>JAESVK010000969.1:1349553-1408549 GCA_017140935.1 Hamamelis virginiana
GAGAGAGAGAGAGAGAGAGAGAATGTGTCAATGTGGTGTGGATAGAGTGACGTGTCTCGAATGCTGACAAATGAGCATTGGTTTCTCCTTGCCGGCCGAGGAATCGAGCAGACATCTGTACTGGTCTCCATTAAATACATAGCAGGAGATATGGTTTTTAATGACGCATTCTGACAATCAAAACTGTTCGCAGTCGGTGGTCATTCAGTAGGATGGTGCCTAGCAGAACACTAGATTATAGCCGTTGGATGTAGCTTTGTTTCATAATCCCACCTACCCACCAATGTAAGAGTAAGACAAACCAAGCCACTAAAGTTTAGCTCAACAACTGCTTCACAAAAACTCATTTGACTTGGGTGGTAAAATAAATGAGCCAAACACAAAATTTTATTATGTATCTGATTCAGCTCGTTTACAATCTTAAATTCACCAGATCGAATTTGTTTTCGGAAGATGAATCGAACGGCTGCTATGTCGTGCTTAGAATCATAGATAGCTCCAGCTCTTTGGAGTTTGTTACTCAGTGGACCCCATGAAACCTGTTATTCACTATTTATTTTTCCGTTTTCGGTGAAGTCGTGGTGTAGGTTAGGAATCGCTGCTGTAAAAAGAAATGTCAAAACAGAAAGTAGGAGGCGGGAGAAAGGGCGAAGCCAAGAATTCAAGTGAGGGGAGAAATTAGTTGTTAATATTTTATCCAATTCAAAAAATCAAGAATATTTTTTATTTTTTGTCTCATTAGATTGAGGTAAAAAAATTGTAAAAGTTATATTTTATTTATATTTGATAAATCATATTTCAATTATTTACATTTACAATTATCCTCGACGGGATCCCATCTTTTGAAAGCATTGTATGATGGTTTTATTGTCAACGCCATTAAATTCTCATATTTTAATAAGCACAATCAAGTTATCATTTATGAATTGATCTCCCATTTTGTTATGCAATCAATTATCTTGTATTGCCCATTGTCATAGTATTTAGCAATGAGATTTGGATTTGCTGTTAATCAATGCCAGATCAACACTCATGTTGACTCATCTAATATGGTAAAGCCTACACTAAGAAGTAACAATCAGTAGAAAAACCTTATATCAGAGTCAATTTTAGAAATAACAAAACTACAGAAATGCTAATAAACCTTCATGTGGTCAATTAAAAAACAAATTTTGAAAATCTGACCATTGGACTAGAGACCCCTCTTATGTATGTCAAGCCTATAAAAAATCACAGTGATTCAAAAAACTGATCATGAAAAAATGATGATATATTGAAGAACAAAATAAGAACAATTTTTTGAGAATGACAATTTTTAAAAAAAATGATTGTTGGATCACCATGATTATTCCTCAAAAAAGTGAGTGAGAAATATAATATTATTGTTTAAAAAACTTTATCCTTTAATACTCCAACGAGACAAATAAAGGAAGACCTTTAGATTCTCTCAAATCATTATATTGAAGCATCCTTAGATCAAGAGCAAATCAATAGGTGTTAATCTAACCTTAGATCAAGAACAAATCCAAATCTGTAGCGGTGCATCCGCTAACATGCAGGTAGTCAAGCCTCACAGAAATTGGATGAAAATGTGAAGAAGGGGTTGAAACGGCAATTAGAGTGAGTTTTTACCTTTTATAGGGAGGGTAAAGTATTAGAGAGTAAAAAAAAAATCAGAGAATGAGGGGAGGAAAGAATAAATTTGTTTAAATACATAAGGTATAATTAATTTTAAAAAAAATTTCAGGGGTGGCAGGTGCCAGCCCTCAACCCTTATTAGCTTCGCCCTGCGCGGGTGTATAAAATATAAATGAGGTTATGGAACGGTAAAAACAGAAAGGATAAGGCCCTGTTTGGACCACCACTCTATACATTTGTGGATGGTTTTAGGGCGGCAGAGGCAGCATAGCCCCTACATTGGTTATATCAGTCAAAGAGATCGATTAAACAACCAGTAGTTTCATATTTTAGCTTAGGAGTTCCGTTGCCGGCGCCGTATGGACCTGCGCGCCTTCAGTCATACACCTTCATCTTCCTTTCACTTTCTTGTATCTTGAATGCCGAGAAATTGTTATTGTTATTATTATTTTCATGTTTTCTATTCATATTTTGATTTTACACATCTACCAGGGCTGTACGAAAGGAGACTTGGGAAAAATAGATGCAGATTACAATTTCTAATTTGGCATTGAATGATGTTTCGCAGCTCAATTGGTGGGCCATTTTGAATTGAAGGCGATTGAGAGTGAAAGAGAGCTCCTCTTAACAAGTTTTAATTCCAATGGCGGGCGATAGATGCATATTTATGATCCACCAAACCTACCCACCAACGAGCTGTAGCTCAGTTGGCATCCGGATGAGTCCTGAGTGCGATGCCCCAACCCCCACCATCCATGCAAAGAATGAACTATAGCTTCTCTTACTTATTTATACCTAATGACTCTTTCACTATGCTTTAGGCTCTGTTTGAATCTCACGAAAAGAGTAAGACAAATGAAAGGGGAAAGTTTTCCTTTCTCTTCTTACCCTTTCCAATATCCAAATAGAACCCAATGATAAGGGTTTCAGAGCTGGTTTGACTGGTTTCTAATTTTCTATCTCCGTGATAAGTATTCGAATTCATAGAAAACTGCAAATGGTTGTAAGATTAACACCTTGTATGATTCACAAAGGGCATGTTTGGTTGTCGGAATATATTCATTATAATTTACATGGTATTGAAGGCATAAATTCATCTTCTCAAATTGAATCATTTAAAGAAAAAAAAAATAGTTTAATCACCATAATTCTATAATTGCTGTTATCAGATCAATTTTAGAAATTATGAAATGCCACTATGTTAAATTTTACTCTCATTTGTGACAATAATGGCCATCATTTTGAATTTCCTCGTTCACTCACAGAAATGAATTTGTTCGCAACACACAATGAAACAATTCAATTCACATGGGTGACCAAATGCACCCTATTATTATTAGTTGTCACCAATTGATCGAATGAGACCTGTGCTACTAGTACTTACAAGCTACCGGCCAAGGCAAGACAGCGAGTGAAATCAAAGATACATTCTCATTATATGGTGAAAATGTTCTCTCTCAATCCTTTACACAACAAAGTCGCATTCTCAGAACCTGAGGATTATAAAGGTACGTACACAGGATATCTGACCTGCAATTTTTCTTTAGAAGAGTGGTTAAATAGACACATCACATAATGGTAAATTTAGAATTACTTGAACTAATTACTAGGCAGAAATCATAACTCTATAATGCATCTATAAGTCCATGCCCATAACATTGTTACAGAGGAATATGTGTATATATAACCAACTCCAACATGCAAAATGAATGTTGTTTTACCACTGCTAATGATGCCAGCAAGCACATATCACTGTTCTGCAACAGAAATATTATTGCGAACTTTAATCGCTTACATGTAATGGGAATTGGGAAGCCCTTAAAATTTCAACAAGAAAGTCCGAATTTCCATGGGACCAAGCTCAACGACAAGAGTCGAATTATCGACAGGGCCACCTCTAACTGGGGCAGGTTCTTCTCCGCTGTCCCCTTCAACTTTCCATGTCATCCTCTTCATTTCTGATTTTTCTTGGTTTGTTGATAAGCTCGTTTCCTTCACCTCCTTTATCTGAAAAGTTTAAACAACAATCAACACAAAACGAAACTTAGATTTTCATCCCACAAAGGTCTACTACAATCAGTGAAAGTTCTTTGGATAACATGAAGAGCAGCATCAGCCATGGAGGACATTAAGCAAAGCTAGCATAAACAAAACTTCCCAAGCCAATTGATTGACTGCAATTCCACACAAACTGAAACTGCAATTTCTCTAGATTCTTAAAAGATAAAAAAAAAAAAAAAAAATTATCTTTCTTAAAAGCCACAAAACAGAAGCAGCAGCTATGCATACCCTTTTTCCTGCAAACATCCTCTTCAGTTCAACTTCAGTCAATGTTGAATACTCAACATCTTCGCCAGCCTAATCAAATATGCAGCATGAAGTAAGAGAGTGACAGAACTGAAACATTTCACATAATTAACCATGTGGCACAACATTACCTTATTAATTTACTTGTCAGAGATCGCATGTAACTTCACAGATCACATTATTACATCAACAAGTCCAAAAGCCAACAGAGGGTTTCAGTTGTCTGGGAAAAAAAAGGCTTCTATTTACAGCCAGGTGTAGATATTCACTTATGGTCCTTTTGGTTGCCCAAAAGGATCCATCGTAATTTTCATGGTATTACATATAATTTTGCAACCTAGTTCATCTTTGTGAATGGGACAATTCAAGAGAATGGCAATCATCATCACCATTGAGGGTAAAAGTTAAAAAAAATAAGCATTTTATGAATTTCTAAAAATTGATCTTATAACACTAATTATAATGATGGTTCTAACTTTTTGGAATGGTCTCATTCAACCATTCAAGATAATGAGTTTGTACATTAAATACAATGTAAATTACAATGGATTCATTCAGACAACCAAATGGGCCATTTGTTTTTGAAGGAATTTTTCATCCACTTTCATAGCTTTGCTTTGGTTTTTTAAAAAACTCAGCTTCAATTATTCAACCTCAAGATTTGGTCACACTAACTGGTTCAAAGTGGCTAGGATAAGGCTTTGTTGACTTTGAGAAGAAATGTATCTAGAATAGCTTCATTTATTTTGATAAAAAATATGAACAGGAGCATGAGCCACGTTATGCTTGACCTCATACAGATGTGCCAAGCGGAGGAGCACACTTCCATCATCCAACTCCTGCAAGACTGAAGTCAGAGAGAGAGAGAGAGAGAGTCAAGCACCCAAATCATTGTACAGTCATTTACACAATCACCTGAAGAGTAATCAAAGCAACATTAAGAGGTAAACTGTAGTTCGGATCCATGGAAGTTTCCATTGTCAAATGAGAAGCCGTCCAGTCCTCTAACTTCTGTAAGATCAATTGTTTAATAAGCCTAAGGGCTACAATAATCAATACACACTGTAACTACGCTCAAGCCATACCTCATGTGTAAATGCTAAAAGAAGCGGTGAATAAATTTCTTGGCCGGTTGTTCGGCGCCAGCGTGCTCCAGCCCCTAATTGGTTGATGCTCATATAATAATTTCCTCGAACCTGAACAAGATATATCAAGCAGGCTAGTAGGAAAAGATAAAAAGCAATTATTGATTGCCATCTCTTTTATCAAATGCATGAGCATTGAAGTTCAGATGAAGTGCTGATAAATCAGTATAGAAAATAGCATATAAATATCATGCAACCAAGAGAGAGAGAGACCAGAAGTGGATGATTAGCCTCAAAGAAATGCAGCAGAGCAAGTAAATAAAGTTTTAAATGATGTAATCCTAAGCTGGAATCTGGATCCAGTTCAGGTCAGGCCAGCCCTATGTTCTATTCTAATATCTCATCCTAGTGGAGTAGTTTGGGCAGAATATTACTGTCCATAATCTAGGTCCAGGATGGATCAAGACACGACATTTAGGCATTTCTCCTCTCTGACTAACCAGAACCTGACTTGGCCACCCTTACATGTAGACATATAATGATTAGGATACATAGAAAGTATAGAAAACCAAGGTTCCAAAACATAAGCTTCTGTTACTATATAATATCATACCGTAAGTCCTTCGCATGCATTTTCTACGCACACAGTCTCATCAAGGGATCCAACCACTCCTTCAGAGTCATCATAGATCATACGCCTTGTGCACAAATAAAGGTAATCAGTTTATCAGATCCATATCCATAATCAATGAGGTAACATATCTTTTTTTTCTTTTCCTTCTGGTCCAAATGAAATATGAGATCTGAATTTCAGAAAAACAGAATAATGTGAAATTGAACCTATGAAGCATTAGCTCTACTTCTCCATCTTCAATACTGGCTCCTCCAGAGGCACAATCAACCAAGACAGAGAATTCAGATTTCTTATCCATAGTAACAATTCCAAGATTAAGCTGAAAAGAGGGTAGAAAAGAAAGATTAACCTCAACAGCACCAAAATTGCTGATTGTTACTAACACTCTTTGAAGTGAGCAAGAAAAGTTAACCTATGCAATCAAATCTAGAGAAACTAAAATAATTTTCTTTTGATGAGAAAAAAAAAAAATTGTCATTCAAATGATTCTGTATTATTAGCTCTTCACAAATGCATAGCAACTTAGGTTGGATCCTGACTGGTGAACAACTCGAGCAGACAAAGTTCTACATAACCACCAACATACAAAAACATGTATAATATATGTGTATGTGTGCATGGCTGCATGCACACATAGACTCCCATGTTAAGTTCTATTTCAAACAAGACCACAAAGACCTAGACTGGTTTCAAGTTGTTAGACATTGACAAAAAATGTTAAAATACAATGGGCTTCAAAAAAAAAAAAAAAGTGCGAACTCCAGGTAGATCCTACAAGTGTCAAGCCCAAACCCATTCAATAAAATCTACGCCTTGTGACTTGTGAGTGCAAACTAGTCCAGGCCAACAACTAAACAAGCCGGGCCTAACTCATCTATTTGGGTTTCCCTTCCATGCAGGGTCACATGGCCCACACAACATAATTTATCAATCGCAAGGTTTAATATTTGTACATAATTTTTTAGTCAGATTAGTGTTGAAAAAATTACTGGATAATAGTTCCCTGCTACTGGTTGATTGACTGAAAGGGACCAGTCTGCTCTATAATCCCGAACCTGAAAAGAATCATGATCACAAAATTCAAGTTAGCACCACCATAAGTTAAGAGGTGAAACTCCATGGAAAAGGAAATATTTATAATATTGTTTGGGTGTAGAGAATTCATGAAAAAATAAGATATTAACAAAATAATATTAGTGGAAGCAGAAAATAGATTACTGTATGAAATTTTGAAAAAACCATATGATATGATAACAATCCAATATAGAGGTTCTCTATATGAGGATATGACCAACATGTGTCTGATTGATAGATATGCAGGGTAAATTATGTTCACAACACAGCCCATTTTCCTATAGCATCAACAATAGCTAACCAATGTACAAGAGCATGGACAACTTTTGTTCCAAATCGTTGACTTAATTCTCTCGATGTCTCAAACTCAAAAATGACTTTGTGGCAATAGTATACAAATGACTTTACAAAACAAATTAATCAACTTATTCACAGGATTGAGGTCAAAACTCATAAACTAAAAGAAAATTATGAAAGTTAAGTATAGATGCTCCTTTGCCTTCTTGTACCAAAACATATAACCAGGTTGAAATAAATAACAGCTTATAATAAAAACTAGTAGAAGTGCACATTCTCATTGAGGTATTTTGAGAGATATTGAAATGAACTGAGAAGAATCGTATATGTGAGTTACCCGTTTTAGAAAATCCCTTCCATTAGAATCAGTATAAAACACCTTGTCTGTGGCCATATTTGCTGTCATTCGTGTAATGACCTCTTTTCCAACACCATCATCCAAGGGAATTGGACCAATCTTCAATTTAAAACCTTGTCAGAACTGAGTTTGAGTATAGAGAAATTAAACTTGTTAATTAATTTACCTACAGTGCATAGAACGTAGACCAGCTGTGAAGAGCTGACACAGTCAAGTATGTTCCAAGGAAAATGTTGCTTTTATTAGAAAGAAGAAGAAGAAAGCAGGAACAATGACTCACAGTGAATTCAACTTCAGCATGCTCTTTGTCCTTATAAAGTCTAGTCACCTGATAAACAAACATAAACCAAAGATCAGAGCTTTTTATTCCTAGCAAAGTTATTTCATTGTTGTATGAGTTTCACAAAGAAAACTGCCTGTTCAATCATCCAGCCTGAGAAGGACAATATTTGCCTTTGGAGCAAAGATAACAGATGCTTTGAAGTTACTATGATCTTTCAAACCCTTAACCGTATGCACCAAAACAAGTCTAATTGGAAGCTTATTATGAAGCAGAGTTTTCTTCCTCTAAGCAAAATTCCTCTAGCTGGTGGTGATATCAATGACAGTAAGATATTTAGGACACTTCATCCCATCAATAATTAGTGTTTGACAATCTTGAAAAAACAACATCCATGTCTCCCATGATTGACACCAATTTGGAAATGGAAGGAGAATCAAATTTTATTTATTTTAAAATGTGCCTTCTGTCAAAGAACCTGTCATAAATTTATTACTTTCTTCATTATATTACTCTCTATAGTTCTTCCACATTCACACCATATACATACATACATCCATATATATATATATATATATATATATATGCTCAATATAGTAAATTCGCAAACATACACATATAGTTGTGCCCTCATCTAAATTTTGGGAAATTGGTGTGTCCAACATCCTGTGTCCCACATTGAAATGTGGCACTCGTGATTGTGTCAGCAGAGTATTGTTACTATCCAAATAGATTAAAGTATATGTTCGCCCATCTACAATGTATATAAGTCCTGGTTTCACAATGTACACAACCTATTTATACATTTAGAAATGTCCTGATAAATCATCAACACAATTAAAACAAGATCCTTAAGGCAGATAGAAAGAATCCTGAAAGTTAACCACAATGCATGAAGTTAAACGAAATAATAAGCAATTGCAAGCTTTCATGAAGCAGGTCAGGTTTGACTCAATAAAGTAAATCCACAAATAAATGGAAAATGCTATATCACCCAAAAATGTTGTCCCAAAAGTATATCCCAAATGATGTGGCGGTTGATCTAACCCTTCTCTTTTTTAGCAAATTCTTTAGTTAATAATAAATGAAGGCTAGGATTGATTTGGGATAGCTTTTTGGGATAATTTTTTGGGATATATAGCATTACTCTAAATAAATAATGACCTGGTAGATCCATGGATTGAATTGTTGATGTACTTCATCAACTAGTGGTCCAAGCACAACCTTCAAGGGTACCTGTAATTATAATAAATAGTATTAATTACTCACCAAATGGAAAACCATAAATAAAAAATGAAATATTATTACTCTGACTTGGAATTTCAATACGTAGTGAAAAGAGTAAAATGGCATGATGGCTATGATTTAACGAATAAGATGGCTTGAGTTAGAGTAAAATGGAAAACTAGTTTTTATGTACCCAGCCCCCCGAATAGTTGGGATAAGGCTTCGTTTAGTGGAGTTGAGGTATTATTTTCCCCCTTTTTTTTTTATTTGTTCTAATATTTTATTTTATTGTCCCACTTCAAATAATAAGTGATTGGGAATTCGGTAAGCACATGGCAATAATAGATTGCTTACTGATCTTGAAACAACAGCTGCAGGGGACCCATTAGGTACGAAAAAGTATGCACCAGAAGCCTGTGAAAAAGACCAAATAAATGCTATGCCAATAGTTACTGCATCAACTTGGATTCAGTTATAAAATTAGTCCTGATCCAAGCATGGTAATTACATACCGGGTAATCAGAGTCACCTGCACTTGAACCATACCAGAGATAGCTTTGTTGTATTGGTACATCAACCTAGTAAATTGCAACAATCACTTCAAGATGCTTTACAGTTTAACTGAAAGCCTTTACAACTTCTCAATAAACAGAATGAATAAAACTGAACCCATGTCAGTAGTAGTATGAGAGTTCTTCACTTCCTTTCTCATACTTTCCTTCTATGCAGTGGTTTCTAAATCCAGTATTAGTGGTTAGTACGTTCTTCACAAACATGGGCAATAAGACCTATTATACAAGTAAACATCCAACAACGGTGAACAATAAGAATGATTCTAGAAAGATGATATTGATGCCACATATTAGTAAAAAAAACATAAGAACAGAAAGTTTCAAAATTTTTGGCCCTTAAATTCCATAAGCATTATATGCACTAAAACAGCTCGATGGTTCCACTTTAGCACATTAATGAATCTCGCCTCCAACTTCATGCAACTTCAATTCCAACAATGCTTAGCATATAAAATTTACTTAGTTGACCTTTATTTAGCTCCAGAATTGAGGAATGTTCTTTTAAGTACTTCTCAAATGCAAACACTACATCAAGAGAGGTTATAAATTTTTTACACAATTTGTAGAAGTTCTTATTTTCCAATTTCCTGCAGGTAAAGATATTCTTTAGAGAATTGAAAATATCATTAAGGGTAACACAAGACCAGAAATCTAGACTTAAAAAATAAAAATTAAATAAGAAGTATTATTGGAAGCAAGGTAATTTTCATTTTCTTTTCGATATTCGGAATTTTCTTGCTAAAATATTTTGACAAAACCTTTAGTTTTAAGGGTAAATTTCATAAATATTCCATTCAAATGTTCATCAATCTCAAAAATATTGTTTTAAGCATATAATATAATAAATGTTTTATTTCATAAGACCACTGGTTCAACAGACAATATCAAATTTCATGGCTGCTGTCTGGGCAATGTGAAAAAACTCACCCCTGTTTTAGAATTAAACATTCGCTTAAGTTGCCCAGAATTTAAAGAAAAAGACATCTTCAAATTTCCCGATCCGATTTCGATGGTCTCATTCCCTGGACTGTCCATCACGGAGAGATACCCACTTCTGCTTTTCCCTGTATCAATTTGGAGCACAAATAGAAGCACTTAAAGTAGAACAAATTCTCCCCCCTCCCCAAAAAACAAAAACAAAATAAAATAAAGGAAAAGAAAAGGACAACTTCAAAAATAAATAATTAAGTTACAACACATTCTGAAACAGTCTCAGGTGATTATGCTGACATTCTTTTGGCAGATGAGCTTGAAAGAACCCACACTTGTTTTATGTGGTGTACTTGGTGTGAATAAACAATAATTACTCTGAAATAAAAATAGAGATAAATCAAATGACCTAGAAGGAGAAAAGTATTGGAAGTTTACCAATCGCCCTTTTAGATATGAAGTACGTGTTCCAACCCAAAGGCGGCACGGATACTTGGAAGTAAAGCCAATACTTAGGAACTTGTTTCGTTGACACTCCCAAGTATGCATTGATATAGAAGTTTCTTAAGTTGCTTGTAGCATTGTCCAAACCTACATATTGTGCCTCAATGATATTGCCCGTGGAATCTAGGACAACAAGATTGACATCATTGACCTGCAAGAAATAGTGACTCTCAGATGATACTGAAGGATTTGTACAAATTTGCACACAGACAGAAAACTAAAAATAAATTTGTTTCAAAAGGTCTATTCAGTTTCAAAATTTGCACACAGACTGCGCAAATTATTTTTTTCCGCCATTTTTCTCTATCTGGGGCTAAATATAGCCCAAAAGATCTATTCTTATACCTCAAACAATGTTCTCTTCTGAATTTTTATAGTCGTGGCATCAATGATTAGAACCCACCTACTTCATACAAGTGCAATCATTAGAATTGGTTACACATAACCAAATTAGTAAGCTTTCTTTCATCTTGTCCTCGATTAATGCTACCTAAAACTTCTCAAAAGTTCATCCATTTCTAATTCTCTTTTTCTGTGCCTTCCCATTCATCAATCTCAACATCCTATTTTCAACTACACTCATTTTATGGACATATTCATTGATTGCCCAAATGCCCAGCATATGACAAAAGCATTGTTGGCTTTGTATTCATCTAATGGAATTGTCCTATAGATTATAAAAATGCATGTGACACTAGGTTCTTCATCAACAAATTAAAAAACTGGGGCCCTCTTGCTCTAAGATACTAGAAAATAACAGAAGGACATACTCACCGGAATCCTAATGATGTCAGTACGATTCCATCCAAGTGGATTATATGCCACTAAAACCTGACAGAAACTGTATGAATGTGAATAAATAAAATTCTAGTGAATCTTGTCTTTCACAAAATTAGAAGTAAATAAAAAGATTACCAAACTCTTCCCTTCTGGAATATCTTCCTCGGTTGGCGGGCAGAAGCTTATATTAAGTAATTGGCACTGTTTAGAAAATGAAGAAGAAGAAGAAAATATAGTAGAGTTAGACTAGGAAGGTACTGAACAAGCACAGTTGACCAACAATGGAAAATGCAAAATACAGACAGCAGACCTAAAATAATAACACCTATAGCTCAAAAAATGCGTGGAACAACAATATTTTCTGGCGGTATAACAAATATATTGAATTAACATTTTTTTCCTTTGAAAGGTTGCATCTACAAGACACAATGAATGTGTAAAATATTAGTATAAAAACATGAGTTGGTACCTCAGATATTACATTTCATCATGACAAGTTATTGTATGGTCTTTATTTACCACAATTCATTCTTATTCTATAATTTTTTGTACTTCTACCAAACAAAACGAATAAGAGAATGCAAGAGAAAAAAACAACAGAAAATAGTATACGTTTGGAACAGGCATTATGCCATAAATGCAATTGTAGATCATACTCTTTCAATGCTCTCATAGTAGGGTTAGGTTTGAGCTTAACTCTGGCCACATAAGGTCATTTATATCTTGTGATTTCTTTATCAGCTGAAGATAATTTTGAAAGGCACATGAGGTTCATACCTCAAACTCTGGGCTTGTGAGGTCACTTATACTAGTTCTTACAACACTAGTGAAACTCAAGAAAAACCCTTGACAGTCAAAATATACCCATGAGACTCAAATCTGGTAAGGCTATTGCCTCAAAGGATAAAGCAATTGTAAAGCACCTCTAATATTCAAGGTCTGTTTTTGTAAACTTTCTATTAATAATTAGTTTAAATTATTGACTAGTTGAAACAGGGCACAACAAATTTTCAAACAACATCAACAATGTAAATTATTATTCTTGGATCTCACAGTTTGAGGAGGTAATATGTTGGACCGAGTGAGAAACTAGTATGTCTTACAACTGCATGCATTTTAAATGATATTTTTAGATTTATTGGCAATTTAGAACATCAATGTGCATCAGAAATAAAGTCACCTAGCAGGTGCCTTTCTATCTCTTTTCTTGCTTGAAAAATGGAATGGCAAAAAGAGCAAGTAAGGTATAGCAGCATCTATTAAGGAAAGTATGTGAGTGAGGATAGGAAAACTCACCTCTAACAAGGTGAACTCACTGTTTTCAGTAGCTACTCTGAGCAACAGATTGATAAAAACTAGTGCAAAGTATCAAGAAAATATTTATATAAAAAATAAAATAAAAAGCATATGTTTATGCTATCACAGCACTTATATACAATTAAAAAAACGACATAGTTGCTGCTCCATGCTTCACAACTCAAGTACATAAGTAGTAACAAGTTACCCAAGCCATCATTTAGACAGAGCAAAAAACTGAGACCTTAAAACATCACCTGGCTAAATTTCGATGTGGATGCTGCACAATCACCCGCTGATTTTGCATTAGCTAGGCATGACAGGGCTGAATTCACAACAGCTTCTGCCTATGGAAAAGTTATCGCATTTGAAAGAATATTAAAGGAAATTAGTATACAACAAGTATAACAGTACAGGAGCAAAATAACAATTCAAAAGGTATAATCCATTGGGAGTTTAGCTGCCAACCTCAGAAGCTCCAATAGCCAGGCGTTTTGCATAGTCATTTGTTGTATGTTGTCTAGAAGTACCAGTGACTGCATCATGGTGCTGTGCAATTCCTAAGGCATCTCCTAAACTAAAAGTGTTTGGACCAGTAGATCTTCTCCCAGCCAAGAATTCAAGTTGGCGTGCCACCTATTTTGGACAAAAAGAAAATTCTTTCAGTTTTATTTATTAATTGAAATCAAGTCATGCACAAAAACAGAAACAGATGAAGAAACTGCATTCACTACCAGATCAAAGGAAAAAGACATCCACTCTTTACATGGTACACATTCCTGGCATTCAGTGCACCTGGTAGAGTTCTTGGTGTCAATGTTCTTCACTCCTTGTGACCCTATATTTATCATCACTAAACTTTCTTATGGACTGCTCAATCCTTTATTGTGATATAAAAGGTCAATATCACAGGTAGGAGAGAGCTATTGGTCAGGACCTGGCACTAGTGTGCCCGATATAGTTCTTGGTGTCAATGTTTTCCAGTCCTTGTGACCCTATATTTATCATCGCTAAACTTTCTTATGGACTGCTTTATCCTTTATGGTGATATAAAAGGCCAATATCACACGTCACAGGTGGGAGAGAGCTACTCTCTGTCCTCATCCTGACTTAATACAACCAAAAGGAAGAGCAACTCTAATATCATACCAAATAATATCCACTCAGCATCCGAACATATCGCTTTAAGGCCGGGCGACTAGTAAAAAAACCAGTGAAATATGCATTTACCCTGTCTGCGTACCTGTAAGCATCCATCAGACAAGCATATGAATAAATTAGATTATGTCACCAGACTGTTTATATTATGTTGCTAACTATTTGAAGGAAGAAAGGAAAAGAGGAAACAATTAATGCTCACGGGAAATAGTCATCAGTTTTTAGTGGCCATGATTCATTTGCTGCATTTTTTGCATCAGTGTAGATAGATGGAGTAGAATACAATGCATTTACTCGGCCATCCTGTGACAATAAAACTCACTTAAAATGAGTATTAAATCTCGGAAAATATATATATCGAATAACTAAAAGTAGTAAACCATCCTTCTGTATCAAGTTAGATAGTTCCATGTCATTTTGAAACTAATAACATCTCTTTAGAAAATTATAGGGTTGTGGTCCGTGATAAAGTAAATAAAGTTACAGTTATGAACATAATATTTACAGAAAACACCAAGACAGTAAATGCATTACAACAGCCCCCCCCCCCCTCCCCCGCAATTCTCTATAATCCCTCCACATAACACACATGTTAGGACTTAGGAGAAACAAGGGTTAACCTTCTTGAGAACCACTTTTCATCATAGAGCATTGAATTTGGGGGAGCTTTCACATACAGATATATTGATGGTGGGAAAGTCAAACAATTAGATGGGAAGATAGCCATACCAGAAAATCACCTGCATTGTGAAGGAGACTAGAAGTAGCCCCCCATTAAAAACTCCATCTTGATAACATTGTGAATTTTCTCATCAAACTCTACTTACTATCATAGTAAATTAACTTTTCTCGTCAAACTCTACCTCATTAACATAGTGAATTAACTTGTCCATTTGCTTGAACCAAGACTCAGCATATTGGTACTGGAAGTCATCACCCATTGTCCACATAATATGGTTTGTCCGTGTCACGTTTGCCTGTATATCAAGAGGGTAGAAGATAATATCAATCACCGACATGGATTGCTATGCATTACTATGTACGAACACACAAGCCCCAAAGATTAAAAAATCAGGAAGCTAAGAGTTTACTTGAGTTATAGCAGCAATAATAAAATCATCAACTCGGTGCTCAACGTTGTAGTCATACAGAAGAGGATTATCCTGCAGGTAAGACATAACAAATGAGGTGACAGGGTTAACAAAAACGTCAGACACTATTTGGGAAAACTCATTCTTATTGAGCATTAGAACCTGGACAGGCACGGAGTCATCAAACACTTCGAAATGGAAACCATTTGGAGGATTATAATGAACAGGAAAGGCATTGGCAAAGATCTGCAGAGGACACAGACATGTGAACAGTGAACTCACCAGACCATTTAAAAGAAATTATCTGGAAACAGAACAGGATCGACAATTCCATACCTGAGATGAAGAACCAAAAGTTCTGGACCCTTGCCATATAACTTCTAGAGATTTATCATCTTTGCGCTTCGCTCTGTCCTGATAATCAATCCTTGCAAAATGTACAGAATCGAAACCAAGCTACAACAAAGTAATCCGTCAAAACACGGGAGTCAGTTGCAAGTCGAAAATAAACAGTGGAAGTAAGCTATGTTACACGGACTTTTCACTTCACCTCGAAGTACCCGCACCCGATCCTTGGACAAGGATAAGGGTACTCTTGGTGGATACTTCAAAATAGTGAAAAAATTTTGGAAAATAGACAAATCCGATTCTTGCACACATACCCACACCCGACACTTGTACACGAGTCCATGTAACATAGGAAGTAAGTATAATTGGACAAATAAAAGTAAAATAAATAAATAAATAATCAAGATATAACTCATGTAGATGACGTTGGGCAATGGGCATGACTCTGGAAAACAGAAAACATGACAATATCATGCAAGCTTGACAAATATATTGGTTGCGAAAAATGTACTTTGAAACCAATGCAATAAAAAATAGAAAATTAAAAAGAATGTTGAGTGACCAAAATATAGTATCCTTTCCATCACTGATGGAATTGTGTACCTCAAACCCAAGTAAGTAAGCTTGCACCGCAGAGTGTCCAAATGGATCAATCTGCCATCCAGCACGAGGACTCTTGTTAAACTGCTTCTTTATCATGCGATGACCAAGAGTGGTTTGGTCAATCATGTCTATGTAATGGCATGTTGCTTCATCGTGCATACACCAGCCACCATTTCTGAGCCAAACATGCATATTGATATTAATGTATGCTAGCTTAAACATAAATGCTTCTCAAACAAGAAATTGCTTACTTAATCCATACATGAATTCCAACTGGCCAACATCTACAAGTTTTCTCACTTGTTCTTGTATCTCTTCATTTTGTACTGCCCACCATCGCTGGAAAAATGCCTATTATTTGGATCAAACTTTATCAGGCACTGCTGTCAAATTCCTCTAAAAAGAAACAGAAATGATGATGTGTGATCTGCTAGAGCCCATTCTTGGTTGCATCCACACATAAACACACGTAACACCCAAGCACACACATGCTATGTAATTTACAATAACTTGAATTTCTACTCTTTCAAACTTATAATGTTTTTTCTTAAAGAGAGCCGCTATGGGTACCAACTTTGTACCAATCTAGGTGGCATGCCACGTCATCATGTCGAAAAAAATTGACAAAAACGTTGTAACCAAAAAAAAAAAAACTTTTTAACCTTGATGACGTGGCAAACCACCTAGATCAGTACAAAGGTCGGTACCCAAATAGTTTGTACCTTAGCATTTTCCAATCTTAAAATTCACAAGACTGTCCATAAATGAGCAAAGTAAATTTGTAAATTCTTCTAATCCAAATAGAAAACACTCCCATTTAGATTTAATCCAAACATAACTAACAAAAGAACTTCTAATTCACTGAGATTACCTGCTCAACAAACACAAACTTCCTATTGGGATCACGCCACAGTGACTCAACAACAGAGTCCAGCACATTCTCAACACTAGTACCCTACACAAAAACACAAAACAACAAATAATTCACCTTCCCCATAATCTAAAATACCGACAAATTCACACTCAAAAAACAAATGAATGTGTGTGTATGATAGAACCTGGATACTGTTATTGAATCCAAAGTAGTACTGATCAACTGTCTTCAACCATCCCACATCGTCATGCGAATGCGGAACCAAATGAACATTCAATTTCCCTTCAACTATACCAGCTCCTGTGTTGTATCTGATAAAACCGCCATTAACTGTTATAAGTGAACAAAGAAGAGCATATAGGCATAGAAACTCCGACACTGACACTGCTTGTTTTACCATTACACTATGTTTGGATTGAGAGAGTTGGAGAGAAGAGAAGACAAGAGAAGAGAAACTCGTTTGGATTGAGAGAGTTTGAGAGAAAGGGGAGGAGGGGGAGAGAAAAGAGGGTTTGTAGCTTTCTCTCCGATTTGGAGAGAAATGGAGGGAAGAGAAGAGAAAGGGATTAAGTGGGCGGTAGATTTACTATTTTGTCCTTTCTCTTCATTCTTTAATTTTTATGTTCTTTTTATGTAAGTAAGGGCAATTTTAGAATTTACACCTTAAAATCTTCTTTTCTCTTCTCTTATGAAGGCTGTCCAAACAGAGTGAAGAGAAAGTCATTTAACTTTCTTCCCTCTTTATTGAAACTGGAGAGAAAATCATTTAACTTTCTCTTCTCTTCTTTTCTCTTAATGAGTTTCTCTTCTCTTCTCTCCAACTCTCTCAATCCAAACATAGCCTTAGTTTAAAACCCTAATTCATCTAACCAAATGTCCATGGAGTTTCTATGTAACATATAGACCCCAAGCTTGTGACCAAAGATGTCCATGTCACTGTGATGTGGTGAGAGTGACGTCTCGAATGATGACAAACGAGCCTCGGTTTCTCCGGCATAGGTTAGGGTTTTTGAAGGTTTTCGTTTTTAATGGTGGATTATGAGATTCAGAGCTGTTCGCAGTACGCGGTGAATCGAAAGGGAGCAGGAGCTCTCTGGAATATCAGTAAGAGATGCACCGTGAGATGAAAGCTTGATTCTTTTGATCTGATTTTCTTCTGATCTGAACCGTAAAAACAGGATAAGATGAAGCGGTATATAAATGAGATGATACACTTGATCAAATCTGCCAACTGCCAAAACAGATAGCATAAGGCCCCGTTTGGATGTCCTTAATAGAAAACTAGTTAAATTCCCCTATCCCTAGCCTTTCTTGTTAACAGAAATCAATGGGTATCAAATGGCTTCATGTCTTCGAACCGAACACCTCTTCCTTCGAAAGTGGATTATATGTCACTAGAATAACTAATCATAGGCAAAAATTGATAAAATTAAAAAATATATTTTTATCTTGAGTGATATAATGGATTTCAAAGAGAGAGGATCCATAACATTTTTCTCCCAGTGTAGACCCATATATATACATACAAAGACGTGAATATATTATTAAGCATGTTTTGTCTAAATAGAAATTCAATTAGACCAGTCTAGGAAGGGAGGGGTTGGATGGGGATTGAATAATTATTTAGATTACTAAATTATATTTTTTTCCACATATAAATCCAACTGGACAACCCTAAGTATGGTGGAGTAGGTGGGTGATTGAATAATAAACCTTAGCATTTATTTATTAATGAATAATTATTTAAATTATATTTTATATAATAGACCTTAGTATTTATTTATTAATGAATTCTGATATTGCATTTTAAATGAGAATCTGTATGAACTATGTTTGCATTATATTATCTTTTAATATTATGCATGTGCATGTGTCTTTTATTCTACATGGTAGATGATCTGGTATGTAGAATTCAGCTTACACACAGAAGATCAGATCACCAGTTCTTGTAGAATATAAGCTTATTAGTTCACAGTCTTAGATGGAACTGGATACACCATCGGTAAGAATGTAGCATAAAGATTTTAGTATGTCTGTCTTGACTACGGGGAATGGTTTAGTTCCAACTTCTTGTGATAGTACACTTGTGTGTATTGAACGAGACTGTCTTGAGGTAATTGTTTTCTACTGATATGAAAGACAATTAATATATCATGGTTATTATGAATGCTTATGCTCTTAATCTCAAAATATTTAATATACACATACACTTAGTATTTGTTATCTTGATTCATATAGAGTGAGATCTTTTATGGGTCAATAAACTCGGTGAGTTGGGTAACGACATTAAGCGTATGGTATATATTAATTATTAACGAAATCCACATCCTGTAATATAGATTGATGATACTCCCTTGGGGATGCTTATAAGTTTTGATTATGTCAAACCCTGCAGGTGGATTTTGTATCCGACATATCTAAATAAGTTAAGTGGAAGGTTTCAAGGAGATTAATAGATGTTGAATAAATAAAATTGCCAGTAATTTAATATAATCAACAGGTATCTGTAATCTTAACGTGGAGAGATTAATAAGTATTTAACAACAAAAAGCTCAAAATAGAATTTCGAATAAGCGAGGGAGTGCAATTATAATTATTTAGTGAAATGAATTATAATTAATATTTATATTGGGAGTCCGAAACTTATTTGCTTTTAGGCCCCTACCGTAGCCCATATATATGCCACGTTGGGCAGCCTCTTGAAGATACGAAATATGTTTTCTAAACCCTAGAGGCAGCCGCCTAACAAGTAGAGCACAAAGAAAGCCACTCTCTCTTCACGATCTAGCAAGGAGGAATACAGTGGAAGGCTTGAAGAGCTCGAGCAGATTTCTACAGTTCGTGATTCATTGAGATCAATCCAGACATATATCAAAGGTACGGATTCATCTCTTTATTGTAAAGGATTCGGATTTAATTTTTTATGGCATGATATATATGCACTATCACGAGTTCATGGGATTTCTGCTCCCTTCGGGAAGATTAAGCCATTACTCATTAGCCATGTCAATCTTGTTCATAATCTTGTGTAGAGAATTGATTGGACAATTTCAATCTTCCAACTCAATTCCAGTTTGATTAATTAGAAGAGCTCAAGATAATTTATGAACTGTTTCTTGTTCATCCATTCAAAGGTTTAGTTGTGTCCTCATATGGTTTGACTGGCCTGACCGGCCTGCAAGCTTGCAATGCCTGCATTGTTTGTATCAATCAAAGAGAAGCAGTAGTACAATTCTGTCATTATCTAATTTAATATCTATATATCTTATGCAGTTACGCACTTTGATCAAATTTGAACGCGTCAAGCTTAGGAATTATCATGTCTCTTCTTGCCGCCTTAGAAAATATTGGATCAAGCAGCCTTGAGTTTGTCCATATATTTCACATTCCTTGTACTTTCGTCCTCGGTATTAATATTAACTGCACAGTATATATTGCCTCAAAACTGTTGGAAAGGATTCAAACCAAAATTAGTTGAATAAGATCAAGTTATGGAGTTTTCTCTGAGCTCGAGTCTAATCAGTGCTAAACCTTCATTTGTTTGTCGTCCATTTGCTAAAAACTGGCGGCCCCCTGCATCTGTTTCCATTTCATGCAGAGCTACTAGTAGTTTGGGCAGTGAAAAGGAGACCGCAACCAATTTCTATAAGGTACTTTCTTTGAGTCCACATAATGTGTGTGATGATGAGATAAAGAGAGCTTATAGAACCATGGCTCTTCGATATCACCCAGATGTTTGTCATCCTTCCATGAAAGAAGAATCGACAAGGAAGTTTGTTCAACTGAATATGGCTTACAAGACATTATCAGATCCGGTGTCACGCGAAGAGTATGATTTCCAATTGGGTTTGTGTGATTCTGGGCGAATGTCTAAGAGGAGTATTAGTGATGGAGTTGGGAGAAACAAATGGCAAGACCAGATTATCGAGTTGAAGAGAAGGTCTAATTGTCGTATGACACAAAAGGATGGATCTTGGGGTAGTAGATTAAGGGCTCAAAATAGGCAGGAAAATGAGTAATTTGACCGGTCTTTTTTCAAATTTTTTTATGCATTTCCTGTGCCAATCTGTTGGCAAGATTTAATTGTTTTTTCAAGTTCTAAATTCTTTGTTCTGCATTTAAACAGTCTCCAATATCTTTTAGTGCAGAGATTGTTGGTGTGGGAACTGTCTGTATTGTACACATTTTGGTCCACGTAAATTGTTCTTACCTGCGCATATTTGATTCACAGCGCACAATAAATCTGAGCAGTTTTAATGTCCTTTCTCCGGCTAGTTATCTACTTGTACTGCCTCCATTTTGCCTTAAAAGTAATCTGTGGAACTCTCTAAAAGAGCTAATTAACCTGACTGCCTGGTTTGTTATCTTATATAACAATTTGGCAGCAAGGATTCACAACGGTTTAATGAAGTCCTACTCCATAAGTGCAGAACTTGGAAGGAATTCAGATTGGCAATTCTTGTTGCCAATCATATATATATATATATTGATATATACATATATATATATATGGGTGTTTATTAAACATTAATACTGTCATGTCCAGGGCTGCATCTGAATTGTCGAGCTGCAAAAATCTGACTCGGACGTGCCCACTTATCAGAAATAAGCCCATAAGCATTGACCCTTTTTGGTGCACAACTCAAATTTGTACAGGCCTGTTTCACTTCAAAGTGATGATTCGGCTGGTTGAGAGTTGGATACGTCTCAAGACTTCTCCCAAAAGCTAAATGGCTCTAATTTTCAAGAGAGAGACTTGACGATTAGCTGTTGATTTCAACTATTAAATAAACTGGAATAATCTGTGAATCCACAGAGCGTATATAAACTAAAATTTCTATCCTGATGGTGAATCTTTTGAGTTTATTGGAAGTTGCAAATGGCTGTAAGATGAAAACCTCATTCATCCAATTATGGGGTGAACAAAATTTTCTCTAAATACTCACACTCACAACACATGGGCCAGATAGGAAGGTGCACAACACCTGACCAGCAATTTATCTTGAAAAGTGGATTCTGGTGAATTTTGATTGATCTAAAGCAATTACTATATATATTGTGCCAAAATTGGAGAGGAACATAAAATCACTGTCACCATTCAAAAAATAAATGTTGATTTTTGCCACTGCTAATGATGCAAGCAAGCAGGCGTATATCACAAATTGTTCTGCAACAAAAAACACTAATAATCCATTGAAAAAAGTTAAATGGGTATGCATTGCACACTTCTTGAACCTTGTATCCACAAAAATATTAGCATGAACTAACTGGAAACACAGACAGCTCAGTTTTTAATAATGTTTAATATATGGAAACAGTGCAGAGATATCATTTTAATGTCGCTCCTTCCATGCTCTTTAAGGATATGCCACTTTTTCCACAACCTTCTCAAGACAAACAATAACCATCCAGATGCACCAGTATGGCCACAGTGGAGACTTCTAACCTGCAAGAGGAAAGTTCACACAGAAGAAAATTTTAAGAAAGCTACAGGATCCAAGTAACTGATAATGTTAAAAAGTTGGTATGATGTGTCAAATGGGAAGCCATCTTCCAACAAGATTTCAACTAGAGATCATAAATTGGAGGGATTTCACAATTCAAAACCTGAAATGGGAAAGCATAAATCCAGAGCATCATCACTCGTCCTCCTCATCTGGCGACTTGTCTTCATTCTTCTTTTGCTGGGACTAGTACAATATATCATATAATTAGAAATAATAGGGATCACAAAATAAATGTTTTTAAGAGATACAAGCAAATAACTTGTATACACCAAGTAACCCTCATATAAGTTCATTTTAAATATTCCAAATAAATGATAACAATATAATCATAAGGACCAAATGCTTGACAATAGTAATAACAGTAATGAAGCCAACTCAGAGATTATTCACCAAAACAACCACACTTTAAATTGATGAATATAAAAGTAATTCCAATAAAATAGTAATAACAATAATGAAGCCAACTCAGATTATTCACCAAAACAACCACACTTTAAATTGATGAATATAAAAGTAATTCCAATAAAATATTAACCATCCTGAGGTGAACAATTTTTTAACTTCAGTAAATTAAATTGGAAAAGCATACATGCCACTAGTTAAACAATCAATTCAATATTCCATTCTTTCTAAAATTACAACTCACCTCAGACTGACTTTGCATGGAAGCAAGTAAATCTTTAACTGATGGATCGTTCGGGTCAACTCCTGGAAGCTGTGAAAGTAACAACGTATCATGAAATGAATATCTATCACAAATCATTTTATACTTAATTTTTTTAAAAAAGAGGGAGAAAGAGAGGGGATGGGGGAGAGAAAGAGAGAGGAGAAAATTAATAATTGCATGCTGTGGCATACATACAGAAGCAAGGATAGATGATACAAAAGACTGGTCCGCCAACAATTTACTCATATCTGTTTGGCTTGCTGGATCTTTTGTACTGTCCTGCACAGACATTTGAAGAGCTGCATTCACCAGAACATAGAACACAGATCAGCATATACATATAGGGGAACAAAATCTGAATAAAAGTGACTGTCTTAATCTAGCCCAAGATGATGCTGAATTGGTTGAGTTCTCTATATTGAAGGATGTTCATACGTAGTCCACCCATGCAACAGGTTGGTAAAATTAGTCTTTGAGCAATACAGATTTATAACAGGCATCTGGGATTTTCAGAAAGACTCAAGGGCATTTCTGAAACACATACAATTAGTTGATACCTGGTAAGGTTTCCATTCTGAAAGAGAGATGGAAGTACAGGATGGGGTTTATAACAGGCATTTCATACATAGTCCACTCAAGAGCATTTCATACATAGTCCACCCATGCAACAGGTTGGTAAATTTAGTCTTTGAGCAATACAGATTTATAACAGGTATCTGGGATTTTCAGAAAGACTCGAGCGCATTTCTGAAACACACATACAATTAGTTGGTGCCTGGTAAGGTTTCCATTCTGAAAGAGAGATGGAAGTACAGGATGGGGTTCTTTTCCTCTTATGATAACTAAATTTACAAATAAATAAATACAATTAACTACTCATTTTTCCAAACCCAATCAACTTCAAGTATTTTGTCTTTTAAAAATGGGACACACACACACACACTAATTCCACAAAAACCTTGGATGATTCTCGGCAAGTAATGGATACAATGTATGTATCAAGGCCAGTAGACAATACACCTTTAGTCCTTTACATAATCGGAAAGGGCTCAGCAGAACATAGAGACTCACCTAGTGCCAACTCTTGATCATCTGTAGCTGCCTCTGACATATCAGTGTCTCGCGTAGCAAGGGTAGAGACGGGGTCATCCATTGACATTGCAAGTGCCTGCTGTAGCAAAGCATTCTCATCATCCTGTTACCATTTCAAGGTCAATTCAAATTAATTAATCTGTCTCGTGCTAGTGGTCAATCACAAAAAGGTTATCAAAAAGGCCCAAGACATGAGAGAAGGGTAGAAGCTGCAGGCAACTTCTTGGACAAAATTAGGCACCTAATAGATGCACCATTGTAAAGACGAGCAACAATGAAGTAAAATTCAAGTAGAAAAATTTGTAAAATAAGAAACGAACATGCATTGAACGTGAACATGTGATCTAGTGAAAATTTTAATATGTTTCAGTTTATGATATAAAAATGGGGCAGATTAACTACAAGGCATCTTGAGAGCAAACTCACAAAGCAAAATGGAATGGGAATTTCCCAACAAACTCGATGGTAAACATCCCAATCCAACCCACAAAACATCCCTCTTCTTGCATGCAAGTACTACAACTTTGATCTTTGTCTTCATATATTCATTTGGTCCTCCAATTTACCCCATTGTGTAAGTCTTGTCAAGTTTTACGACTCTCAAGAAAGTTATTGCTTGTGATTTGCTCCACACAAAGAAAAAAAAAGGAGAAAGTACGAATCTATCTCACCAAGCATTTCTCTAGATGTAGTGCAGCTACTAACACTGCAGATTATTTCCTTTCTTCAAGGTGTGCTTGTGCATGTGTGCGTGATTGTACAACTATACATATGTTCTTTATGATGATGACCCTCAAATTATCAAAAGGGCAGGCATGAACTGGAATTCCAATCAAACATGGAAAATACATGGACTAGAATTCACATATAACACATCTAGAAAGCACAATAGTAAACAGTAGGTGATACAAGACAATAAGTTTCACCTTTTATCTCCTATACCAAAAGAAGAAGAAAAGGAGAGAGAGAGAGAGAGAGAGATTTCAGGATTTTAGTCCTCAATAACATATTCAGCTTGGTATCTCAATCTAGGATTACTAGAATTGGCTGGCTTGCATCTCTCGATATTTCTATCTATAATTGTCCCACCATCACAATCAAATGTGATCACTATGGTCACAGTCCATGTCAATAAGGTTATATTTTTCAATTAAATAAAAAGGTTAACTGAGGTTTTACTGGTTGGGGGCCTCCAATGACACGACCTATTAATCAAATCCGTGATGGAAAATAGATTTGAAACAACAACAATTCTGACACTTTTATTCTTCAAACATTTTGACAAACAAATTTTCTAACATTAGTAATCAAAAAATTTTCATTAAAATTGCATCATTTTAGCATCCGGCATCCATCCGATTATTTGAGATGAAAGTAGTACGAGGATGCCCAAGGATATCCAGTGCTATTTAGGTCACATGTGAACAAGAATTTAGGTTACTCTTTACTTTTCAGATTTTGCATCCAAAAAATTCTAGGGTTTCCACTGTCCAATGTCACAGAGATTGGAAAGCCATAGCACTGACATGCCAGCTGGTGGTCTTTTCAGGAATAAATTACCAGCAAAAAATACTAAATTCTAATGTAAAGACAAATAGAATGATATTATCGAGTCAAAAATACTAAATCGTTATGTTCCATTTTTTAATCATTTTTGTCTTCTAAATACTAACTCGTACAAAAATGCATGCATAAATTCATAGGCATGCATGAAGTGCCAAACCTTAAAAAAAAAATGGTATGAACAATTGCAGACAATGAGTATGTAAAATCAAGCATTATGCACTGGGTGTTAAGCACAGTGCACACGAAGAAGACAGATTAAAAATTTGAAGCAAAAAATGCCACCAACCGTAAGATCATTTTTCTTATTGTCAGCTTCAGAGGCTGCAGCACTGACATGTTCAGTCATAGTTGCATCCTGTGAACTGGATTCCTGTTCCCCTCCTTTCTCCTGTTTAGCGGCATCCTCTGCAGCCTTTTTAGCAGCTGCTTCTTGTCTTGCCCTCTCCTCTTCCATTGAAACTCTGAGAGCAAGAGCCAGTTCTGGATCTAGGTTGGGATCCACACCAAAATCAAACCCGGATACACCACCAGCTGCGGCTGCTGCTGCCGCTGCAGCAAAGCCACTTCCCCCTTCCCCATCTCCAGTGAATATGGGTGTACTGCTATGGGAGAAATGAAATACAAAGGTTCAAACATGTAATAAGTTCACATGTTGAAATACAAACGCAATGGATAAAGTAAGACCCGTAACCTTATGAGCACATCAGATAAAGCATTTGGTCCTGAAGGAACGTGAACAATATGACTGCTATCATTATTGTTTACAGCAGATAGAAGAGACTCCAGCTTCTCTGGCTTGCCATCATCTTCTTCACCAAAATCAACAATATCGAGAGCTACACTGTTCTTTTTTAGCTTCCTTCCAATCATCTCCAATACCTTCTTGTCATATTTTACAGGACTGATAACAAATACTATGACAATGAGCAAAAAACATTTAATAAAATTTTGAAAGAAAAAGCACAAGAAGGCACAACAGTGTCTACCTTCCAGCAAATACAATAATCCTTTGTTGCTGCTTTTTGTTTTGGCGGTGCTTAAGGGCCAACTGAGCCACCTGGATCCCCGCAGCTAGGTTCATCTCACCACCTATTTCTAATCCTAAGTTGAGAAAGGGCATTTTCAATGTATTAGTTAGAGATTAACAATTTTGAGAACAATTAATCTACAGGGCTGTAGATAGGAAAGCTCATTAATACAGAATGGATATAGCATGCAAAGACGAGAATAAAATAACAATTAACATTTTTCCTTTTTATTCCAATAGTTTCATATGAATAAAACAGGTATATTGCAGCTAAAATACAAACTAAATTTTGAGCCCTTACCCCAATGAAAACAACTAATCATTCATACAATTATATGATACTAAAACCTCATCCTCACCCTCCATAACATGACACTTTTGAGCAAATATAACTTGACTCAAATCAAGTCAAATGGAAGCTGTAGATTTGTCAAAGGGAATAAATTATTTTGTATAAAAGTGGAAAAAATATAAGATATCGCAAGAGTATTAATTTCATGAATATTCTTCGCAGCAACAAATTACATAGAACAAATTTTCGGTCCAATTTCTCTCTCAATGTGCATGGTGTGTGTGTGTGTGCGCGCAACAGCATTGGCGTGATCATGTAAGAAGCAACAGAAAATTTAATTCCGTAGGAGTTAATATTGAACAAACTTAAAATTTTAGAAAGTACTCCATGTAAGAAGAAAACCAGAGAGGAGAAACTAACCATGCATGCAAGCCAATATCTTGCCGAGATCGCTGGTCGGAGTTACCAAAACCCTAACACCTTTGCCTGCCATTGTCAGAACCCCCACAGTATTCTCCGGATTAGACTGTACACAACCCAAAGACATTCAAAACCCCGCATCATACTAATAACCCTAAAAACAAAAGGCTGAAAGTGCAAGCAAACGACAATCTAACTCCAATCCGAAACAGTACATATTTAAAGCAATGTTTGGTTGCTGAAAAACTGTAGGAAAAGAACAGAAAAGATTCCAAATTTCTTTCATTTTGCCCAGTTTTCTTAGGAACCAAACGGAGAGTAAATGATAAAATAAGAATCGTGACCTGAGTTTTAGCACCGCAAATTAGGTTAACAGCGTCGGCTTGAGCTTGAAATCTGGTGGGAGAGTAATCTCCATTTCGCATCCATTCGGAATTATCGATACAGATCATCGTCGCCTGTTGAGGAAAATATCACATATAAAACATCGATGAGAAAACCCTAATATGTGAGACAGAAAACAATGAAGAATTCAAAGCCAAACTGGCAGAAGAAGAAAGAAAGGAAGATCAAGCGCTAACCTCGAGCACCATGGTTAGGAGATTAAGGTGAGACGCGAAAAAAGATCGAGAGAGAGAGAGAGAGAGAGAGTTGCAGAAAACTTCCGAGAGGAGAATTGGGGTTTGCTTGGATGGGAGGGTAGCTACTTGGAAAGAAGAAGTTTTAATCAGGTACGTGCAGGATCAGAGAGAGTTTTGGAGTGTCGATGAATAATAGCTTCGGCGAGGGACGGTGGGGGAATGGAAACGACACCGTTGAGTGCTGCTGTATGTCTCAATACTTCCGTCCCAGTGTCCCACCTCACGTTGTTACTAATATAAATTATCGTGGCAATTCATTCAAAAATAAAGGAAATTTGGCAAAGGTCTTCCTTTATAAGATTTTCATGATAAAAATTATTTCAAAAAAATCTTTCATTCCAAAAGTTCTTTAGGTATTGTTCTGCTAAAAATCTCTTGTCACGTGATGGGTGTGTGCGCGGGCGTGCCAGGACTAATCAAAGTCCAGAGATCGTTTTGAACACGACCCCAAGCACCTATCTAGGCAGGTGAAAACTTAAGACCGGTGATCTTAAGGCCTAGAAGGTCGCTATATTTACGATCAGGCGATTATGGGGAAGTCAGGGGTACTACTTCCTATGGGTCCTTGAAGTGAATGATTTAAACAGAAAATCACAATCAATGAATAACAGCAGAGATATGCAAGATGAATCAAATGGAAAGAAATTTAAACTTCATTGACAGAATTAAAATACTTACAAATGCCAAACTTACCAATCCTTGAAGAGTCATGATAGATACTTGAACTAAATTAACGTCGGATACAGAAGCAAATACAAAAGTAAATACAATAACTAAACGAAATTGAAAACTAAAACAAAGTTGATTGAAAGAAAATTGCAAGACTAGATGCTTGAAGTTTGATTGTTGAAGTCGTTGGGGGCTTGAAACGCTGCATCTCTTCTTCATTTTATAGCTCCACGGCTGGAGGAAAACTGCTCCCCCCATGATCTTTAACCATCCCATGATCCTCATTAGTCATAACCTCCATAGCTGCTCCATGATCCTACCAGCAGAAACCGCTGCTTTGAGGCTCCATACATGATCTCCTATAATGGCTAAAATTCCTCTTTTGATAACTACCCACTTCATCAGCTTGCCACGTGTCTATTTTATCCTCTCATTAATTTAAATACACATTAGCCACATGGATAACTCTAACCTTCCTTTTAACTAGCTAGTTAACAAACTTCCCTATTTTTATGCTAGTTAATAATCCCTATGTTATCTTCACGTGGCCTACCCTCATTGGCTGGTAAAATTTAGTATAAACAGGTATAAATTGAACAAAAATGATATTCCTTTCTCAAACAACCTTCAATCTCAACATGTAGTTTCCTATCTTAGACACTCACACTATGTTTGGATTGAGAGAATTGAAGAGAAGAGAAGAGAAACTCATTAATAGAAGTGAAGAGAAAGTTAAATGACTTTCTCTCCACCTTGTTTGGATAGAGAGGAGAGAAAGTTAAATGAATTTCCCTTCACCCTGTTTGGATAGCCGTCATTAGAGAAGAGAAGAGAAGAGAAGAGAAAATTTTAAGATGTAAATTATAATATTACCCTTACTTATATAAAAAGAAAATAAAAATTAAAAAAGGAAGAGAATGGGCAAAATAGTAAAACTATCCCTCACTTAAACCCTTTCTCTTTTCTTCTCTCCATTTCCCTCCGATTTCGAGAAAAAGAAATCAACCCCATTTTCTCTCCTCTTTCTTTCACCCTCCTCCCCTTTCTCTCCAACTCTCTCAATCCAAACGAGAGAAACTTAAAAAGTTTCTTTCTCTTCTCTCCAACTCTCTCAATCCAAACATAATGTCAAGGTCACTACGTCAGAACCTGAGTTCACTATGCCGGAACCCTGAGTTCCTACGCCGGAATTGTAGTTCACTACATCGAAAAAAAATTTTAAAAAATACGAAAAAATGCAATCACTTTCTTTTTCCTCCATTTTCTCACCAACCAAACAAAAAATTAATTCTCTTAATGAAAATCTATTTATTTTTCAAAATCAACACACAATTCAATTAATGTCTCATAGTAATAAATTACTCCAACACAACGATAGCCTTCAGATCCCATCAACCTCGAGATCCATCTCATCAAGCACCACGGCCGTCGCCCCCATGATGATTAAACCAACGCTCTCTGCTTTCTCTTTCTTTTATATTCACACCAGAACTAATTAATTGAAATCAAAGGGCCTTCCAATTCACTAAAATCCCGGTTTGATGCACACATTAACCTTATCAAGGGCACGTTGGATGCAGCCAAGTGCATCGTAGAGGTCAAAGAGCTACCATCTCAGTACATTTCTCAAGACACGCCACCAGTACATCTCACCAACTGGAATGACAGAGAAGATACTCCATGTAACTGGTCGTTTTCCCAAGCCAATCACCCATGAGATGGCTTTCACAGGGCTTCTTGCAACAGAGAAATTGCCGAACCACGTTGCCGAAGCTCCCATCACGGGGATAGATGTGATTAAAATAATTAAATTTATGTCAATTCATCGCAGGGTTAGGAGCACGTGTGAAGAAGAAGAAAAAGAAGAGCAATTGTGTCACTAAAATTATTAAATTTTAAACAAATAGGACCTTAGGCATTAAAATTTATCTATTTGAGACTTTTCCAAAGAAAAAATGTTTGGGTGGACTTTCCAATAAATGCTTTTAAAATAGGACTTTAGGCCAATTATTTTTAAAAATAAATATATAAATAAATACAAAAAAAAATATTTTTTTTATTATATGGATTGACATGACATTCCACATTAATACACCATGGGAGTTGATTTGTAGTTTAGGATTGAAGTATTAACCCAATTTAAAAATAAAATTTAAAAAATATAGTATTTTTTTTTTCAAATAAATTAATGCAAGAGTTCATATTAATATATCACATGAGTCAATATTTAAGTTAGAATTGAAGTGTTGGAACGTTTCTGCCACATGGATCTCTTCCCCCTATAAGAGGAAATTCAACCCATTTATAGTTGTGAGTTGAATGTATTGAATTGTTTCATTTTATTTTAGGGAACATTTTGTGAAAATACTCATCCTCGTGAATAAATAAATTTAAGATGAATTTTATAGGCATTTTCCCAATGTCTGAAAATTGATGACATCGCATCAATTATGAAGATGAATCGTTCTTAAAAGGTCACATTTCAAGAAGATGAATTTGTTCCTTCAATTTTATGTAAATTACATTGAATCAATGATGACATCGCATCAATTATGAAGATGAATCGTTCTTAAAAGGTCACATTTCAAGAAGATGGATTTGTTCCTTCAATTCTATGTAAATTACATTGAATCTATTTGGACAACTAAGAAACCCTTAATATTTTGCCTTTGAATGCGATAAAAATTAGGCTTAATTACACTTTTGTAGCCTATACTTTGGGGTAATTTTCAATTTGGTACCTGTACTTCTTTTTTTTCAATTTCATACTCGTACTTTGAGGTAGTTTTCATTTTGATACTTATACTTTATTTTTTCTCAATTTGGTACTTATACATTTAAAAAATTTTCAATCAATGTCAAATTACGGACGGCTACTAATATGACAAATGGAAAGTTGACATGGCAGTTAGATTAGTCATATAGCAAAAGGAAAGGACCCCTGTTCAAACGAAGACAAAAAAAAATTTGCACGTGGTCTAACCTATTGGAACTAAGACATAAAAGAGGATTCTGGCCGGTTCAAACTACAAAAAAAATTGAAAATTTTTTATTTTTCTTTTTGTTTTCATTTTCTTTGTCCAACATCTCAAACCATCATATGTATAAACTCTAGAGAGGTCTGCATTATATTGAAATTTTCAAAAAAAATTGTGGTTCGAACAGGTCAAAACCCTATATTTCATGCTTCCATTATGCCTTTGTTCGAACAAGCTAGACCATGTGGGAATTACCCTATGTTTTGGCTCTATTCAAACCAAACTTCTCCGGTTCGAACGGGGATCCTTCATATTTGCGACATGACTAACCCAACTACCACGTTAACTTTCTTTTTGTTAGATTAACGGTCGTTCCCAATTTGACCTTGATTGAAATTTTTTTAAAAGTACAAGTATGAAATTGAAAAAAAATAAAGTGCACGTATCAAATTGAAAACTACCCCAAAGTACATGTATGAAATCAAGAAAATACAAAGTACATGTATCAAATTGAAAATTAACTTAAAGTATAGGTATGAAATTGAGAAAAATAAAGTATATGTACCAAATTGAAAACTATCTCAAAGTACAACGTACAAAAGTGCAATTAAGCCTTTTTAACAAGGCAACATTATGTACCCTTTTATGTCTGCCTCCTACCCTTTTCTGGAATTTCTAATAACGTAAAAATGGCATCAACAAATTAACTGGCCCTCTACTATCTGCATCTTCTGTCAAAAGCCTAGATAAAGATTCAATTCAAAAAGTCTCTGGTTGGGACAACAAAATATAAAAAGAATTTAACAATGAAGGCATGAGCAAGGAATCTCTGATAAATAATATCACATTCCATTGCAAGAGCATGAATTTATATACACAAAAACACATATATTGCAGGAGTTTACTAGCAGATGCTCTCTAGGAAGCTCAGAGTTTTGGGTAGAAAGGAGAAAACAAATAACCATTAAGAGCTTATATTGGTGGAAAAAGATAATTTATCATGGCTGTTATCGTCATCGTCATCGTCATCGTCAAAACTGTCATAGATAGGACCAGAACAAAATGGAACCTCAAACTTATCATCACTTGGTGGCTCATAAGTCTGACTCTGTCCCACAGAGGCCGGTTCGAGTGAGCATGAGGCATCTTCAAAAGTTGAGGAGCTTCTCCCCATGCTGCTAGAAGAAACATTACGGTTATAGGACATCTCATTGGCCTTAGAATCTGAGGATGAAATTGATGTAGCCCCAAGGAGTTGAAAACCAGAACTTCGCTTGGCCTTTACTCTCCTCTGCCACCCATGAAGTGATCTTCTGACATTTTCAGATACTACAGTTTTCTTGAACTTCGAACCCATCTACAACCATAAAACCAGTAATTGAGACTTGAGAGAGAGAGAGAGAGAGAGAGAGAGAGAGAGAGAGGAGGAGGAGGAGGAGGAGGAGGAGGAGAATAGGGAGGAGGCCCGCTAAAGCCAGACCTGTGTAACGATGACACAGAGTGGGAATGTAATAAAGCTACACCAGCACTGGGAGATGATCCTGCAGCAATACCATATATGAATTTATTACCAACAGGATTCTTGATGACATATATAAAATATCTGTATCACAATCCTAGAAGAAGAGTGACGGAATAATTTCTGGTATGTAAAGATTGAATATATTGCGATGATGAAATACCCAAATGTCAAGCGGGTCACAATCAAGCTATGTTTATCCATAAAGCAATGAGGTTCCCTAAATTCCCACTGGAAACAAAAAATATAGTTAGCACTACAAATAATATTACAAAAACTTGGATCACAAAAGAAAAATATATAAAACAAAAACAGATGTCCTGTTAATAAAAAATGCTTTGAAATGACAACCAACAGTGTTAATTTTGTAGCCAGCGACTGGAGGATGAAGACTGACTGAATTGTGCCCATCAGCACAGCTGCTGCTGAAACAAGATCTAGATTATATGTTATTAAGAGAAGTGCATGTTCTGAAAAGTATTAGACCATTTTAGTCTCTACATATGCTTTATATTTCCTACAAGCCCATCATATCTCTATTCACTACAATCCAATTAAAATCCTGCCATTAACAAAATAGAATTAGAGGAAGAAAAGGATTATATTATCAACATTCAAGGGCATGGTAGTTATAATAATCAATTCAACAGACTGTACTGCCTTTTGCAAGCAGCTTTGTATGACATTTAGCACTTAAGGCTCAACTCTGCATTATTTGAGGAACAACAGTCAGTCATGGCCATGCAAGGTCAAACCCATGCTGTTTTCTTCCTGTGAGTAAAAGAATGGATCTGTTAACTATTGAGACCCTAACATGAAAATGATGCTGTACTTTGGATCTCAAAATGTTAAAAGACATCTAACAGGAAACATTACACGCAGCATCCCTAATGTCAGACCAAAGACTACATCTAATGAACTACTTGCATTAGATTATTTATGATCCCGGTACATGTATGAGAGCCACGTCCTTAATGAATGTAGGATAGTATATTAATTCATTCCCAACTTGAGCAAATTATAAGTTTAATAGTTAATACTGAACCTACAGAGATGGTTTTATGTTATTTCTCTCTCTCTCTCTCTCAGCAAATGAAGATTATACATAAAGGCTCAGCATATCAGATGGCTAATTATCAGATTAGGTTTATCCTTGTCCTAATTTCTAAACAAACTCATGGGTGCTATCACTACCCCATGCATGTAGGTCTACTTCCCTAGCATGTGCCCCACATTATACAATATTAATGTTACAATGAGCAGGTGTGTCAGAATTACTCAATTACCAAAGAATGAACAGCTCCCACAAAAGCATGAACTAGTATAACCATTATAACAAGTTCTTACCAGTGACCAAATGTATGTTGCCATCTCAAATGCATTCTGCAAATAAAATGACTTTGTATTAATAAGAACTCAATCACAAGACAAAATATTGAAAGTAAGATACAAAAGTTTGTTTCACCCACCTGGAATGATATTAGTTGTATCAATAACAAGAGAAGCTTGGGTTTCCCAAACCAGAAGAGCTCATCCCTTAGATTAAATTGATGATTTCCCATCCCTGGACTTGTATCCATGATTTCAACAGCCAACTTTACCACTACTCGATGCAGTTTAGTACCAACTAGCAGGATCAACTTACATATACATTTAAAAAAAAAAAGAAAAAAAAGGAAAAAGGAAGAAGGAAGGAAACATCAGCAGTGTATAACTATGAAAATTTGAGAACGCAAAGAAGCCAAAGGAAATGTTATGGCGAGGACCTACAATGGCTGGAAGGAAGGAAAGCCAAAAGTAAGCATTGGTTCCTGAATAAGAGTCACAAAATCCATGCTTCAGATATCAACTTCAAAACAGAAGAAAGAAAAAAAGTATCAAGAACATGTTTTGGTGTTTAGGCATTTTGGACATCCCATGGAAATTTACTTGTGTTTTATGTATAATTTCTTCATAAAACCGTCACCACCAATGAGGCCATTGCAAGAGAGGGCAATCATCATCACAGTGATGGTTAAAAATTGAAGCAGCATCAATTTAAGAAAGCTCAAAACTGATCAAATACCATAAATAATGGTGAAGGCTTCCATTTTCTTTGATGGCCCTTGTCTGTGATGAAGGACTTTTACCTCTAAAAGTTATGTAGAAGACAATGGTGCCATCCAAAATCCATGGGACATCCAAACACGCCCTAAAGGAGATGAAAATTGATTCTCACAGCACTTCATTGAAGTGGTCTTAAATTTCTACAGACATGGTGATCCAAACACATTAATGTGTGCAACTAAAGCAGTCCTTGCTACTGCAACATAGTTCAAATTCCCTAATGGCTCAACTGATGTTAAAGCCGGGGTGACCATTGATGTTGCTTGGACCTATCTAAGCATTTCAGTCACTATCCTCTCAGAAAAATGCTCAGGACACATGAAAAATTACCATGAAAATCTAGGAAAATGCAGAATATGGCATAAATCCAAAGAGGCACACTGCAAAACAGCCCAAAAGGAGTTGTCATACAACTTGGTGAGAAAGCAATATTCAACTTCCCAGCAATTCACTAATATTTAATGTAGTATTACTATAGTTGCAGTCTAAGAACAAAAACAATACCTAAAATGCCTCGTGTCTGTAATAACTATTCATTTCCAAAAACAATAAAAGCAAATACAAATTCTCTAATGCAATTTGAAATGTATTTATTTAATAAAAATACTAGTCAACATGAACCCCCATCACACAAAAAAAATATTTATTTATATAGTCATCCATTATTTACATTGTGGGAGTTTTTTCCATCTGCAATCATATTTTTTTAAAACACTGAAACCTATTTGTACTATTATAAGTAGTATAAATATAATTATAGATGCTGTCAGATTAGATAAGTTCAGCTAAAGTAGAAACTAAGAAGCTATGGTGCCTTAAATTAAGTAAAGACAGCTCTTGTATTGTAACTTGGAACCATACATAAATATATGAAAAAAAATTGCAAACAGATAGAGATTCTTTGGATGTTTAGTACAAAGGGTTGATAACATAAATAGGCACATTATGATTCTCATACTTTTCTTTACAACTACATCACCTAAAAAAAGTAAAACAAATTTCAAAAAGTTTAAAAGTTGTATAGAAAAAATAATAATAATAATAATGGCATAAAGCCATGATATATAAAGTGAAACTTCTACTTTGTTTCCTAGAAAGTTAGTTGGACTGGAAGTCCCACCAGGAAAAAAGTTAGAATAATTCATATTCCAAACTTGGGGTTAGAACTTTGATAAAAGGTGAGCCTGAATCCATTACTACAAGTGTTAACCATATCCCAAATGTAAGTAAGGTTAAATTGTCATCATAAATTGAAGAAAAATAATAAAATGTGCAACATAAAACAATTGAAACGATACTCAAATCTCAGAAGTAGAGTTAAAAGGCAGTACCTGATGCCAACTATATCACGAAATTCTTCATCCATACTTCGAAGCATATAATTATGAAAATTATATGACAAAGGAAGTTCATGAGTCTACAATTAAAAGAAAAATAAAAGCAAATTTAAGTCAGTTTCAACCAACTGCTCCATTTTTCATGCAATATAAAAATTACAACAAGGTAACTTCTTGAATATGATTTTTTTTTTTTTTTTTTTTGGCGGGATGTGATTACTTATTTCAGTATTAGAACCTAGCCAACAAAAAAGGATTTCTCTTCCACCACAATAAGAATATTTCTTCACAATCCTCAAACCTCTTAGGTTCTATTATCTACGTGATTCCCGATCATAGCCCCCAACAACTAATCTTTCAAATGGACAGATCTTTATGCTGAAGGATTGGGAAGATGTGGGCTTATGATTACCATAAATACTTGTAAAACAATGTTAAAATGACATGCATTGATTCAGCAGTTCTTGTAGTAAGAACACATATAAAAGAACATCCACTTGAATATAACCTATAAGAAACTTACAGTAATGAAGCCCAAGCGCAAAGCCATGTAGTCAGCTCTGTTTATGGAGCTCCAAAACTGGCGGCTGAAACAAAGCTGCAAATTAAAATGGTTTTGAGTTTGAAATCACTTACGTAAATATGCTGAACCATAAGAATGTTCAAGAAACCAAAAGGGTAAAACACACACACGCACACTCACACGCACACTGTGAAGCTACTTGTGGTTGGAAAGTAGCCTACAAAATCTAGAACATGGAAAACTTTGGATAAAATCACAACTTTAAACCAACATTACAGTAAAATTTATATGAAAACCTATTTAGCATATTAAGTAGTTCTTTGAGAAATAGATGCAAGGAGAGAATTCATTTTAATATCAGACCAGATACTCATGCAAACAATCTCAAGGAAATGGCACTTAAGTAATAGAAATAGAAATAGAACCAATAGTATATAGTATAAATGAAGGTCTTAGTATTATCAAGGATATGATTACACATGCATACATGCAGGTGCAGGGATCAAGACCTCCATTACCAAGCGTTGTCATAATGATCGAAAAAATGCTTCTGTTTTTGTCAATCAAAGAAATACTGTGAATTATTCTGAAATATCATCATTGTACTCTGGCAGTCTATAGATATGAGATTGTCTGAATGATTATGATTCCCAGGCCAAAAAAAAAAAAGAAATATTATTATTATTGTGATCATTCAATCGTGTAATTTTAAAACAAATCCCTAAGTAATAAGTACAACATCGACATATAGTTTAGCGAAACACAAGCAAGTCATTATAATTATCATTAGCATTTTACCCAAGAAAACCAGCAACTCCATAGAGTTGTCCTAATAATCTTCTCCCCTTCTCTCATCTAAACCAGTTTTAGGCACATACTTCCCCATTAAATTTGATATATCAATTTATGAGTTTAATTTATCAAATCTACATCCCCAAACCCACACTTTCCTTTCTTGTTTCTAAAGCTGCTATTTCCAGAAACTTTAAATCATGTTTTTTGACAATCAAACCCATGATGAGCCTTCAAACTGATTGAAGGCAGCTAGAGGCCATGCAAATTTATCATTCGTTTGTTCACTAATAGTTCAGATAAGACTTAGTCGAACTGAGTTTTTTTTTTTTTTTTTTTCCCTATTATATGACATTCAAAAGTTTAACAGAAAAAATAAAAAATAAAAAAAATCAACTTCACAGATATGATGATGATAAGAAATCACAGATCGGCATAGCATTTGACCAGATAAGGATATAAGATTTTGAGCATGTGACATTACCAGCCAAACAAGAACTCTATTCTGACTCCATGGATGGGATGTGTGGTGAAAAATGAATGTAGATAGTCGCCTCATTCTTATAGCATTCGGGGCAGCTCTTGGGTTATCTATTTTAAGAATTTAGGATTAAGGATTTAAGAACTTATAATTGGAAAGGGCATATAAAAAACTACTATAAAGGGAAAAGAAAGAGTGGATAATCTTTCCTTTTTTACATCATCATAATCATCAACAAGAAATCTGTGCACCTTGTAAGCCCTGAATGGCCATCAACTTTGCTTGATTTTCCCACGTTCTCCAGCTGTAGATCTGAATGAACGAGGAAAAAAAACTTGATGTTCTCATGACAACAATTAAGTGCCAAAGGTGCAGAAAAGAAAGTGAAATTTGAAGAAGATATACTGACCTTTATCATGGCAAGGACAACAGCCACGAAGCAGTAAGAAACATGGGTAATGCCAAGAACAAATAAGAATCGATGAAGCTGCTCAAGACTTTCATATGAAGCGAAAGATTCTTGGCCCTGGAATACAAATAATAGGCATTGAAAGGGCTCTGGCTCATATAAAGTTAAATATAAATGAAATTTAATTTTCCTTCCTTAATATCCTAATTGATTAGTACATAATATCAGTTGAAAAAAGATGTAAAAAATTTGTTCTTCATGACATTCTTTAGCACTTCTATAGCTTTGGGAAAAAGGAAAAGCTAGTTTTTGTCCAGAACATGGCATCATCAACTCCTTGAAATAGCACTTTCTGGAAAGAAAATGCATATTGCTATGTTTCTGCATGTTTCACTGATATAAGAAACTTTCCTCCGAGATCACATGGGATTTGAATTTTATACTTATGTTTTTATAATCCATTGCTTCTCACTATTCATTTCTCCACAACATGTTCCACCTGCCTCCACTCTTTCATACTATGTTGAAGCATTTAGTACCAACTAACAGTGTGCATTCTAAACACCCAATGGCTTAAACCCACATCATAAAACAAGAGCAACCAAACAGAAATAGAGAAATACTGGTCACTAAGAAATTGGTATCGATGAATCAATATCAACTAACTTTGGTTTACATCAACATTATCCACCAACTCCAAAACCTTGACAACAGAATCAATCTAAGAAGTACTTGATGTCATGCACATCAACTGGAGACACGGCACAGAGCCTACATCCGGATTTTTAAACTAAGATATGTCAATAAAACAACATATATATATAAACTCACACCTCCTTTGTTTAACAACTACATATAAAATTCATATATTCTAGATTTATGTGTTTTTTTATTTTTTTATTTTGAATTACAACGACTTATAAAGTTAACTATCACAGTCAATCCCAAATGTACTGTTCTCTACCCATTAATGGGGGTCCAGGTTTTTCAAACTTCAAACTCATCTGCCACCTCTGTATTTATATTTCAATAATGAAATTGAGGCTTGTATCACTACATTAGGAAAAAATTTTGGGAAGGCCAACTCTATAGGTAAGTGACTTAACTCGCATTTAAATCTATACCAAAGCATAGTTGTCATGGCTTTCTACCAAGATGATACAATAAAAATCAAGTGACTGGTCTTCAAGGCATAATAATTAGAGGAACAACTAATTATTACAGGAACAGCTAATAGCCTGCAAATTTACAATAGCTTAATTATTATCAAAGCATCGCAAAGAAAATACAATGAAACTGAGCTGAGAGGAAACTACCTCAGGACAATAGTCACGCCGTGCAGGGTCAAATAGCTCTTCGGGAACCGAAATATTCAAATTATCAGGACCTGAAACAATGATATGTTTTGCGGATCTAAACTCACTTTTCCATGAGCATGGATAGAACTTGCTGCTTAAGACTGACGAGTTAACGCAAATCTTGGCCACGAAAATAATCCAATGACCCATCAACAATGATAGAAGCCCAAAAAGCATTAGCTCTGCTTGCAGAAGAAAACCAATATTAAGAAATCAAAAACCCAAATATCTCTTAAAAACTAAAAGAAAAATAATGGATGAAAACCCATCTCTTAAGAAAAAAAAAAACGAAAGAAAATCTACCTTCCTTGATCTTCTCCAGAGCAGCATGAAGAGATTTCCTCTTAGTCCTATTTAACCACTGTTATAAGGGGGAGAGATATCAAACTAAATATCAAGGTTTATGAAAAAGAGAGAGAATCATATAAAACATAAGATTCAAAAGAGTAAGAAGTACATAAAACACCAAATCAATCTAGAACACAGAGAGAGAGAGAGAGGAATATGAAAAATAAACCGAACATGAAGAATAAAGATGACAGAGAAAGATAGTGAAATTCTTTTTTACCTTTCCTAGCTGTTTCAGAGAACCATGAAAGAAGAACCCAAGAGAAACCATAACAGTAATCACAGTTGCAACAGCCCATGTTGGGGTTTCAGCCAAGGAACGCCCTTCGCTTCCCTGTTCTTTCTCCATTTGATATATTTCGATATTTCAATCCAAACCCATTAACCCTGAATCACTTCTGCTTCTGGATTATTGACATTTTCAACCATCAACACGAAAAAAAACAAAGACCCAATTGGTCTCTGCAATTGATCCTTCTCCTCCTTTCTTCTTCTTCTTCTTCTTCAGGGTTCAGATGATACGCGCCTCTGATGCAAAGCTTAATACCAGAACTACCAGCCATTAATGATATCAATTATGCCAAAGTCTGGTCTCTCGCTTTGGCCGTTCGGCACACCAAAATTGAGACCGTACCAAAAGGAATTAAAATCAAATGCATGGAGTGTTACGAACCAGTTGGGCACAGTGGGACCCATTAACGATCTTCCCACCAAGCATGCTCTAAACTTTGAACGTGTCCCTGTCTTTTGTTTTCATTTTCTCTAAGAATCTCGTAATCACTAAATAACGTGATTTATTCTCTCAATAATGTTCCGTGGCAATGGAAATTTTAGTAAATACTGTAGTAAAATTGAATAATAAAAATAGTAAATTCACAGTAAAGTATTATATTTCCATATAATTGTATCACCACTTGTACTACATTTTTAAATATCACCTAACTCAATAGTATGAACAAAATTTTGTATTTTTTGTATTTCAAAAATACATGAACTGTATCATGTTGCCATGCTAAGTTTAGATAACAAAAGATACAGTGATACACTCTCGCTGTTATCTTATAATTAATTTGACAGTAACAAAAACATGGGCTTAAAACTTTACAAGGACTAATCAAAGAATGAAAGGATACAAATGAAGATATTTGACTCTTCCTTTTTTATAAAAACACTCAAATCTCTCAAGTCTATTTCCCATACTAAATTTTCACTTGCACTTTTTTTTCCCGCAAGAGAAAGTTAAAAAAAAAAAGTCTATATATTTGTAAGCTTTGGTAATCCTAAATGTTGACATTAGCCTTAAATATTGATATTGAAATGATTAGATAACCTAATAGGGTAGCTCAGATGGTTGGACTTCAGCGTACTAAGTTCGAGGTTTCAGTTTCGAGTATCCTGGGCCACCTACCCAATGTATTTGTCTTGCGTCTTACCCAGTGTCCGTGGTTAGTAGGGTATTGCGATGCCCGGACACCCTCGTCATCCAAAAAAAAAAAAAAAATGATTAGATAAAGGTAAAGGGACCAATAGGCAACCTCAAAGGGCTATTGGCAAAATTCTAAAAAAAGAAAAAAAAAGAAAAAGAGAGAGGCCTCAATCTACATAACAATAGTCTAGTAGCTAAAACCTACACAACACATTAATTATTATTTACTTTTCTTAGCCCTAAGGTTGTTAAATTCATTGGAAATACTTTTCCATGAGTGGGAGGTCTCTCAATTATGAATTTATGATTCTTTAGAGGTCTTTTGGAATTTTAAATAAAATTTAAGAATCGAATATCATTTCAGAATAATAAGAATACATTGTTAAGGAGAGATGTATATATGCTGTAAAATCATATAAAAAAAATTCAATAAAATGTATAATATATATATATATATATATATGACAAACGTGTACACCATTCATAATTAATATAACATGACTACAAACTTACTCCAATTTTTTATATTTTGTTTTGAAGTGTAGTTTCATGCATCAAAATATTATTTATTAAATTAGGTAATAGTTGATGTGAAGTTAAACATCGTGGCCTAGCTCTTTTCTTCCTCGCTGCATTACCATAAAATGTGAGCTCTGACTTTAGTCTGTTAATGCTACAAGCTGTTCCTTGACTGTTAGTAAGGTCGGGTACACCTTCCCGCATGCTAGAAATAAATGCATGACCACTTGGTTAATTTATGTCACGGCCGGCACCATCACCCTTCATTATATTCATCCATACTTTTTGTCCTTTTCAATGAGAAATCTGGTTAACTAGTAATAAGAATATATATATATATATATTCATCTGAATTTTACAAACTGTGTGTCAAATTAAGAGTAAAAATATGTATCAAAGAAACCTATTCCTCTCTCTATATATATATATATATATATATATATATAGAATGTCGTTCTTGTGAGGACTTCCTTATATGACGATTTGGCCTTTTGGTCAATGTAAAATGAGTATTTTGAAAGACCGACCGTTGGATTTAATACTATTCCTATGAATGACAGGCATGCCAAAAATTACAGTGATCAAACCACTAGTTTCTTAAATACAGACAGTGAAAAATTAAATACCTATATAACGCTTAACAGTCTGTATTTAAGAAACCAGTGGTTCGATCATTAAAATTTTTGGCATGCCTGTCATACATAGGAAGAATATTCAATCCAACGGTCATTTTTTCAAAATACCTATTTTACATTGGCCAAAAGGCCAAGTCCTATTATAAAGAAGTTCTCATAGGAAAGAGACTATATATATATATATATATATATATATAAAAGAAAAAGAAAATTCATTTGAAGTGAATTAGAGTTATTTATTTATTTAAACAAATGATAGAAATCTATCCTTATTCAAAATTATATAAATATATTTTTATGTACTTAAATTTAAAATTATATTTTTCAAAAAGAAGTATATAAGTTACTTTATCAACCATCAAGTATCAATAAATTGGAGTTTGGATGATACTGTAGAGCTGACCAAGTATAGTTACAAACAAATGATGACAAGAAACAGAGTAGTTGGGATTGGAAAATATTATACATTATTGTTGTTTTTCCCCTCTTGGCACAAACAAAATGACAAATTACAATGACTGCAGTAGCTTCAACTAAAATCAGAGCTCCCTTCTGGTTTCTTCACAGCAACCCCATTCTCCAGCACTTCTGGTTTCTTCACAGCAAACCCATTTTCCACCCAGGCAAGATACCCTCCTCCCATGTTGCAGGCATGCTTGAAATCCTGCCATTTTCAATTTCCAATCCAAGTTAATTTTTTACTTTTTTATTTTTTATTTTTTATTTTTGTCCCAGAAAAATAAGCAAAAATAAAAGAAGAAGAAGAAGAAGAAGAAGAAGAAGAGAGAAGATAAACTTACAGCCTTGAGTAGATCAGCAGTTGCATAAAGGGATCTGACCCCACTTTGACAACCCTATACATTCAACAATTCAACAATTCAACAGATAGATCCAATTAAAAAAATAAAAAATAAAAATTCAAGGTTTTTATAGTTGGGAAAAAAATAAATAAAATTGTTTAATTAATTACCACTACAAGATGATCGTCCTTGCTGCAAGCAGATAAAACCTGCTTTAAGAATTCAGGATTTTTCACCCTACCTGAAGCAGAAGTAGTGAAGCCCATCATCAAATGAAAACTCTATTGATTTCAATGGAATTTCGACAAAAAAGAAAAGGAAAGAAAAGGAAATAGTTTTATTAAGGTTGGAAGGTAGATTTACCTTCGGGTGTATTGAACATGTAAGGAATGTTCAAGGGGTTCTCTGCATCGACATGGCCTTTCTTGAACTCTTCAACAGTCCTTTTAATTTTAATTAAACTCCAAAAATTAGAAGAAGGAGAAATTTAAACTAAAAAAAAAATCTAAGCGTTTGTTTGGATCTTAGAAAAGCTGGAAAAGAAAAAAGAACCAATTTCTAAATCCAATTTTTTTCATTTCCTTTCCCTCCGAGATCCAAACACAGCATAAAAAGTCAGAAATTATAACGAAGAATCATTTTGAAAAATGTATCCTTATATATAAATATATAGATAAAGGAAGAAATTTAAGGGAATTTTTGGAAGAATGCTCTCCTTTACCTGACATCTAGATAACGGTGACCTGAACGGATGAGATCTTTAGCTGCATGAACGTCAACGGTGACTACTTCTGCTTCGGAGCTACAAAACGGAAAAACAAGAAGAAGAAGAAGAAGAAGAAGAAGAAACTGCCCACAAGGAAACGGAAGCCGATTAACATCCATATTAATTTGTGTGAAATAATATATAATCACCTTTTCTGAGAGTCCATGAAGAAGGACGAAGGTTTATATATAGCGGAAAAAATGGAGGATCTCGAATCTGGGTTTGAAATCCGGTGGTCGTTTGCTTGATTTGCCGGAGAATACCGGCTGAAGAAGGAAACGTGGGCTGACTACGCTACCTGCCTGCTCCTGTTGTTTTAGCGCGCTCACTCGATTCCCATGGATTATTATTATTGTCTTGTGTGGTCAAAATTCATTCCAAATAAGATGAGAAGTGTTCTAGTCAGGTTAACTGACTTTAGTTAAATACAGTTAAAAACACAAGTCTTTGGATTCCTATTTATTTAATGGATAATTCATCTGAATATTCAAATCCAAGGACTTATGTTATTAACTGACTTTAGTTAAAGTCAGATATCCTTGACTAGAACGTTTTTTCAGATAAAATTTGGCACTAATCAATAACAGAGGTAGGTATATTTAGTAGAGAGATTTTGAATTCAAATCCATGAAGATCTATCTATATTCATTTGTTTGTTAATATTAAATGAGGTTAGGTCCATGAGTGGACCTAACAAGTGATATTGCTGGAAAGACCATCAAAATGGAAGGCAAACTTTATTTACTTATTTATTTATTTTTAAACAAGTAATTAATTAAAAATTGAACAACTATACTAATAAGTACTAACAAGTGGAATTGAATTCAAAACCTCCCCACACAAGAGAGGGAAAATGGCACTAGATCATATGGCAACTTAAGTTGCTGCAGCAAACAATAAACAATGCGTATCACTGTTGGATGGAGGCCGATCCTTGAATTTTATAAAATTCTATGTCCATCACTGTCATTAACAACAAGGAATGTCATTGCCACTTGAATCAGGACAAGGAGTCAATATGATTCAGTCAATAAGAAGTAAGAAGAGAGATTTTCTTTATATATTTGTATATTTGCTACAATTTCTTTATATATTTCTTCTACTCCTTCCCTTCTATGGTGGTTGCAGACTGTCTCTGATGCTTACTGTGCCTGCTCATGCTGGAATTGCTTGCGATGCTTCACCAGTTTTCTGCCTAAAATATCAGTTTCCTTCATAATCCAACTTGGCTTTAGATCATCCTCGAAACCCAACACAACAATCTCCTGCCCCTGCATTGTTTCGTCCGATCTTTCCCAATTTCTTTTGTCAACTTGGCTTCACCCATGGTTTTCAGAATCAATACTTGATCCCTAGCATTCGTATAAAAACTGGTCGACCCACCTTTAATGCAATATATTAGAAGACCACATAATGAGCCAATATTCTCAATTATCTTGACCGTGATAAGAAATGGACCCTGATCAAATTTTTGGTAGTGCTGATCACCGGGAATTGATTGCAGCCTGGATTGACAAGAATGGTTAGAGAAAAGTTAGTACTAAATTGTAGAGAACAGATAAATACTGTATCACATAAGTGCAGGCTATTTTTTTTTTTTTTTGTCCCTTTTCATAGTAGAAAAATCTTGAGAAATTCGGCACAGAAGTTGTCCGTTCATGCCTATTTGCCATTAGCATTTTATAGCATGTATTTAAAGTACAGTGGATTACTACCTAATAAGATAATCTCATAATCCTGACTGTTTGATTGTCCCTTTTTCATTCAAACTTTAGTTTGTGATTATCATGCTGATGTAGAAGTTTATTCACGCTTAACATTATTAGTAGTGGACCGTTTATTAAACGTTGTAAAGTGAAGACAACTTAACATTTAAAATATTAAATTATTATATAAGAATTAAATGAATGATTATTATATAAGGTCATCAAAATGGTATAGAGCTGCTAAGCCATTGGCATTACCCAGGGTAGTATATTTCTGAACATGATCATAAATCTGCTGTTGAAAAATGCTATACCTTACAACAGCATTAGGATGACGTCAACAGAAACCATGAGTTCATTAACATATTTACTCTGCTAAAACTGATCCTATCTTTTTAGCCGCCTCAGATGCAATGAATTAAATGCCATGTTTTCATATTCTGGCAATCGTTGATTGCCTCTTGCTAGAAGGACGGTTGGTGAAGTACCTACTATACATGTGGTCACCTGTGTATGGGTCAGAATGAGTCAAGATATCCCCATTGATTCAAGCCTTAGTGCCTGAATTCTTCTACATGAGCTGCCAATCCCACTCCTAAACCCTATGCTTCTACCCCGAACAGCACTACGCAGCTCCAAATACTCTTTATCTTTTTCTAAACTTCGATACGAGAGAAATGAAAGTATAGTTATGGTCTAAACATAAAATAACTTACACATACGGTGAAATTGTGCTTCCCTTACATAACTTCAGATAGATTAAAATCAACCATTTTGCATTATGAACAGTTCAGTCACATTCAGGGTAAATGCAGATATGACAACGGATGAGCATGTTAAGAGTTGGAAACAGCATTCACCTGTTGAACCTCTACAAAAACTTCCAAGAATTAATTCACATTAAGTTTTTGTAAAGGTTCAAAAGGATACAGAATTCAATGCTAAGAAGATGATAAGCCTGCACATTTTGAAAATCTACAAAAGCTTGCAGATTGAGAACAAACTGAATCAAGATTGCACAATCAAACACTTCAATGACAAAAGAAAGTGGCCTTTGCTAACTTACCTTAGAAAATGCAATGTCAGTACTTACATTGTGCTTGCACACTGGACAAAATGTCCCCCACTTCGTCAACCAAGAATCTACGCAGCTTGCATGAAATTCTGCAAGTAAATTTCAAGTTGACTAACAGATACATGATAACTCTGGGTGTCAGGATGAGAAGATAGGAAGTAAATAAGAATCCACATTCTGATGGCTCCAGCAATGAGACATCTTAAAGCAGAAAATAATTCACATTATATGATCCTAAAAATCTTCCCTCACTATCATTCTGACCAACAAAGAGTTTAGCAGTATATGATAGGATCGTTCACTTTAGCTAAATTCCTACTCATATGAATTTTTGGGTGGGACATGGGCATGGTGGTTTAACACCACCACCAATGGTTCCTTCCTATGGTCCTTCTGTGGAACTCTTTTATGTAATGAGATTTTCAGCAATTGTATCGTTGCAACATGAAAGTTCAGTAAATTGAAATATACATTACATATCTTCTATGTTCCTCCTTTTTGGGCAATTGCAGTCCCCAATTACAGTGCAGCATGTCAAGGTACTCACTGATTTCATAGGACCCCAGATATGCAGGGGAAATTTGGGTTAAAATATCCCAAGGTACAATTTTGTGACACAATGTGACTGGCACTGCAACTGTAGTGCACATATTAAGCTATTAACAGCATAGGTAAATTCTTACCATGTTGGCAGGGCAGAACTCTGAGATTTTCTCCATCTTTATAATCCTCAAGACAAATGGCACAAGTTTCTCCCATGCGGCAACCATTTGAGTGAGTGGAGTTGAATGTGAAGCAGGGAAGACCTTCCACCATCTTAGTATCTATATTTGGGGACCGATGATATGTTCCTTGCCAATACAGTCGGCGGCAGCGAGTGAAGAGGAATGTTGCCAGGACAGATAGAATAACAAGAAGAGAAATAAGAGATATCAATAGCACGGTCCAGCCTGGATTTTCAGGTGATTGGTTGATGCAGCATTCACCTTCTTCCCCTCGAGCATGGTTCCTTAGAAATTCACCGGCTGCCTTCGAGACAAAGACTGCATGCACAGAAATGCCCTCGGGGTTTCCTATCACTGCACCCAAGAGACAGCAGATAAAATAGAAGCTTAAACAGTGACATCATGCTAAACAGCAGCTTAGAAACAGTAACACTACTAAATAAACTACAGAAACATGTTAAAAGTGAAACAAGAGAGTCAACATCATGCTAAACAGCAGCTTAAATACTACTAGGAAACTCAAGTTAAATAAAGAAATTGAAAAGTTATAGAGAAAGCAAAGTAAGCTATAAGAAGCTCAAGAGCCTTAGAGGGTTATGAAGAGATTATATCACATGCTGTAATACAAAAATGTAGTTGATCAGTAAATCTCATCTGAAAATTAACAATGTCAAAAGAAAAGAAACGGTTGAAGTGACTTGTTTCACTCTACGATCCTTCTAAACGTGAATTAGATGTGGTATTGGCATTCCTTTCAGTCTAGGTCCAATTCTTTCACGAAAAACTCCATCCTCCAAAATTCAAAAGTACTTCCCTTAAACGGCAAGCTTCTAGTAGTTTTATGATAATAATATAAACACTTGGCTCTAGGCACCAAGGTTTTTGTTCTATTTAAAACAAATTTGGGGCAATTCAAGATTTCAACATTTTGTGTTAAAATTGAAAATTCTTTAAACTTCAACAAAACCTAGTTATTAGTTTCAATTTTGAACAATCTTATTCAAAAACCTAGTTTAGTATTGGAAAATTATACAGCAATCCTTCAACCTGTTAAGAAATTGTGAGCAAGGTATCCATCCCCAACATTCAAAAAGAGAGAATTTTAACATCAGAATTGCAAATTTATACAATAAGAGCCTGTCTGTTGTCCAATATAATTTGAATGCTTTCATTCAAATTTTGTATAGCATCCAATGCACAAATCCATAATCTTGATTGGGTCCATCAGAAAAAGTTGTTCTGTCATTTATGATGATGGCTACCATTCTCTTAAATTACCCCATTCATAAAGATGGATTTATTTACAAAATTATATGCAAAACACAATGAACAATTCGATTTCGGCAGGACATACAAACATGCCATAATGGGCTGCTGATATAGTCATGCAGTTTTGGATAAATATGGCCTTAAAAAAAAAGGAAGATTGAAGGCAAATGATGACTTACTGGAAACCAAATTCCTCTTGTCACGATCATCATACACAATTGCAGCATGAAAACCGCCATCTTGAGCGTTTTGGATTTTATCCTCGAAAGAACATTTACCCCTAACTATCAAAGCAAACCTTATTTCGTTGATTTTGTGCGATTGAAAACCATTGAGCAGCGAAGAACAAGCGTCCAGAGGATCTGCCGAATGCAAAGCTCCACAGATTCCAGAGCTGTTAACACTTACAGCTGTAAAAAAAATTAAATCGGAAAAGCTTCAATTCCAATTTAATTCAGATATGCTCTGTTTGGTTGCTGAGAAAGTGTAAAAATTTGATTTTTTTTTGTCCAAAAAATCTGAAACCTCCATTCATCTGAGCTAAAATGAGCTACTTGGCTTACTTGGATTGAATTTTTTTTTTTTTTTTTTTCCACTTGTTTAGAAAATGAAAAGGCAGAGTAACATGAGATTCAAAACTTTTTTTTCCTTCTATTTTCTTCTGATTTCTCAAAAATCAAACAAGGGGAAATGGGGATGGGGACGAGGAAAGAATACCAGAAACAAAAACAAAAAAACCCTAGAAGCAACAAGGCACATGAAAGGTACCGAATTTGGCGGGAACGTCGATGAACGAAGCGGAGAAGGGTTTCAGATAAACAATTGCAGAAGTGAGACGGATTCCATAACACACAAACATTAAAAACCCTACCAAGCATTCTGTCGCAACTGAATTCCTCATCTCTCTCACTCTCTCTGCTGAGCACTTTCGGAGTGGTATCTAAAATGGTGCGTTTCGAAGGAAGACGAAAACGGTGCGTTTGCGTTGTGATCACACGTAAACGGTGTCGTTTTAAAACACGTTGCTACTGTTCTTAGCTTCTCACTAGAGCTAAAACGACGTCGTTCATTGACAAATGACAACACAAGTTGTGTTTCTCTGTGGAAGAAAGAAGACGACTCGTCTAGGGTTTCATCAGTCTGTAAAAAGGACGAAACTTGAGCTGGGCTGCTCCGTCGCCGAGTCACCGGCGCTACTCCGAGAGTAAACATCCAATTACACCTTCTTCTATCCTTTTACTCTCTGCGAGACCTCCAGTGCATCTTTCTTCTTGTCCCTGTTCTATTAATTAATGGAGGAAAACTCAAGTTTACCTTTGCCAGATGCATTTATTGACTTCCTCAACGAGAACGGACTTGACCCTTCGATTTACACTGCCAGTGATACAACTCCTCGTTATATAAGGTACTCCAAGAATGCTATCAGTCGGAGCATTTGATCTCGACTTGCTTCTTTGTCATTTGTTTGTCAATTTCTGAGCTTTTTTTTTTTTTTTTGAATTTTAAAGGTTGAAACCTGGTTGTGAAGCTTATCTTGAAGAGATTGAAGCTGAGATCAAGTGTAAGCTTGAGAAAGTGAGTTGGTTACCTGATTTCTTTTCACTTCCACCTGATACTCAGATTGCTAACTCGAAGGCGTATCGGGAAGGAAAGGTGAGGAAGAAGTAGCTTCATTGCAACCCAATAGATTCATCTAAACTTTTCAAATTGGCTTTGTCTGGTTATAGAAGCTCTATCTTCTTGCTTATATTATTCGCCATTTTTCTTCATAAGCTTTTTGTGTATTTACTATTTAGTGATAACTTTTGCTCCATTCTTGGTTTTCTCCATGTTTGTTCTGTTTCTTCCTAACTTATGATAGGAGTTTGAGGCTAAGAATCCGAAATTTACGCTTTGCTTGTTATGGATTATTAGTTACTTGTTATTACCTTCCAATCATTTGTTTCTTCTCTATAGCAACTTTTTGAAGTTACTTTGTCTTGGTTAATCAGATATATGGAATTGATGCGGCTTCTGGAGCTGCTGTTTCAGCTTTGAATATCTCAGAGGGAGATCACGTCCTTGATCTCTGTGCCGCTCCTGGTAACCACTCTTTTAGTTACTAGTATGGCACCGTTAATTTTTGTAGAAGCTACATACCCGTCATCTAAAATGGGGTCATTTAATAAAATTGAAGATACCACCACAAATGATGGTATAGAAGATCAATTTCAGGATTTCTTAAAATGCCACCATTTGAAACTTTGAATTGTGATTTTTTGTAATGGTCTCATTCATGATGATGAGTTTGTTTATAAAATTGTATATAAAACACAATGGGACAGTTCAATTTTCAAGTGTGCTCTAACTTCACTTTTAATTAAATTTTATTTCCATTCACAGTAACTTTGCAGAGTTCTAGATATAGAATGATGCAAAGTATTGAACTGGACTTTTGTTCAAGTTATTTATTGCTAGTAGCCAGTTTAACCATAATAATACATAGTTGTGTTGGGATTTTAATTGTGAGAGTGTCTTGTTATAGTATGAAGATGAAATGTTGGTCTTCTCTCTTTCTTTTTCCCCTGACAAAATGCTGACCCAAATTTATTTGACATTAATCTTTAATCTTCAGGTGCTAAACTTTGTATGATATTGGACCTTCTTGGTAATTCGGGTTCTGTAACTGGTGTTGATGTTGCAAGACATCGTTTAGCTGCTTGTAGAACAATGCTTCAGAAATATGCACTGAGTGATCGCTGTCGACTCTTTGTTGCTGATGGGACAACATTTTCCCTCATTCCCATGAGGGTTCATTCTGATTCTAAATCTTGTGGTAAATCTGGAAAGAAGTTATAATACAACTACTTTAAATGTCAACTGTGATACTGTTAAACCTTTGGCAATTTTGTTGCTATCATTACATATTTTGATGTGTTTTCATTCTGTCTAGTATTATACAGGTGAATCTGCACTGGATGAAAAGGTGGATGTATTTAAGGAGTGGACATCTAGGAGATCGTATAAAGAAAGGAAAAGAGCAACGAAAGCAATAAAAAGCGTTGCTTCACAGTTAGTCCCAGGGATTCAAGATCCAGAGCTTATATTTTATGGGCAGCATTCTGGAGTGGTTGGGCTTAGTAAAATTGAATTATATGAACCTGTGTGTGCTAGTGATGCTTTGAACTGTGGCTATGACAAGGTTAGTAGCATTTAGCACCCCCTTTTCAATAAATAGGAGCTGTGCTCCATGCCTCCATCCCTGTAATTTGACCTGACTTTTTATTGGATCGAGCTGCTTTTGTGAGTGTGTTGAATTTTGTATTGTACACTAGTGTTGCAGCCTATAGTTTTCCTATTTCCATTTTAGGAGAAGCTATCTTTTTATATGCTTGGCTTCTAATTATATTGTGTTTCCTCTTGAATATGAGAGTCATTAGGCTTTAAAGGTTCAAAGGTGATGCTTAAGCTATATAAGAAACTATTGTTGAACAATTGTACTAGTCCATTGCGCTATCAAATAGAGCATATTGTCTATCTATGGTTAACAAGCCCATTTCAGAAATTAATAATTTATTTAATTATTTTCTTCACTAAGACAAGGGAGCCACCGAAAGCTTTACAGCTCATCCTGTGTGATGATACGAGGGTGTGGTAGCATACCCTAATGTGTAAGACTAGCTAACATCAAGTTCTTAGTCACATCACAACAGCTAATTAAAAAAAATGACAAGCTAACAGTCCATACTGTTTCAGTGTTTTAAGGAATGGGTTATCTCAACTGGTCAAATTTGAGTTATGTTCATTTATTTCAAAATTATCAAAACATGCTTTAAAGCAGTTCCCTTTTCTGTATCTGGGGAAGCACAGTACCAATATTCTGGTTTCGTGTCCATCTTTAGATTGGTTGGATTTTGCTGAGTTATAAATTTCTTTATTGTGCAAAAACTAATGACTGGTCAGAACTTGATTCAGGTCCTCGTGGATGCAGAGTGTACTCATGATGGGTCGATTAAACATATACAAAAATTTGAACATTGGGGCTGGAAAACTCTTCAACGGCGAGTATTGAATGCAGAGAGAACTGACACATTGACTGTTCTTCAGGTAACCCTTTCATTTTTCTATTACTTCTTTAATTACGTTTTGGGATTTCATTCAATGGAAGCAACAACTTTTGCTATTTATGCCTTTGTAAGTTTTCTAGGGCATGATCTATAGATCCCTGCTCTACTGTGTGAAGAGGAAGTGGGAAACATATGGTGTGGGCTGCATAAGCTACTTGATGTAATAATTAAGGATAAAATTCATATTGAGTATGTCATTTTTCTTGCAGTTGCAACTTTTAAGTAATGGCTTTCAATTGCTGAAAGTTGGGGGAACACTTGTCTACAGTACTTGCAGGTGCCATTCATCGGCACTCCCTAAATTCTCATTAACCTTTTTTTTTCCCATTTTTGTTGGTTGGATGGATAATTTATTTTGTATATTTACACTATTTGCCTTTTTTTTTTTGGTAGAATAGTTTGACAGTTGCTCAGAATGAAGATGTGGTTGAGCAGTTCCTTTTGGAAAATGCTTCTGCTGGTAAAGTCTTTTTTGGCTTTCAAGTATAATATATATAAAATAACCACAGTAATTTAAAAAAAAAAAATAATATTGAAATATTTGATTGCCTTCAATTTCTGTTAGACTTTAATGAGCAAATATACGGTGCCTGTTTCAGAACACCTTAATGCCACTTCACTGATGGCAAAGTGGTTTTGTGGATTTATACAGGAGTAATTGGACTTATACAGGAGTACAAGCTCTTTACAACTGATAGTAGGACTCTTGAAACTGATTGGAACCACAAAAGCTCCCAAAATACATTTTTACCTTTTGGTGATCAAGCTCCTTTTTCCCTCTAACACTAGCTTGTAAATTTAGAGAAATAGGAAATTGGAATGACTTTTATCCAACATGGAGAGAAGCACTTGTATTTCTTACTCTCTGATGCTTCTGTTTATTATCCTTTTAATTGTTACAAACACAACCATAGTTATCTCCCTTCATCTTTTTATGTTATGTTACAGTGATTCTCTCTTTGATCTTGCAGAGTTGCAGGAGATAGATGTTGCCAAAAATTGGCCTTGCAAGAGCGGGCGAATACCAAACACCTTGCGCTTTGATCCTTTGACATCTCAAACTAGTGGGCTTTTTGTTGCAAAGTTTACAAAATTTGCGACTTCTTAGTCAAGGTTGGTTCTTGTACATATCTTAGAACAGTGCCCCCCCGGGCCCCCCCCCCGCCCCAAAAAAAAAAAAAAACCCTCTCTCTCACTCTCTCTCTCCCCTTTTTTCCTTTTTCCCAAAGAACTTGATTTTGTTGCATGTGTTCATGTGCCTTGTGAAAAAGCTATTGACGTGGGCCTTGAATGCTTTTTTGCTTTATAATACAGTACATGCCTTTATGGTCACTAAAACTGTACAAATTTGCCACAGGTTATTATTATGGGTGGGGTGATGCTTCCTGAGTTTTCCTTTTCATGATGCTGCCTCATTCAAGCACGGGAAATGTCCCACTGCCCTATTCTTCGAGATACAATAGACCTCCTCCGGCATTTGCGTTAGGACAAATTGGAGTATTTCAACTCCCAGTAAATTTTTTTACACTTCTGTATAAAGCAAAACAGATTAAACTCAAGGAATGTGGGTCATTTGGTGGACCAAATGTACCATAATCCGATAATCATATTGATTTGACAAGTATTGACCATCTGATTTAAAATTTTTATTTATTGTCTATTTAAATCATGCGACTGTGAAAGATTCAATAATGGAAGACAGGATTGAATTATTGACTTGAGTCAAATTTTGATAGTTTAATATATTATTTGGCCACATCTGCATGTGTTTAGATTCTTATATGAGCAATGTTGTTCTTCCAAATGTTTTCATCAGCATTTTTCTTTATGTGGTGCCACATCTACACGCAATCAATCAATGCATGATGTGATAGGTACGTGATATGGCAACATGTGACATAAAATTACCGAGTCAATATCACAATGTTTTAAAATCTGGACCGTTCATTGAACCGGAAAAGTTATCGGGTTAAGGGTCAACCGATTCAATCGGTTGAACCGTCGAGTTGAACCGTGACGTCATCATGACGTCATAAATATTTTAATTAATAATTAAAAAATATTTATTATTTATTAAAAACCTTAAAAAAATTAAAAAAAAAATATATAGAAACAAATCCTATAAAAGATTAAAAGTTCTAAATTTTTTTTTAAGAAGTATCTTTATTCTTTATAAATTAGAATCATTAATCACACAATATGTCAATATGTCAAATTGTCAATATCTCAACAATACATAATGCTAATAAGTAATAACATATTGCTAAATACTAACATATATAGTTCAAAAGTTCATCAACACATCAAGTTTGAAATTTCAATGCTATGAACTATCAGTGATTCACATCAGTGGATATTCACATCATAATGGATATTCACATAATGGATATTCACATTTCAAAATGGGTGGAGGACATTTCAACAATATAACATATCAATTCAGTGATTCACATCATAATGGATATTCACATTTCAACAAGTTTTAATATATTAACCAAATTCTACAAAGATTAAGTTATAAGGAGTTACAGAGAAAAACCTGTACTGAGAATATCAGTGGATATTCCCCAGTTAACGCACAGCTCCCGATTCCTAGGACAATCATCCTCTCCTTCTTAACTTTCTCTACTCTCATCAATGTTAAACCTGTAAAAAAATTATTAAATTTCTCTTAAATTTCTCTCTCATCAATGTTAAACCTGTACTGAGAAAAAATTATTCAAAAATCTCTCAAATTTCAGCAGTATACCATAAAGTATTATTAGATTAAAATGAACAAATGGTATTATTAGATTATCATTTAAGTTGCATCTGGATGCATTGCATCTCATGAAATTGCAATGTGGGGATTCTTAAATCTTAAGAACAGCATATCCTAACCCTGAAATGGGGAATTCTTAATTACACAGATACCCTTAAACAATCATACTACCATAGGTTATACCTTAAGTTAGCTACCTGTTGCTGGGCAAAGATCACAGAAATAAAAACTTCACACTTAATGTATTATCCATCCTCATTAAATTTATGAAAAAAGGCATAAATGAATATTAATGGAACAATAAAAACATTGTTTCCAACAAGTCAACAACAGGGTTATGAAAAACCTAGCTGTCGATTCTCAATCGATCTAATATCAAGCTCTCTTTAGGGTTATGAACCATAAAACCATAAAGGAGTATAGCTTACCGGTTACCAGATAAATGGGGCAAAGTCGGCAGCATGTAGCGGGCAGCGCTGCAGCAGAGGTGGAATCGGAGATGACAAGATGTGCAGCAGGGAGATGTGCAGAGGCGGAATCGGAGATGACGGGATGGAGCCGTGGAGGTCTGGAGAGAGGAATGACCGAATGGGGTGCAGCAGCGGAGCGTCGGAGCCGGAGCAGCCAACATGGGTGGAGGACTAGAGTCGCCGGTGGCCAATGGGGTTTGGGTTTGCTACTTTGCGAAATCGGGGAAATAGCTAAATGGGCTTAGGGTTTTATGAGTTTTTATCCTAATTACGTTTTTACCCTTCTAACTATGAATAGGAAGTCAAATATTGTAGGGCCATTTGTGTCATTTTACGACCAAAATATCCTTTTAAAAAGATCGGACGGTTCACTAAAACATTCAATTAAGCCGGAAACCGGCCGATTTAACCGGCGGCTTGAACGGTTCATACCATATTGGACGGTTTTATGATCAGCTGGGTTTGGAAGGTTCAAACCAGCCGGCCAGCCACCCGGTTCCCGATTCAACCGGTTGAATCGACCGATCCGATCCGATTTTAATAACACTGGTTAGCTCCCTCACAAAGTCCCCCTTTAAATGAACCTGCTACCTTTTTGGAGGTACGCGCTAAATATTATTTTATAGTGAGGCCCAGCTTAAAAAAAAAATAAAGTTTCGATGTTTTGGGGGCTCTGTGTAATGAGCTGGTTGTTAGCTCCCTCGCAGGTCCCCCCCTCTAACTGAACCTGCTACTTTTTTGGAGGTACACACTAGATATTATTTTACAGTGAGGCCCAGCTTAGAAAAAGTAAAGTTTCGATTATTAGGGGGCTTTCTGTAATGAGCTGGTTGTTAGCTCCCTCACAGGGTCCCCCTCTAACCGTGAGGATGTATCTTGCCCGGATAACAGTGCGGATACATTGGATGTATCATGTTCTCTCAAACATCTGATGCGCCTCTGCATGGATACAAAGTCAGCAGACCAACCTACCTAGTTTTTTTAAAAGTGGGCCCCACTCCAAATTTTATCTCGTGCGTTTGATGTTGGAGTACTGTCTTAAGTCTTAACCTGATTGAGTGATTGAGTCGATTGACCACACGTGATACGGTGACGTTTGCCAACCTCTATTTGAATGGTCAGAACCAAAGATGACATCGCGGGCTGATTGTTTAAAGTACAGCCCATTTTTATTTGTGGGCTACCGGAATCATTGATCCAGCTCTTCATCGCTTCGATAGAGAGATGACTGGCCATGAAATCACAGCTCCGCTCAGTAAGATTTTCTTTCGTTTTCCTTCGTTTTCTTTCTAAATTTTTCTTCACTCCAAACTAAACCTCATTTTCCATGAATCTCCAGTTCAAAAGACTCCTGCAAACGACAAACTCGATTCCTCCACCTCGACCTCATTTTCTCCGGCACCGGAGCTCGCTGAGAACTCTCCGATAGAACAAGTCGCTCTCACAGTTCCGATCACCGACGATCCTACTCTCCCAGCCGTCACGTTCCGTACATGGATTCTCGGAACCCTAGCATGTGCTCTCCTCTCATTCCTCAACCAGTTCTTCTGGTACCGCAGAGAACCTCTCTCCATCACATCGATCTCGGCTCAGATCGCCGTCGTTCCTCTCGGCCGTCTCATGGCATCGACGATCACCGATCGAGTGTTCTTCAAGGGACGAAAATGGGAATTCACGCTGAATCCAGGTCCATTCAACGTCAAGGAGCACGTGCTGATCACTATCTTCGCCAACTCCGGCGCAGGTAACGTGTACGCAATTCACATCGTGAGCGCCATCAAGATTTTCTACAGGAAGAGCATGACTTTCTTCGTGGCGTTGCTCGTCGTTATAACGACGCAGGTGTTGGGGTTCGGGTGGGCTGGAATATTCCGGCGGTATTTGGTAGAGCCTGCTGCTATGTGGTGGCCGCAGAATCTTGTACAAGTCTCTCTGTTTAGGTAAGTCAAT
>JAESVK010000969.1:1408559-1418814 GCA_017140935.1 Hamamelis virginiana
AAAGAGGAGAGGAGAAAGGGTAGATTAACACGGAACCAGTTTTTCCTCATTGCCTTCACTTGTAGTTTTGCTTACTATGTCTTTCCGGGCTATCTCTTCCCAATGCTATCTTCCCTTTCCTGGATATGTTGGATGTTTCCTACTTCCGTACTAGCCCAGCAACTAGGTTCAGGACTCCATGGTCTTGGTGTTGGGGCCCTTGGGTTTGATTGGTCCAGCATTTCCTCTTACCTTGAAAGCCCACTTGCCAGCCCTTGGTTTGCTACTGCCAATATAGCTGTTGGGTTTGCCCTTGTCATGTATGTCATTACCCCAATTGCTTACTGGCTCAATATCTATAAGGCTAACACCTTCCCTATATTCTCTGATGGCCTCTTCACATCTACTGGCCAAAAGTACAATATCTCAGCCATTATAGACTCAAAATTCCACCTTGATATCAAGGCATATGAGCGTGAAGGCCCTCTCTATATCAGTACCTTTTTTGCTATGGGTTATGGTGTCGGCTTTGCTTGCCTCACTGCCACTGTTGTTCATGTTTTCCTCTTCCATGGGAGGTAAGTAACACTTTCAGGCTAGAACGTTTCTTAATAATTTTCAAAATGTTAGCTTAAAACTGTTGCTCATGGTATTTATCCCATGACTTTTATGCTATGTTTGGATTATGGAAAGAAAAATGGTGAAAATTCGGATTCATTTTTAAAAGCACTTTTAAATATTTCCTTAATTCCTTTCCTTTCCCTCAACTCTTCTGAAATCCAAACAGAGGCTTAAGGGTTTGAGATTCAGTCTCATAACATTGGTCACCAATTATATGTTGCTTGGGTATTGTTAGATGGACCCGCCAAAGTGACCGCCCCTCTCACAGTGAGGGCAGGTGGTCCGCCTATCATTTTCCATGTTGCTTACCTACTACTAGATGCACTATTCAATGTCCATAGAAATATTCAGAAGATACTTGTAACAATGCTTTAGGTGTGTTGGGTAATATTTTATAGGGAATAGTGGTTTCTGCTTGTTAGTAGAATGATTTCTGATGTGTGTGTGTGTGTGTGTGTGTGTGTGTGTGTATTTAAGGGAGGTGAAGTCAAAATTGTTATGCTTTTAGAAATCAGTTCAACCATTAGTTACTGTTTCTCTACCTCCGTTTGACATTGAGTTTAGCCGGCTTTGTTGAGTCAGTTATAACTGAGGCAGGATTGAATCTGGCAATTGAAATGAGTCACTACTTTACGCATTATATTATGTTCTGCAAGTTGAACTCACATTTTGAAGGGTGTAGGGATATATGGCAGCTAAGCAAGTCTGCCTTTCAAGAGAAGAAGATGGACGTGCACACAAAACTTATGAGAAAATATAAGCAAGTCCCTCAATGGTGGTTTATGTGCATCCTTTTGGCAAACATTGCGGCAACCATATTTACATGCCAGTACTACAACGATCAGCTCCAGTTGCCATGGTGGGGCATTTTGCTAGCATGTGGTCTTGCCTTATTTTTCACTCTTCCTGTTGGAGTTATTGCAGCCACAACAAATCAGGTTTGGTTCCATGCGATTTCAGAAATCCTGTCATTGTTGTGTGATAATATAAACATGGTTGGATTTGGTTTGGACTCAGGATACATTTTGCTTTTTCTTTCTTAGCACTGTGTATTTATTGCTGCATTCTATGTAATCATCATTTTTAGCTGGAATTAATTGAGAATGTAGATTAGTTTGTCAATTTCTTCCTAAATGCAACTATTTCAATTTAGTTGAAATTTTGTTGAGATCTTTACTAGTTGTTTCCACACCCTATATGAAGGTATTACTGTTCTAACATGCCCAATTATTTATTGGTGAACAGAAACCGGCCTTGAACATAATCACAGAGTATATCATTGGGTATATGTACCCAGGATATCCAGTTGCTAACATATGCTTTAAAGTGTATGGGTACATTAGTATGAAACAGGGGATTACCTTCCTACAAGATTTCAAGCTTGGACACTACATGAAGATTCCTCCTAGAACAATGTTCATGGCACAGGTTGGTTTCCATTGTACCTATTCCTAAATAGGAAAAAAAAGAAAGAAAAGAGAAAAAACTGTAGATGTTCCAAGAAGTTTCTGATTAGCAAACTAATAACTACTTATATACTTACTCTTTCCCTCGGTCCTTTGGAAACGACTTTGTGATCAGGTTGTTGGTACTGTAATAGCAGCATTAGTGCATTTAGGAACAGCATGGTGGCTCATGGGCACCATCCCAAACATATGCGACAGGGCACTGCTGCCTGCAGACAGCCCGTGGACTTGCCCTAGTGACCATGTATTCTATGATGCTTCGGTCATCTGGGGTCTGATAGGGCCCCGTAGAATCTTTGGAGATCTTGGCTACTACTCCACCATCAACTGGTTTTTCTTGGCTGGAGCTATAGCTCCTCTCTTAGTTTGGCTCGCACACAAGGCCTTCCCAAACAAGCAGTGGATCAGACTTATCATCATGCCTGTGCTCTTAGGTGCAACTGTCAACATGCCCCCAGCTACTTCTGTCAACTACACCAGCTGGATTATCATTGGATTTCTATCTGGGTTTGTTGCATACAGGTACTATCGTGGTTGGTGGAGTCGCCACAACTACGTGCTATCTGGTGCACTCGATGCTGGTTTAGCCTTCATGGGGGTGTTGCTGTACTTGTGCTTGGGGATGCAGCATGTTGGCCTCAAGTGGTGGGGAAGTGACTCGGATGGTTGTCCATTGGCTTCTTGCCCAACAGCCCCAGGGGTTGTAGTTAAAGGCTGCCCAGTTCTCTATGAGTGAAGTAAGCATTTGGAATGAATTGTTAGAAGCATTATTTTGTATGATTCTTGATTCAATGTAGATTATTTTTGTAAAAAAACATTTATGATATCTTTATTGGCCGGATAGTGATTGATTCTAAATTTGAATACTATAACTGTTCGATCCATGTTCTTTCATAGAGCTAAACAGAGTTGCTAGCTAAACCAACATCAGCCAACGAATGACATAGTTCAGTTTCCACAGGTAATTTGATGATACTCGAAAAAAGGTGGCAGTAACTGTGCCTTGGCCTACAGTTCCGTGTGACCAAAACAGGGAGAGGATCGTCGCCTACATCCAGGGCTCACCCGGTTTGGGAAGCTGGAAGGATCGGCACCCAAGCTTCGGTACTCATCCACTCCCGTTGATTTGACGTCTTTGATTGTTAATTATTTCTTCCCACTACTAAATGCATCCATTTGATCATAATATATTTCATTTTCGTGGCAATCCGCATAATCTAGCTAACTACAGGACAGAAATTAAACAATCAAGCCCTAATCTAAACTTGCATACCGCACATGAATCAGGCAACTTTCCAGGGTCCCAACTTTTAAGCCAGCAGCGGTTTTGGTTTTACCAAGTATTATTTTATTCAGGTTGTCACCCTGATCCCATTTTGTCCAACACTAGTCGCGGAATTGTAAAACCATGGCCTAATCTACGGAAGTATTTTTGATTATAATTATTATTGGATCTGTTGTGGGGCTTGTAGGATATGGAGTTGAATGGCTTGTTGTAAGTCAGAGAATTAGTCCTCTTCCTAATTGGCAGGTAAGCAACCATTTCAAAATTTTGATAAAAATTGGACAAGACTTCTTCTGAGCTACGTACCGTGGCTGTGTCGGACACGTGTCTAAAATAGAACACTCCTTTGGTAGGCTTTCAATAGGACAGTCCTCTTATTTATTTCTTTTTTGTCGTATCTTCTCTATAGACATCAAATAATTTAATTGATTTTAAAAAATGATATAAAGAGATGCGTTTTGAATTATGTATTTGATTCTACATGATATCAAATAATAGAGTAATTAGATTCTCATAATATATAGTTTTGACACATAATTTGATATGGTTTATTAAATGTCCCTCTTATACACATTATATATGTAAAAAAAATCACATTTATTAAATGATCGTATAAAAATACATATTTTATTAAAAATGTTTCTGCCATCCCTTATCCTAAAGATTTGTTTAAAAAAAATGTCTCGATATCGTGCAGTAACTGTGTCACTGTATTTCTATATATGTTGAGTGAAAAAGCCTTAGTGAATTTGTTGCAGATGTATATATTTCTGTGCATGGGAGGCAACAACACAACATGGATGAACACAACAATCCTAGTAACCTGCATGCGAAACTTTCCAAAAAATCGAGGCCCAGTTTCTGGTATCCTTAAGGCTTATGTGGGACTCAGCACAGCAATCTTCACTGATCTCTGCACAGCTCTCTTCTCGAAAAGTCCCTCTATGTTTTTCTTATGCTAGCCATCATCCCCTCCATTATTTGCCTCTCTGCTGTTCTTTTCCTCCTTAAAATCCCGCCAGCTGCTGCTGCTAGGCCTATTGAAGAAAAAGAAGAAACCAGATACTTCCATGTCTTCAATGGCGTCGCTATAGTTGTTGCTGTCTATCTCTTAGCTTTCGATGTCACAAAAAATCATGGCCGCATTCTCTCTCTAGCATTTGCTGTTGGGCTTCTTGTTCTACTAGCCAGTCCATTGGCTGTTCCTCTGTATTCCATGATTAATACAGGGGTTATGTTCAAATTGGAACCACAAAAGCTCCTTGAAACTAATTGGAACCACAGAAGCTTATATGGGAACCATTTTCCCCACCACCATAGGTAAGCCAAACAGAGCCCTAAGTGGACCCCACCTAGCTTGCTTATTCTACATACAAAGACAAAGCCTTTAAAAGCTGAGTGGACTTAAAGGTGGCCTGCTAGCCACCTTCTAAGACTTCCATGCTCGATAGAGCATGGGATCTCACGCTATGGGATATTTCACAAATATCTTCCCTATTTAAGGAGGAGCCCTCCACAAATACGGTACTCTCTCTCACGCTAACCTCTTTCATTTCACTTATATTATGCCACATACTGACTTTGGCATCGGAGCTCTACACCAGGGCGCAGCTATGCATTCAGCTCCGCACAGGGACACAGCTCCGCATTCAGCTCTCTAACTCAGAATCCAGCTGGTTTAGCTACGTAAATGAAGGAATAGAGGAATAGAGGAAGTGAACACACCAAGCACTATTTATAAAGGTGGTGCTAGCTGATCGAAAATCTAGTTCACAAAAGCTCCCAAAATACATTTTTACCTTTTGGTGATCAAGCTCATTTTTCCCCTCTAACACTAGCTTGTAAATTTAGAGAAATAGGAAATTGAAATGACTTTTATCCAACATGGAGAGAAGCACTTATATTTCTTACTCTCTAATGCTTCTGTTTAGTATCATTTTAATTGTTACAAACACAACCATAGTTATCTCCCTTCATCTTTTTGTGTTATGTTACAGTGATTCTCTCTTTGATCTTGCAGAGTTGCAGGAGATAGATGTTGCCAAAAATTGGCCTTGCAAGAGCGGGCGAATACCAAACACCTTCCCTTTTCCCAAAGAACTTGATTTTGTTGCATGTGTTCATGTCCTCATGTGCCTTGTTAAAAAGCTATTGACATGGGCCTTCAATGCTTTTTTGCTTTATAACACAGTACATGTAATGCCCCAACCTGACTATTATACCAACCGTTTCGGATAGGTCGACACGTGTCAAGATGAATGTACAATCTGTATTGCTCATTTATATTTCCATACTCAAGCATTAAGAAAGATTAATATAACAAGCATGAAATGAAGTGAAAAGTCATATATATGTCACTGATTCGTCAGATGCAGTTACATAGAAATATATCAATGTATAATAAAGTACCAATAACCCTGGTACATGGGTAAAATATAAATATTAATCCAAAGTCCAAGATTCTACTGACTACTAAAATAACTACCTATCTCTTAGAATCAACGCACAGATGCCAACCAGCCTTGCACAAAGGAAAGAACACCCTGCTCCCACGATCCTGTTAAATTATCTTGAGAAATTTGCTGTATGAAAGAGAACAGTGAGCGTTTGAATGCTCAGTAGAAATATAATTCTTAGCTAGCAATGATAAAAATGATGCATAAGTCATTTATAATTTAGTTTGCAAACAAAGAGTGGTTTAATCACAAATACAAACATCCACAATTGATATGCTAACATTTCACAACATATACAATATATATGTTTGCTCATGATTCATTTAACATACATTTCACGTTAGCTAGCATGAGAGTATTCTCGGTACCAGTGTTATTCTATATCTATATAACATTTATGAAAGAGGAGTATTCTCATGACTCTTTCCCCATTCATCGCAATAATAAATGATAGAGGAGTATTCTCATGACTCTATCTTAATCGTATTCGTTCAACATTCATCACAATAATAAATGATAGAGGAGTATTCTAATGACTCTATCTTAATCGTATTCGTTCAACATAATATAAACATAAATAAATCATGGCACAACATCATCACATTACAACATATTATGGCATGCTTGCACGTTCAAACCACATTTCAATTATATTATAAACAACATGAAATATGCACTAGCAAGTTATAAACGAAGTTCTCATATTTTAAAACAAGAGTGTTAGCTCTAAAAGATTTATTAACAGTATTAGTAAGAATATAATATTCCTACATTTAACTAAGGCAACTTCTAGACTTTGATCCCTCCCACAAATGCGATCCTAGCTTGCAAATGGGTATTCCAGTAGGCTATCCTTATCTGAAATATTGACAAATAAAGACATGCATAAATCATTTTCTAAGCAAATGATCCCTAAAAATAAAAGCTAGACTCCGAGAGCTTTCCATACATATAAAATACGCTTGAATCGGAGTCCGAATGCAAGAGTTATGAAGAAAACAAGTTTGATGGGAGAAAAAATAAAATAAACATAAAACAGGGCCCATTATTGATAATGGCAGGAAGCATTATCGGTAATGGAGGCCTTTACTGCCACCCGAGATCAACCTCTATCGATAGAGGGAATGGCCTCTATGGGTCATCTCCTTCATCCAAATTCGACCTGCAACACTTAAATTCCGCCATGGATGACCTTCAAAGCTTTTCAAATCTTTGATTTAACAATCTAAAATCCTTGTTTCACTCTCATACAAGTTTAAAAACTTGCATTATACCATTCAAACTCATGAACACCAATTAAATTATATGTATACAAAATACATAATTTAGAAAACCGAAATCAAAACCCATACATCTCCCAAGACCACCTGCATGTCTCAATTCTTTTCAAATCTTCATTTTTATTCACCAAAATTTAGTTTACAAATTAAAACACCAATCTATCCACATGCAGTAGTTCATCTCTGATTTAGCATCAAACTCCAAATCAAGCTTACAATAGAGCAGCCATGGCTGCTGCTCACTGAGACCCTCAACACGGCCATCAAAATTTCAAACTAAATCATCCCAACTTCTAATTCACTACATGCAAGCTTAAAGCAACATTTATTTGCTCACAATATTCAAAACGAAACACATACACTGCTCAAAACCAAAGAAATCAAACCCATGCATGTCCGGAATCAAGAAATCCACTGTATAAAATATGGTTTGAGAAAGACTCACCATGGTTAAAAGATCAGAGTTTAGAAAATCATAGACAAACTCATTTTAAATCCACATGCAGTCATCTAAACAGCAAAAAGAGGAGTTTTGAAAAAATGTATATCAAGATTTAAAAGAAATTCCGTGAAGTCACTTGCATGCATGTTTAAAATCAAGAACCAAAACCAGTGAACTTCCTTAGATCGAAAATGCAAAGAATAAATGGAAAGGGAAATGATCTTGCATGAAGTTGATAGCTTAACACCCCACAGATCTAAAAATATGAAGAGAGAAGAGTAGAAATCTACTAATGCATGCAAGGAACTTACCTTTCTAAGGCAAAAATGCAGAAATCCGGCAAGAAATCAGGTGGATATTCCGGCGGTATGGTGGCTGCGCAGCATGAAAGCTCCTTAAAGTCTCTTTCTCTCTCGACTCTCTAGTTCTCTCTCTAAACTCAGGGTATCAGGTGGAGCTACACAGGTCCCTAAGCACTAAATTAGCAGCTGGGAACCACCAGGAGCAAAGATACTCCCATAAGCACCAGAAATGTAGGGGAACTTTTACCCTCTTCTGTCTGTAGTCGAAAGATTTTCACAACTGACCTGAGGAGCATTTAATGAGAGGGGACCTCCCCCATTGACGGATGACGGTTGTACTTTCTTCGGTCTAGAGCCCTCTACCCTCCGGGACGGTGGATCTAATCCCAATGAGGAATCCTCTCTCCTTTATATACAAAGGAGAGGGACGGAGTAAGGTAAACTCAATTCTGATTACTAGAGAACAGCTCCAAAACACCCAAAGATATCTTGTCTTTCTTATTAACTCCATTTTTGATATCTCACTGACTTGATCGTCGAAAGCTCTTTGGCAGGCCCCACACCGGGGTATCTTTAGCTCCACAGCGTTCTAAACCAGCTTCACTAAGGGGAAGCAACACCTCGAGGCCTAACCATATCTCCTAAGCTAAGAAGAGCTCCACACTGCTCACGGTTTATAGAATAAAGGGGGACTTAGTTGGTATTTTTCCAAAAGTTTTTAAATCAAACTTTCTTATTTACAAAATTCACCCCACACTTTAATGATATTTATAAAATTTGCATTTCAAAAGTTTTGGGTTATTACAGTACATGCCTTTATGGTCATTAAAACTGTACAACTTTGCCATAGGTTATTATTATGGGTGGGGTGATGCTTCATGGGTTTTCCTTTTCATAATGCTGCCTCATTCAAGCACGGGAAATGTCCCACTGCGCGTTCGGATCATCTGCTAGCATTCCCCTCTGCTAGCATTTGCTAACAAAGTAAAGAGATGATGACACAATAGCAAATTGGGCAATCCAATGGCCAATAAATCACTTAATCCCAAAATGGCGGCCGATGTGAGCGTTTTGCCTATCTGGGAGTATTAACGGCATCCAACTCTTTTCTCATCCTCTGTCCTTATCCACAATCTGCTACTCTCTTTCTCTCTCTACCTCTTTATTCTCTCCTTATCTCCTATGCATTCTTCCCATCAAAAGCACAAAACCCACAAACCTCTTCATCTTCTACTTCTCTTTATTTTGAGTTGCTTTTTATGATTTCAGATCAGATTATTGGGTTTTGGTTTTTGTTTGATTTAGTGAATTGGGTTTGTTCCATTTTATTGTTTTGTTAAGTTTTCAGTGCATAATAAGACTAGAAACAGGGGTTTAGAGTTTATTACAATGGGCTCACCAGTATCTCTCACCAAACTCGAATAGTTTTTAAGCATATCGAGTTAAATTATTTCATAGTTTTCTTTTTAGCTGGCCACGTTTAATTGCCAAGAAAATAAAGGAAAGGAAAATAAATTATAATTTTGAAATGATCCATGGCTTTTATTGTGACAAGAACAGAGTAACCCCATGACCTATTAAAATGCGGAGAGGATTCCTCTCGTTTTGCATCCACTTTCAATTCCAGCCATTGAATCAGGTATTCATTATGTGACAGTGTCGCCATCTGATATAAATCCAAGAATTGGGCAGAATGAAGAACAACAGAGTCGCTTTCAAGAACGTGATGCCATAGGCACTACCAAGGTATGAGGTCCCCCAATGGGCCTGCCGTCCAGTTCAAGATCTTCTCACCTGGCTCCAAAGTAAATGTTTTTATCATGTGGTAATCTGCGTGCAAGTCCATTAAAAATTTGATGGAAAGCATCCCCAAATTGAGCAGGTTGTCGAAATAACATTGCCCGTTTCATTAAAGGATTAGCCAGCAATCTTTGCTTCCTCAATATAACTTCTGGTGGAATCGACGTGAGGATAGTATCCAAATTGGGAACATCCTTTTCATCAACAAATACTCCAATATCTTCCCATGAGATTGTATCAGCAAAAGGTAAATCAATGTCATCTGCTATAATAACAGGGATGCACCCAAATATTGAAGATGAAGAGGTTTGGGGGTCTTGTGCTTTTGATGGGAAGAATGCATGGGAGATAAGGAGAGAAAGAAGAGGCAGAGAGAGAAAGAGAGTAGCATATTGTGGATAAGGACAGAGGATGAGAAGAGAGTTGGATGCCGTTAACACTTCCAATTAGGCAAAACGCTCACATGGGCTGCCGTTTTGGGATTAAGTGATTTCTTGGCCATTGGATTGCCCAATTTGCTATAGTGTCATCATCTCATTGCTTTGCTAGCAAATGCTAGCAGAGGATCCGAACGCGTCCCACTGCCAGATACAATAGACCTCCTCCGACATTTGCATTAGGGAA
>JAESVK010000969.1:1428950-1469887 GCA_017140935.1 Hamamelis virginiana
AAAGAGGAGAGGAGAAAGGGTAGATTAACACGGAACCAGTTTTTCCTCATTGCCTTCACTTGTAGTTTTGCTTACTATGTCTTTCCGGGCTATCTCTTCCCAATGCTATCTTCCCTTTCCTGGATATGTTGGATGTTTCCTACTACCGTACTAGCCCAGCAACTAGGTTCAGGACTCCATGGTCTTGGTGTTGGGGCCCTTGGGTTTGATTGGTCCAGCATTTCCTCTTACCTTGAAAGCCCACTCGCCAGCCCTTGGTTTGCTACTGCCAATATAGCTGTTGGGTTTGCCCTTGTCATGTATGTCATTACCCCAATTGCTTACTGGCTCAATATCTATAAGGCTAACACCTTCCCTATATTCTCTGATGGCCTCTTCACATCTACTGGCCAAAAGTACAATATCTCAGCCATTATAGACTCAAAATTCCACCTTGATATCAAGGCATATGAGCGTGAAGGCCCTCTCTATATCAGTACCTTTTTTGCTATGGGTTATGGTGTCGGCTTTGCTTGCCTCACTGCCACTGTTGTTCATGTTTTCCTCTTCCATGGGAGGTAAGTAACACTTTCAGGCTAGAACGTTTCTTAATAATTTTCAAAATGTTAGCTTAAAACTGTTGCTCATGGTATTTATCCCATGACTTTTATGCTATGTTTGGATTATGGAAAGAAAAATGGTGAAAATTCGGATTCATTTTTAAAAGCACTTTTAAATATTTCCTTAATTCCTTTCCTTTCCCTCAACTCTTCTGAAATCCAAACAGAGGCTTAAGGGTTTGAGATTCAGTCTCATAACATTGGTCACCAATTATATGTTGCTTGGGTATTGTTAGATGGACCGCCAAAGTGACCGCTCCTCTCACAGTGAGGGCAGGTGGTCCGCCTATCATTTTCCATGTTGCTTACCTACTACTAGATGCATTATTCAATGTCCAAAGCAATATTCAGAAGATACTTGTAACAAAATGCTTTAGATGTGTTGGGTAATATTTTTTAGGGAATAGTGATTTCAGCTTGTTAGTAGAATGATTTCTAATGTGTGTGTGTGTGTGTGTATTTAAGGGAGGTGGAGTAAAAATTCTTATGCTTGGACACCTGAATTTGAAACCTATCCATTTTAGAAATCAGTTCAACCATTAGTTATGTTCTGCAAGTTGAACTCACATTTTGAAGGGTGTAGGGATATATGGCAGCTAAGCAAGTCTGCCTTTCAAGAGAAGAAGATGGATGTGCACACAAAACTTATGAGAAAATATAAGCAAGTCCCTCAATGGTGGTTTATGTGCATCCTTTTGGCAAACATTGCGGCAACCATATTTACATGCCAGTACTACAACGATCAGCTCCAGTTGCCATGGTGGGGCATTTTGCTAGCATGTGGTCTTGCCTTATTTTTCACTCTTCCTGTTGGAGTTATTGCAGCCACAACAAATCAGGTTTGGTTCCATGCAACTTCAGAAATCCTGTCATTGTTGTGTGATAATATAAACATGGTTGGATTTGGTTTGGACTCAGGATACATTTTGCTTTTTCTTTCTAACCACTGTGTATTTATTGCTGCATTCTATGTAATCATCATTTTTAGCTGGAATTAATTGAGAATGTAGATTAGTTTGTCAATTTCTTCCTAAATGCAACTATTTCAATTTAGTTGAAATTTTGTTGAGATCTTTACTAGTTGTTTCCACACCCTATATGAAGGTATTACTGTTCTAACATGCCCAATTATTTATTGGTGAACAGAAACCGGCCTTGAATATGATCACAGAGTATATCATTGGGTATATGTACCCAGGATATCCAGTTGCTAACATATGCTTTAAAGTGTATGGGTACATTAGTATGAAACAGGGGATTACCTTCCTACAAGATTTCAAGCTTGGACACTACATGAAGATTCCTCCTAGAACAATGTTCATGGCACAGGTTGGTTTCCGTTGTACCTCTTCCTAAATAGGAAAAGAAAAAAAAAAAGAGAAAAAACTGTAGATGTTCCAACAAGTTTCTGATTAGCAAACTAATAACTACTTATATACTTACTTTTTCCTTTGGTCCTTTGGAAACGACTTTGTGATCAGGTTGTTGGTACTGTAATAGCAGCATTAGTGCATTTAGGAACAGCATGGTGGCTCATGGGCACCATCCCAAACATATGTGATAGGGCACTGCTGCCTGCAGACAGCCCGTGGACTTGCCCTAGTGACCATGTATTCTATGATGCTTCGGTCATCTGGGGTCTGATAGGGCCCCGTAGAATCTTTGGAGATCTTGGCTACTACTCCACCATCAACTGGTTTTTCTTGGCTGGAGCTATAGCTCCTCTCTTAGTTTGGCTCGCACACAAGGCCTTCCCAAACAAGCAGTGGATCAGACTTATCATCATGCCTGTGCTCTTAGGTGCAACTGTCAACATGCCCCCAGCTACTTCTGTCAACTACACCAGCTGGATTATCATTGGATTTCTATCTGGGTTTGTTGCATACAGGTACTATCGTGGTTGGTGGAGTCGCCACAATTACGTGCTATCTGGTGCACTCGATGCTGGTTTAGCCTTCATGGGGGTGTTGCTGTACTTGTGCTTGGGGATGCAGCATGTTGGCCTCAAGTGGTGGGGAAGTGACTCGGATGGTTGTCCATTGGCTTCTTGCCCAACAGCCCCAGGGGTTGTAGTTAAAGGCTGCCCAGTTCTCTATGAGTGAAGTAAGCATTTGGAATGAATTGTTAGAAGCATTATTTTGTATGATTCTTGATTCAATGTAGATTATTTTTGTGAAAAAACATTTATGATATCTTTATTGGCCAGATAGTGATTGATTCTAAATTTGAATACTATAACTGTTCGATCCATGTTCTTTCATAGAGCTAAACAGAGTTGCTAGCTAAACCAACATCAGCCAACAAATGACATAGTTCAGTTTCCACAGGTAATTTGATGATACTCGAAAAAAGGTCGCAGTAACTTTGCCTTGGCCTACAGTTCTGTGTGACCAAAACCGGGAGAGGATCGTCGCCTACATGGGGCTCACCCGGTTTGGGAAGCTGGAAGGATCAGCACCCAAGCTTCAGTACTCATCCACTCCCGTTGATTTGACGTCTTTGGTTGTTAATTATTTCTTCCCATGACTAAAAGCATCCATTTGATCATGGTATATTGCATTTTCGTGGCAATCCGCATAATCTAGCTAACTACAAGACAGAAATTAAACAATCAAGCCCTAATCTAAACTTGCATACCCCACATGAATCAGGCAACTTTCCAGGGTCCCAATTAACTTTTAAGCCAGCAGCGGTTTTGGTTTTACCAAGTATTATTTTATTCAGGTTGTCACCCTGATCCCATTTTGTCCAACACTAGTCGCGGAATTGTAAAACCATGGCCTAATCTACGGAAGTATTTTTAAACTTAGTTTAATAAATAGAAACATGTATTAATCATTGATGAAGACCAGACAAAGATTATAAATAACTTCGTCAATCTCTGCCACAAAGCTCAAACATTAAGCAAACCATTTCAAGTTCGCATTCATTCTCTTTTATTATGAGGCCTTCATTGTCTCCATCATTTCCTCCTGGAAAATGGCTAGGACTTGTTACTGCTATTTGGGTTCAGGCAATCTGTGGCAATAATTACACTTTCTCCAACTATTCTGATGCTCTGAAATCTCTCATGGTTCTTACTCAATCGGAACTCAACAATCTCTTGGTTGCTAAAGATGTCGGCAAGGCTTTTGGGCTCCTCTCTGGTCTGGCTTCGGATAATCTTCCCGCTTCGATTATACTCATTATCGGATCGGTCGAGGGGCTTGTAGGATATGGAGTTCAATGGCTTGTTGTAAGTCACAGAATTAGACCTCTTCCTTATTGGCAGGTAAGCAACCATTTCAGAATTTTGATAAAAATTGAACTAGTTACTTGTGACCGAAGTGTCAAGACTTCTTCTGAGCTACGTACCGTGGCTGTGTTGGACACGTGTCTAATAGAACACTCATTCGGCATGCTTTCAACACGACAGTCCTCATTTTTTTTCCTTTTTTTTCGCATCTTCTCTGTAGACATCAAATAATTTAACTGATTTAAAAAAATGATATAAAGAGATGCATTTTGAATGATGTATTTGAGGCTACATGACATCAAATAATAGAGTCAGATTCCAATAATATATATATATATATAGTTTTGACACATAATTTGATATGGTTTATTAAATGTCCCGCTTATACACATTATATATGTAAAAAAAATCACATTTATTTCTGTATATGTTGAGTGAAAAAGCCTTAGTGAATTTGTTGCAGATGTGTGTATTTCTGTGCATGGGAGGCAACAGCACAACATGGATGAACACAGCAATCCTAGTAACCTGCATGCGAAACTTCCCAAAAAATCGAGGCCCAGTTTCTGGTATCCTTAAGGCTTATGTGGGACTCAGCACAGCAATCTTCACTGACCTCTGCACAGCCCTCTTCTCCAAAAGTCCCCCTATGTTTCTTCTCATGTTAGCCATCATCCCCGCCATTATTTGCCTCACTGCTGTTCTTTTCCTCCATGAAATCCCGCCGGCTACCGCCGCTAGGCCTATTGAAGAAAAAGAAGAAATCAGATACTTCCATGTCTTCAATGGCGTCGCTGTAGTTGTTGCTGTCTATCTCTTAGCTTTCGATGTCACCGGAAATCATGGCCGCATTCTCTCTCTAGCATTTGCTGTTGGGCTTCTTGTTCTACTCGCTAGTCCATTGGCTGTTCCTCTGTACTCCATGATTAATACAGGGGTTATGTTCAAATTGAAGCCGAAATTTTCAGATATTGAAAAACAGGGGAATGAACCGTTGCTGGTTCAGAAAATTTTCACCGAAAGGAAAGTGATGGGAGATTTTGTTGAGGTCAAGGGACGGCCATTGATTGGGGAAGATCATACAATTTTTGAAGCATTGAAAACGTTTGATTTCTGGGTTTTGTTCTTTTCGTTTCTTTGCGGCGTGGGTACAGGAATGTGTGTGATGAATAACATGGGGCAGATGGGGCTGGCACTTGGGTATGTTGATGTCTCCATTTTTGTTTCTCTCACTAGCATTTGGGGGTTTTTCGGACGCATCGTTTCTGGTTTGGTATCAGAATACTACATCTGGTATGTTTCATTTCTCTCCCTCGGGTTTTTCATTTACATTTTTGCTTCTCTGTTGAAGATGACTGAAATGAGTCGGGTCAGTCATTGACTGAGCTTAGAGCATCTTCAATGGGCTGTCATGGTAAAATTTGGGAGTCGAGCTTTGATTGATTTGCTTGAGATTGACTCATTATTATGACAAATATTCACTATAACTGTCACATTATTTGCAGGAAATGTGCAACACCAAGGCCTGTTTGGAATGCAGCTTCTCAAATTCTAATGGCTGCTGGATACATTATCATGGCCATGGGCTTTCCAGGATCTCTGTACATTGGTTCAATCGTGGTAGGGATATGCTACGGAGTCCGTCTCACCATTACAGTACCAGTTGCCTCAGAACTATTTGGTCTCAAATATTATGGTCTCTTATATAACATTCTCATTCTCAATCTTCCCCTCGGTTCCTTCCTCTTCTCCGGCCTACTCGCCGGTTTTCTATACGATGCTGAAGCCACCAGCGTCGCCGGAGGCGGCAACACTTGCGTTGGGCCTCATTGTTACAGACTTGTCTTCATGATCATGGCCTTTGCATCCATCCTCGGCTTTGGATTGGATGTGTGGCTCACAATTAGAACCAAGAATATATATTCCAAGATTCAAGCTGACAAGAAATTTGAAACAACAGTGGATCCAACATCAAGCAAATGCTAAGCCATTCTAGCCACAACTTGAAATTAACCCTGTATTTGAAATTCACATATTTTGAAGGGAGATTAGGAGGTATATCTGTGCATAAATAATATTTGTATAAATACTCCATTTCTTTAAATATATTTTGTGAAACTTTAGAGGATGTATTGTAAGATGGTTGAACTTGATAATTTCTTGTTAATTGTTGGTGGATCATATATTTTTATTTAAAAGGACCCTAAATAGAATTTTATTTTTCAAGTAGTACAATGAATAAGATTCTATACCGATTGCCCACTACAGGTCAAATTTAAAGTCAACTAGTACCTTAAATTGTTTATTATATTCACAATCCTTATTTAAGTAAGTTGTTTATTTTTCCCATATTGATGGAAAGTTTTTATTTGAATTATATGCTGAATGTGATTTGGATATGGTAAGTTTTATTGAATTTGAATTGTGATTTAAGAAATTCCGGATTTACTTCCTTTCGATTTCAGTTTCCAGTGACTGTCTTCCCTTCTAGTGTATCATATTCCGGCGAAATTACCGTCGTGTATACATGTATACATCATGTCTTTATAAAAAAAACTTCACCTAAATTACCGTATACTTTACCCAAAAAAACATGTATACGTCATGTCTTTATAATTTTTTTTTTATCCAAATTACCGTACACTTTACCCAAAAAAACATGTATACCGTCATGTATACATGTATACATCATTTCTTTACTGAAATTACTGTCATGTAACCATGTATACATGATATATTAGCTTTATTAGAAAAAAAAAATGAAGAAAATCAAATGAATTCTGGACTATATTTGTCAATTAATAACAAAATTTCTTTTGATTTACAAAAGTTTCTCTTTATCTCATTGTTGCACCGAGTTGAACAATTTTGACTTTAGTTCGCTTTTGCATTGATACAACGATTAAACAAGATAAAGCAGCTTCGATCATACTCGGATCCGTCTTTGGATTAAGATATCGTAACAATTCGGATAATAATCCATTCAGTTCGGTGATAAAGAGTTTCGATTCCGTGTCGATGGCGGCCGCCTCTAACACTCTGGCGGTGGCAATTCTTGAATCTAAGTTTTCTTATTCGATTTCTCCATGGATGCCTATTTTCTCTTTGTCGGCATGCCGAGGAAGACGATCGGCGTCGTTATCTCGATTGTTCGTCAGAAGCCTTACTAAAACTCGCTCAATGGGCTTCTACAAGCAAAGAAAATGGGTTGGAGGTTGAATCATGGCACATAATATGTTAGACCCCAAAAATCTCGCCGAGAATGTAGGCTTCTTTTGAATATGTGTTTTTTGATTTTATCCGCGCCAGTTTTAGAAACTCTATTTCATTTTAAATGAAGGGTATTTATGTTATTCGATGACTAATTACGTAGCTTCATATATCTCCAAAAACGATAGGGGTTTTTTGGTATAGTTATCTTATACCAAGATCCTATTAGTATAAAACCCAAAAATTAAAGTAGTAATAACAAACTACTAATTTTAAAAAGTACATTTTTAAAAAATTTGCATATCAATTTGAATTGATTATGGCAAAAGTTGGGACGTTTAGGGCCTGTTTAATTCATGAAAATTTTTACATTTTTTATTTTCTGTAAAAAAATTTAAAAAACAGTTTTCATTTTCAGTTTTCAAAATTTAGAAAATGTGTTTACTTTGCAAAATTTAAAACAGTTTTCAAAATCTAAAAATAGTGTAAATGCATTTACTAAAACTATATATTATCTTTATATGTTTTATTACTTTTATTTTTTGGTTTTACAGTTGGTCTACATATTTTTTTCTATGTTTATAAGCATTGCCACGATATAATACTTGTTTTCAATTTTCGTGAAAATACAAAAAACGTATTTTTAATGTTTTCACATTTTCTTAAAAACTGAATTCATTTTCTTGAAAATAGTTTTCATTTTTTACAAGTAAAAGCGTTTTTTTATACAGTTTTCTGTTTTTATTAAAAATGAAAATGAAAATTGTAAAAATTTTCATGAAGTAAACAGACCCTTAGCTTTTGCCATACTTATTTCTAGAAAAAAAATTTGCCAACTATCTTATCATTCTTCAGGTCTAGAAATAATTATCACTTAATTTTTTAAATCAAATAAAAATTTGAGCTCAAAAAATAATTTAAAGAAAAATTAATACAAATAGGTTCTAATATATATATTAGTATTTATATAATTTTTTAAATTTTAAAATTGAATAAATAATCACCCAATACATTAATTGAGGTATCAGCCGTTATTGCAACGGCAAACGGCCTCTGAAGTGCTAGTTCATAGTATTAGATCTCCCCGAAAGGGAAAGAGACCAAAGAGGTTGGTGTGGATATGGAGACAAAGACCCCGAAGCCTTCGTCTCTCAGATGGACAATCCTTCGACAAGCCTTTCTTCCTCGTACCCATTCTCTCTCTCTCTCTCTCTCTCTCTCTCTATATATATATATATATATATATATATATAGATATTAGGGTTTATGTTTCATACATACTGTCCAGCTGATCTGTATATTGTTAGGATTTCTTTTACTTTCTCATTATTTCACATTCAACTGTGAATCATCCGTAAAAAATGATTCTTGCAGATGCCCAATCTCAAGTGGGTGTTAAGCTTATAACTAGGAAGACAGCGCGCGGCTTTAACTTGATACCATGTCATTTGGAGGACGCTCACGTCGAAGAAGACTCAGGTTCTTCGTCAAAAATGAAGCAATTGGATAGCTCAAGAGATGTTTGTGTTTGTTATACATTACCCGTTGACACAGCTCCCAAACTCTATTCAATGTAAGTTATTATTAATTACACATATTTCTTATTCTTTCTGTGTGACAATTCTTCGAACAGTTTGTGCTCAGTTTGGTTTCCGAGAAAAGGGTAAGAAAAAATAAATCTTGAATCTTGTATTTTAGTCATTTGGAATATTAGAAAACGAGAAATTTCACTTGAGTGTGTGCTTTGTATTACTATTTGGCGTAGTTAGGGTGATTTTATCAATTTATATTTCTTTTCTTGTATTTACTTAGCAACCAAACAGAGCATTGGACATTAGTGAAATGAACTCCATTTTCGGGAGTATGTTGGATTCAGATATTTAACGTCTTTTGTTTCGTAATATGTAATTGTTTGGTCAGAGCGATGTGAAGGTTATCTGCAATCATTCTAAGATTGTTATTGTTCCTTTTTCTAGGTTGTAATTATTATATGATTATCAGTTCATGATAGCAAAGCTTTAATCTACGTAATGGTTTTGCAAAGAAAAAGAATTGGTTTGGATATGCTTAACATTCGATCTTAAGAATGTCCATTTTTTTTTAAAAAAAACTTAAGGGTAGGTTGCTTTGCTTATGGTCGTTTATATCTGTATAATTTCATGCAGCCAGAGAGTGGACAACAGTGCTGATCTTAGTGATTTTGAGATATGTAATAGATATGATATTGACAACACTGGCCTTGTTTGTAAGTTCTCTTTGTAATTTATGATTTTGTTTTGAAGAAGGATTTATGCTTGTTGAAGTGCCTTTTCCTCATAGTGTTTATTTTATGTAGTTTTGGTACTTCAACTATGATTTCTGTAGTCAAGATTCCTCCTAATTGACGAGAAAAAAGTTATTTCGAACTTGATAACATGGTTCTGATGTCATTACTCCTTATAAGAAAAAAGCGGATAAATTATTGGATCTTCCTTTTGCATAAATATCTTTCATCTGGAGGTTGCTAGTGACTTCACAAAGTTGGGGTTGGATGCTATGCATTTTGCTATGATCAGTAGTGGCAGTCAGCTTATTTTTTACCAAACGGTACATAGGTGTTGAGTTTCAGTGAAGTGCACTGTGTTGGCTGAGACATTAGTTGCAGGATTCTTGTGATACTGTGCTTACAAAAACTGTAAAGAAGCATAAAGTGTTTTTCTAAAAACACAAAGGCTTTTAATTTGATACACAACCAATTACAAGTTCACTTTAGTAATTATGTTAGTGAGTTAGTTGAACACAAAAACGAGCTTTTACTCATCCATTCCCCCGCCCTTCCAAAAAAAATAAAAATTGAGGAAAGGGTTTGTCCTTACTTCTTTGGTTTAGTTATATGAATTCAGTTCTGCCATTCCATTTAATCTTGGGTTATTTCTAGTCAACCTCTTTCTCGTTATATTTATCAATCTTCTCTAATGAAGCTTACTGGCCTCCACCAATCTACACTATCTCTGATTTGACAGGAAGAGTCCTAGTAGCCAATGTTGAGCACTTTAACATGTTTGTTAGCTGCCAAATCTTTAACTTCAATTTTCTTTGTATAGCATGCAGACGTTTCATGTATGCACATTTCTACTCAGTACTTCTGTTTGAGACCTGAATTTGAAACGAAACATAATAAATCCAGCTTGATTTAGTTGCAAGAATTGTTTTCCTTTTGAAAATTTTCTTGGAACTATGTCCATTGAAAGAAACAATAGCATGGGGACCTTGCAGTTCCTCTGTATTTCCATACATTTTGGTTTTTCTTTTATAAGAAAAGTGCTTCAAATGCTATCTGGGCTTGGCATATTTCTTATTTGATGATATACTTTATCATTTTTGTTATTTTCTTAGTTTACGCTTTATACTTATTGTACGTCATTGTTGTGCAGGTCATTGGCCATCAGAAGATGTCCTTGCTTATTTTTGCTTGTCACATGCTGAGATGTTCAGGTTTATAAGATAATGTTCTATTGCTCTTTCTAGGATTGCATTTGTTTGTGATATCTCAGCCTCTGCTTGTGTTCAGGTTTATATGATAATGACATATTGTTCTTTCTATGATTGCTTTGATTTGTGATAGATCAGCCCCTGCTTGACTTGTATTTTGGTTGCTTTTATTGCTTTGCAACGCTTTTCTATATCCGATTTACTTACATAATTTTTCTGTACTGTTATTCTAATTTTACCAGGTCGAAGAGAGTTATTGAGCTTGGATCAGGCTATGGCTTAGCTGGGTTAGTTATTGCAGCAATCACTGAGGCATTAGAAGTTGTAATATCAGATGGGAACCCTCAAGTAGTTGATTGTATCCTTTTGATTTGGTCATGCTGTCAATATGTTGTAGAAATCTATGACTATCTGTTAGGTTGACTGTCCCTACAACTGTCAGGACAGATTATACAGAATGTAGTTCTGCCAAAAATAAAACACAAATAGGAAGAAATGGGAGGGGTTCTGAAATTTGACCATAAAGAACGGTCTACATAGAGTGTTGAAGACTATATTTTATTGGTATGGAAATTGTCACCCAGTTCATGCCTTTGATTTAGCCTTTGTACTGTTCAGTTAATTATGTCTATGAAGGCATTGATTGTAGTTAGGTCTCAATATTTGAGTCATTTTCCCACATCATAGTTTTGAATGTAGTGGCTAATCTAAGTTCCAATAATAAAGTTCACGGTTGCTTTGCGTTATGTTATTTGTAGCTAGGTCTCAACGCTTGAATCATCTTCCCACATCATAGTTTTGCATTTAGTGGCTAAGCTAGGTTCGTTCCCTATCTCTTCATGTTTTCCCAATTTTTGTGTTCTGGGTTTAGATCAGAGGTTCTTGACATCCAGATATTCAGCGAAACATAGATGTCAACTCTGGAGCATTTGGTGGCACAAAAGTGAAGCCTATGCTTCTACATTGGAATCAGGAAGAAATCTCAAGCATCTCTAGCACTTTTGATGTCATTGTTGCGAGTGACTGGTAATTTCTGTTTCCTCTTTGAAGTTTCGTTTCCAATAAAATATGCATCATGCACTCTTTTTCCTTCATATGTGAAAAATGAAGAGATTCATCAAATGTGAATACTTTAGTTCTACTTATGTCGCAAAGGCTTTACTATTCTGATAAATACTGGAGTTTGGATGGTTTTGGCACTGGGGTGACAGTCATGGTTGTCCAACCTTTGCATGCTCATAGCAGTCCACATTTTTGTATCTATCTGATGGATGCATGGGTCTCTTTCCTACTTTATAATTTGTAATCAAGATTGTGAGGTAATTGGGCAAATTAAACTTTTTGTCGATTTCAATCTTTGGTGACCTGGAGATGTCTAGATGTACAAGTTTTCATTAGTAGTGGACAAAAGCCACTTGTACCTAGTACGTAATGCATGAACTCACGCACATGAAGCATACACTAACACGCTTCTCTCATCCCTTATGCTAAGGTTTATCTCTTCTTTCCAATTTAACTATCCAATTTTTATGTCATTTTGACAGCACTTTCTTTAAGAAATTCCACGAAGGCCTTGCTCGTACTGTCAAATTCTTGTTAAATGACGTTGGGCCCTCTGAAGCTATATTTTTCAGCCCCAAAAGAGGGGACTCGTTGGACAAGTTTCTGAAGGAAGTTAAAGGAAATGGCTTGCATTTCAGCATAACTGAGAACTATGACACTGAAGTTTGGAAGCGTCATCAGTGTTTCATGAATGGGGATGACTCCTGGCCCAACTATGAAAAAGATCACTGCTACCCATTATTGATTAGAATTACACGCTGAACTCTCAGAACCTTTTTATTTTTATTTTCCTCATTATCTGCACATTTTCCAGGCAATTCATATTCAATTCTTGAGGAAACTTTATTCATTGTTGGTTGACCCATAAGGTAGGCATGGATAATGGGTTGTATACTAGCTAGTTATTCCTGAGTACAGGAATACCCATATACAGACACTCGCCAAATGCACCATTGTTGCCTCCATTGATGGGTCCCAGAAAGACTTCTGTGGCATATTTTTCGTCACTGCATTGTGTAGGTCCTTAATAATCATCGGTTTGCCAATTGGAAAAGAAAACTTACAATTACTGGTTTTGCTTGATCTATTTTATTAGTGATGGCCTTTTTTGAATTTATATAGTTGAGTGCACTGGTACTTTTGACATGCAAAGGGATTCCTTATCTTTGTTTGAGCCTTACATATCAAAAGCTTTTAGACCTAGCCGTCCATGAGTAAACAAAGACTCAACCAAGACGAATGTCAAAAGCAATATGATGCTCTTTGGATCAATTAAACTAGCATTTATCAGACAGTGGGAGTTATACTATTTGCTTTTCAATTTAATATTACAGCAATTAAGTTGCATTGGCTCATACGTCTTTAGCTATTGCAAAAGTGAAACAAACTGTATCCTTGCAAGTTTCCTTGTATCTAGTTTCTGCTATGGCAAATATTGCTCTGTTGCAGCTCTGATTGATGCTTGGTTTCATTGTATTACTTGCACTCCTATTCTATAAGAGTTACAAAATGGTCATGCCTTTGAAGGGGCCAACACTGTCTATTTTCCACAATTATATTGATCATGCATGAAGTTGCACTTCCTAGTATTAGATTCGCTTCAGTATTGAAATGCTTTCTTTGTTTTTATCTGCTATATGTGATGTAAATTATATCTTATATTATGATTTTTCTTCCATTGTTATGAAATTCAGTGCATATATAGTTATGTAATATGGTATTAATATGTTTGAAAACTTGAAGAAGCGCAGAGCATCACTGAAAGTGGATTGCAGTCGTCGTCTTATCTTCAAGAAAAAAAAAAGTAAGTTTGTTTTTTTCTTTATAATGTTCAAGTGGTTTCCCCCCACACAAGTTGGTTAAGAATCTCACTTGCTCATATCCAACCAACTAGATTCTCTTCTTTTATGTACGCCTTAGTGTCGGCAACTTGGCTCATGTATTTTTCATTTTCTTTTGGCTTCTTTAGCTTTATTTCAATCTCTAAAACAGTGATGTATGTGATTTTTCTATGGTGTGTAGTAGTGTTTTAGGACCAAGCACAATTGCTAAACTATCCACCATGCATTTTCAGCTTTTAGCATAAGATGGCAACCCCTGGAGCCCCCCACCCAACTTTTGCCGTCCAATTTTCCACCCCATCACCTCTCTGCATTAGCATGCTAGAAGGATGCACAATACATGCCTTGTTAGGAACAATTATCGACATGGCGAGTGGGTGAGGGAATTAGGTGACTAAATCGCTTTCTTTATGCGGACATAGTTGTCTTGGCCTAATGGTAAGTAAAATCGGAGATAAGTAGGAAGTTGCTATCTACAACCTTTTCCTTTACATTGACTTCAACTCTCCAACACGGTACATTTAAGCTTTGACAGGGAAATTAATGGTGGATGTGAACTTTGATATTTGTACAATATTCTTTGAAATTTGTCAAAACCTTGAACAAGAAATAAGGTAAGACGGTTTTATAAAATTACCTGAAAAGTTTGTTTATTTAAAAGTCAGATATTACTAAAAAATTGAACTTAATCTGAACGAATTTTTAAAATTTTCAAACAAACCCTCACAAGAGAGATGGAAAGATTCTGGGCATAGATCAATTCTAGATAATATAAAGGTATTGCTTCAATACCAAATGCTTTGGAAATTGTCATATCCAACCTGAAATTTGTTCCCTCTGTCTTCCAATTTGATGTGAGATGTAGTGGTGGATAGAACAATCCTAGGTGCACGAGTAGGAGGGTGATGTGTTTTTTTTTTTCTCCCCTCCGAGATTAGATTAGCTGATTCGGAAGTGCCTAATTTGACCTATGATATGACATGCTAAGTGGAAACCAAGTGATGCCTCAAATTTCAAGTGCTACTCAATTGTGTACCAGACAAGGTCCAATAACTATGCCATATGCAAGCTATATGATTAAAGAAGAGAAAAGAGCACCACTCTTTCTTCTTTTTATTTTTGGTCCCCAGATTCTGGAAGCTCATCCCCATTACCAAATGATGATTTATTATCATTTCGATCACTTTTCATGGCTTAAAAGCGGAAGAGAAGACAAACCAATTCCCCATATCTTCCATGGCAGACAGTGCAAGACAGCAAAAGCTTTTCTGCAAAGTGGCCTTCAACACCCCCACCAATCTCCGCACTCATCAAACTCAGCACACGTTAAAACTTAAAAGCACACACTTTTCTCTTTACTTTAAGCAAAAACATTTGAGTAGTCTCAAATCCTCTAAGGACCCTTTTCTTCTCCTCGATCTCTTTATTTTTTTTTTTTTTATCTTACCTCTCTTTAATCTATTGCTTTTACCTCGAAGCTTCGTAGCCACAGAAATATGAACAAAGTTCAACACAAAAATTCGTATTTTTAAAAGCAATAAGCTTTACATATATAAAAAACTCTCTGGATTGCTCTTATATATATATACGTATTTGACATTAAATATGCAAAATATGGAAGTGGGTTGTTTTTACAATATGGATTTCATCAACTTTCCCAAGTGGGCAAGGATTGCCATCATGTTGTTGTTGGTTTTGATGAATGATCATCTCTCTCTCTCTCTCTCTCTAAGATGCCGACGAGTAGTGAGGAGGAAATCATCAACAGAGGAATGAGAGAATGAAAGTGATTGCAACAGCCGACAAAACTGCAAAATGAAGCCCCAAAGAAGGAAAAGTTCTACTTGAGTCTCCAGTAGCCAAATTTGCTAGCCATGAACCATCAACCAACATAGCTCCCTCCACTGAACCTGGGTTCGACCCGGTTGTCCCCGTTGACTGTGCCGGCGAATCTCTTGAAGATTTTACACTGCACATAAATGAATTCCAAAATCTTATCTCATTAAACTCATCTTGAAATTTAAATTTAGAGAGAGAGAGAGAGAGAGAGAGTTTACCTTGGAAAAGTTGGGCAAAATGTGACGGTATAATCAGCCCCTGAACACGTAAACGTACTGGTGGCATCATCATAGGCATAGCTATAAGATCGAGGACACGCGGACTTGAACACCTGTGAGTACACCGACGGCTTACACGTCGACGGTGTATTATACGCGCCGCTGCAGCAGTACTCAGGACTCCCAAACGCCTCACAAGCACTCCTACACGCCTCCCCGTCGCCGACTTTCAGCTCCGCCGGGCACCGAGTATTCAGGTCGGTGACACAGCCGGTGGTCGCGCACGCACCTGATCCCCCACTCCCTTCCACAATCATTGGAAGATTGTACCCATCAACGAGGCTGACGTCATAGAAATCCTGACTGCCTGAGCCAAGCGTGAACTCTGCCAGTGTCGCCGGCGGCGTAGCTCCGGCGCCGTTACACTCCACTTGATTGGAGCCGCAGTCGCCGGTGGCGCAGGTTCCTTGACCTGAATCGTCGAATTTACAACCGGTTCGACCCCAGAACCGGCCAGACCATCCGGTCGGAGCTTGGAAGGTCCGAGAGGTTCCTTTTGTTAATTGAAAGCCTGTACTGTCTAGTTTTGGACTGCCTGCACTAGCTAGAATTCCAGGCCAAACTGTGAAATCACACTTGTTCACAAATGTAAATGTAGCTCCAGTAACACCTGAGAGAAAAAAAAAAACAAAAACCATATGCTTATATTCAATACAGAGTGCTATACATATATACACACTTAAATTGATGAAAAATGTGAGATACCCATATGCTGAAATGAATGTAAGACAGTTTTTTTTACCTTTTGAAATGAAGAGCAGAAGAAGAAGGGTTAGGATCCTTGGAGTAGAAGAAGAATGGTAGGAGAACAGAGGCATCCTAAGGATTTTCCCCATTTGCGTTAGTGAAAAAAAATGTGATACAAAGAAGAGATATAAAATGGTTGGTGAGAATCAATGCGGTTACGTTCAGTTTTTGGACTATATGTTTTTGGGATTTAGTGAGAAAACAGGGGGCGGTGGCGGTGATAATACATTGTGGTGAATAGAGATTTGTTGAAACAGAGAAGAAGAAGAAGAACAATAGCCGAGACAGGGCTTTTTGCTTTGGTAAATGGCGGTGAGAAAAGAGGAATGCAGAAGCCCGTTGGATCTACCACCCATAAAACTGCAAAAACAGCCAATTGAAAATCTCTATAATTCTCGGATAATTCTCGGAAAGGGAGTGGATGGCAGGAGAACTGGGTGAAGGGGAATCTTAATCTGTGCTCTGCACCACTATTTATAGAGAAACAGAGCCAAAAAGTAAAAAAAAAAAAAAAAAAATGGGGGGGGCGGGGCATGACCGGCTCACAGGTGGGAAGCTTAGCTCGGTCACCCATCCAATGAGGTGTCAGAACAGTCTTTGAGTGAAAAAGAAAAAAAATAAAGTTACAGTATATTATATGCCAAGTGGCTTGAAGCCTTAGCACTGTATATCGTGCCAACGTCACCCATTAGATGAAGGGAAGCTCTTAGCTCTTGGTAAGTTATGGGTTAAGTATTAACGTTTAAGCGTAGAGCATAGTAACGAGCTGTTCATATTAGTAGAGATTTGAAAGTAGTTTGTAATTTGTAGTTTGTAAGAGTCTGTCATAAGAATTAGGAACGTGGCATGATCCATGATATATATATTTATTATATCTTAAGTAACATGATATACTGTATAAAGTAAGATATAAAAAATTTCAAAAAAAAAAAAAAAATTACCATAACAAGTAGTACTAAAGTGGCAGTCTCATGGTGGAGGCTAGGCGATGGCAGTGAGGGAAGGTCTATATTTTAGAATTGAATCTAGTATAAGAGAAGCTAGAATTGATTGTGATGCTAAACATGAGATGAAATGTATCTGTGGTATTTCTCCGATGACAGAAGAGATTACAGTTGTTTGTGAGGATAATTATTTTTTAATGAAGAGGCGTGATTCTTTTCAGATGGCAAAAACTCTGAGGAAGTATAATAAGGTAGCAGATGCTTTAGCAAACTTTGCACGATTGCATTCAGAGTAATTTTGGTTATTTAGAGTAGTAATTTTTTTATCTTTTATTTATAATTATAAGAAAGGAATTGAATACATAATTTATTTATCCGGAGAAGTGTTGTAGACTGTAGTATTACTTATTTTACTCGCCGACATCAGTTTCCATTAACCGTTACTTTTTCTTCTTCTTTTTTTGTGAAAAAAAGAAAAGGCAAAAACGATAAACCGTGTCGTTTTTCGACACATCACGTGCAACTCTGGCAGTGAAGTGGAAGTGCATGGTTGGACATTCTGTATTACGAGGCACTACGTGTCCACTCTTCGCCACTGCAATCACTTATATCAAATCAGATTCTTCTGAGTTTTTTTTCCATTTTGACCGTATAAAAAAAAATATATACAATACTGACCTCGGTTCAAAAATATATACAAGAGTGACCCTCTGACTCGGTCAACCCCCATAAACCGCTGTTTCAAACAGCGGTTATTGGGATAATTAATGAACCGCTGTTTCAAACAGCGGTTTATGCTAAAGTAAAAAGTAAAAAAACGCAGTGGTCCCCCCTCACTTCGCGACAGAGTTGTGGTCCCGAGTCCCCATCCGACCGACGCTCCCGTCTTCTCCGACGACTTCTCCGGCCAAACACGACGGTATCCACCATTTCCGAAGCCCATACCTCCATTCTCGCCGGATCAAGACCTCAAAAAGGTTTTCCCACTTCGTGTGACCCGTCAGATAACCCCCAAAACCCCCAAAACCCATTTGGTCCGACGATTCTCGCCGTCTTCTCCGACGAAAATCCCGGTCTTCTCCGACGAAAACTCGCCATTTACCGCCATTTTCGAACTATTTTTCTCCATTCTCACCGGATTAAAACCCCCATAACCATTTTCGTCCATTGTAGTCTCATTTTAGAAAACCCCCAAACCCCATTTCAGCCATTAACGACCAAATATCCCATCTTCCCTGACCCCATTGCCGCCACTGTCGCCGGATAGTTGGTCGTTGGACCGTGACAGTAGGAGCTTTCATCTGAAAAACCTTCCTGATCGTGACACAGACGATTCTCACAGTTGTATTTTTTATAATTCATACTCTTAAAAAAAAGATTTTCATACTTCAAAATAGGCTTCTTGTTTAATCTAAATTTTATATGTTTTCTGGACATCAATAAACAGGTTATCTGGGAACCATATACCAATGCTCGCTTGTTGACAGTTCCCCCGATTTGTCTTGAGGGCCAACATTTGTGGAGATCTCGAGTTCCCTTAATATGCTTTGCATTTGTTGAGTTTCATCTCCCTGATCGAGTGATGAGACAGTTTGGGTTGGCTCAGCATATTCCGGACCCATGTGACACTCTAGAGAGGTTGCACGCATTAGATAGACGTGGGCGAGGTAACACAGACTGGTTTACTACACACGTCGACTATGTGTTGCTGTGGAATAGTCGAGCGGACCACATTGTTCTACAGCGTACAGATGCTCCAGATGCCACAGATATTTATATGGCATGGTATGGGTCAATCACTCGTCGGCGGATTGGACCTCCGACTCAGCTGCCACCGCAGCCACCTCCGATGCAGTATGAGCCGTCGGGATCCAGGACTCATGCATTGGTAGGCCATGCACGTGACTATTCGTATGAAACTTATATTTGGATTATAAAATGTATAATTGTATAACAAAACATATCTTCAATATGTTTCAGGTTAACACTATGATCGGCGTTGTCAAACGTTGTGCTACGGCGTTGCGTCACAACATTGATGACTATGCACGTGCCGCATTTGAAGAGGTGATGGGTATGTGCACAACCACAATAGATCATGTTGGAGAGCACGATCGTTTGCATAGAGAATTAGCCATGCTTGATGTTGCGGATCAAGGCAGAGGTGGTCGAGCACGGGTTAGAGGTCGTCGAACCGGCAGAAGAGGGGGTGGACGTGTACCTGCAGCTGCAGCACACGCTGATGATTTCACTGTTGGTCCTTCCCAACTGACACAGTTAGGCACAGGATCAAGTGCAGGACGTGAGGATGCTGCTGAACCGTCTCATCGACAGAAGAGAAGGACGGCGAGGAATTGATGTAGTTCTATTATATTATGCGATCTGTGCAAATATATATATATATACTGTGTATATTATAATCAATGGTGGTTCATGGAGGATGCACACTATGTGTGGATTTTGGATTGTGTTTTCTCATATACTTTCTGTGGATTGTTGATTGTGGTTTGTTTTTTGATTTGAATTTATCCAAATATGTATCAGGGATATATGTACGAAGGAAATATGGTCTAAATAGGGTGGAATGGAAAAAAAAAAAAATTTTCTTCATAAACCGCTGTTTCAAACAGCGGTTCTTAAGGTATCATTACGGCCTTTCTGCAGGTTTGAAGACCTGAGTTGTTCAGCCAAGAACCGCTGTTTGAAACAGCGGTTTATGAAGAAAATATTAAAAACCGCTGTTTCAAACAGCGGTTCTTAGGTGAACACCTCAGGTCTTCAAACCTGCAGAGAAGTTCAAATAAGAACCGCTGTTTGAAACAGCGGTTCATTAATTATCCAAATAACCGCTGTTTGAAACAGCGGTTTATGGGGGTTGACCGGGTCAGAGGGTCACTCTTGTATATATTTTTGAACCGAGGTCAGTATTGTATATATTTTTTTTTATACGGTCAAAATGGAAAAAAACTCGATTCTTCTTTCCTTAATTATTATTATTATAATAAATAAATAATATAATCATCAGCTTAATTTAATAATTTATTGAAGAACGTCGGCAGCACCGCCGTCTCACCGACTCCGCCATTGCTCGCCTTACCACATTTCTCTGTAACACGGCTGGTTTTATGCCATGGCCGCCCTTCAATTGCTCAATGCTTACACGTACCTAGCATCAGCACATATATTGTAACTAATTATTAATTAACTATCAAGATGCTATATTATAAGGTGTACTTTGCGTTTTGAAAAACCGATTGATGAATTACATAAACTATTTATGAATTTTATGTTAGTAAGAAATTGTAGTGATCCAACGGTCGATTTTTGAAAAATATCACAGTAAAAAATGTTACCTTTTTTGTTCTTTAAAATATTATAAGTTTTTCTTAGTTGCTTTTTTAAAAGTAGACTATTGGATCACTGTAATTTTTTGCGAACATAAAATTCATAAGTTCGTACTTCATCTAATCCAAAGGTCCAGCTGATTTACACCTTATGCAAATTTGTGTAAAGTGTACCTTATAATAACTTGCTTGCTGTAATTATATAGGACAATTCTAGTCGTCCTCCCCTTTTGTACTCCCTTTTTGTCCTCTCTCTTATCAACTAGGAACACTTATTTTGAGAAACCGACTGCTGGATTTGAAGATCCACTTATACGTATCATGAATGCAAAAAATCACATTGATCAAACGGTCGGTTTTTCAAAAAATGTATTGTGACAATTTTTCACAATTTTTTCATTATTGTTTACAATTTTTTTCAAAATTGCAAAAACCGACCGTCGGATCAATGTGATTTTTTGCATTCATGATACGTATAAGTGGAGCATCAAATCCATCGGTTGATTTCTCGAAATAGTTGTTCCAAATTGGTCAGATACACTAGGGAGGACAAAAAGAAATAACGAATGGAGTTTTCCAATTATATATTATAAAATCTACCTGCAATAAAGTTGTGTAGAGTGATTTGTGTATAAGATCATTTGTAAAATAAATTTTAAAAAATTAATTATTAAATTAGATACATTTCTTTTGAATGTAATGTTTGCAAAAAGTTGACAGTTAATTCCTGTGATTTATCACAAACATAACATTCATAAAAAGGTGCATATATAACCAATGGTTGGTTTTTTAAAATTTGTATTTTAATTGGTCCTATGCAGTTGATTTTATACAACTTCATTAAAAATATATTTTATAATAAACTCCCTATATTACATTCGTGTTTTTATATTAAATCATTTTAAAAAGGAAAAATTATCCAAAAGTCTCATTTTGAGTTCTTTTTTACTCAAAAGTTCCATCATCTTTTCACTTTACCCAAAAGTTCAAATTTAAGTTCTTTTTTACCCAAAAGTCCAAACACTTCCAAATTTTCTACAAAATGATCAATTTTTGTAAAATCAAAGAATTAGTGTGTATTTTTCATTAAAAAAGATTTTTGGGTAAAATGAAAAGATGACAAAATTTTTTAATAAACAAAACTTAAAAATAGGACCTCGATCTGGGTAAACACCAGAAAAAAATATCATTTACGTGATCGTTGATTTAGTATTTTTTTTCAGAGTATAATTAATTATTTACAGCAACAGTGTAAATCAGCAATGAATCGATTCTGGTTTAAGTTTCCTTCTGTCCAGTTTACTTTTGAAGTGGCACCGTCACTGGTTGCAGGCTGGACCAATGTAGCCGCCATAAAAGAGGAGGCAATGTCACATGATATGATATGGTGGGGTTTGCACCATGTGATTGAAAAATTAGGACGTGGCTTAAAATGAAAGGAGTCCCACCTTGGTCCCTTTTGTGTCATTGGATTCCTTTCCACGTATTTTACAAGGACCAATTGGGTTCTCAAGACTCGAGCATTGATACAAAGGTATTGACTAATTTGCTATATATTCCTTTCCTTTATAAATAGGTTAGGGAAAGTTTGTGAGTTTAAGCCATTGTATGGTCTAAATGATATTTTTCAAGGATTTTTGGAAAAATAAAAAGAGAGGGTTGATTATTTGATTAGATCGAGTTTATAATAACGAGAATTGGTCTAACGGCAAAGGGATGAGCGATTAATCCATACATTCCAAGTTCAAAATCAGCCAAAGTTTTTTGACCAGCCACCATATAAGGTTAGCTGCCTGGGCGTTATACGATTCCATGGAGCGGTGATCTCGTATGGGGAGTGAGGATTAGTTGAATTCTGACAGCTCGAACACCTCATTGCTTAGTTAAAAAAAAAAAAAGACAAAAAATAAAAAGAAGTTTCTTCTCGATCAAATTTTAATAATTTTTTATGGGACTTGTGTTTTGCGAAATTCACCATTCAATTTATATACCTTGCTCATGCATATCCATTCAAATATTACATTGATTAAATGCTTGTGGATTAGATGCTAGTAGTAATTTCTTTTAATAAATTCTCATTTTTTGTCAATTAAAAATGTCATTATGTTTTAAGGTTTGAGCTTTAATTTGATCAACTTGATATTGATAAGCATAATAGATTTCAATCCATAATATATTAATTTCTTAAACCATAATTCTAACAAAAAAGCTATTAAATTTCTTAAAAACTTATAGAAAACTTATATTATCTCAAGATCCAAGAAAAATTATTTGGTGGAAATTGTTCACGATGCTACATGATGAATAACTCTACTTACGAGATGACAATTAAGCATGGCGTTAGCTAGATATATAAAAATTTAGCATCATGATATCTTGTGATCGAGTGAAGTTGTTCACCAACAACATGATTAATTTGTAAACAATTTACATTGAATAATTTCTCGAGAATCCAAACCCTATTCATACTCATAGATAGAATTATCTTATTTCTTAAGGTAGCCCAACCTAATGTCATTGTCCCATTAAAAGAAAGAAATCTACATGCTTCTAAGATTTCACATGGAGTGTCAAAACCCAACAAATCCAGAATTGATTCGCTTCATGCAAATATCTTTCACTTTTCTTTTCTGTACAAAACCTTTACACAAAGCATACGAAGTTGACACTTGCTCCTGCAACTTTTATTCGAGTTCAATGGTGGTTTTGTAACTAAGATCCACATGTATATATGAGCAAGGTTCCTTCTATGCCTACTTCAATTCTATGAACAACCACCACGAAGCTTCCTTAATTAAAGGACTTCCAAACAAAAACAAGTCATTTAAAAGCTGTATTAGAGTACTCTTATAATTAATGGCCACGGATGTTGCTTAACCTTTTCCCTAATTCTCTTTAATTAACTTTCTCTCTCTTAAGTCAAGTTTGGACCCACTTTCAAGTTGGCCTACTGATAATTAATTTTCACTCTTTCAAATTCTAACGAGCTTAATTAAGGGTTACTGCACATCTTATCTGCAAACGATTCACAGCAATTAAGTTGTGAAATTGGGATCCATTTGTACTAATTAATGCCATGTTACGTGGGTGTCTCGAATTCAACCTACCCGATCCGACCCAATTTTGTGCACACTGCTCGATCCATTTTTGTGAATGCTGTTATCGGGTTATATATAAGGGGCATTACAAGGGTTTTCTATCTATTGTACGTACGTATTAAGAAAAGATATATAGGCAGGTTTCTTGAAAGTTTGAGAGCCGCACTGTAATATTTTTCATTCATAGTGAAATTTTCTTGCTGTCTTCACCCATGGATATGGGTTTTATGCCAAACCCCTTATATCGTTGTTTGCTTTGTGTACGTGTTTGATTGATATATTTTATTTGCTTTGATTTTTTTTTAATTTTATTTTCACTTGAAATCTAAAACCTAGAGAGTTTTAGCATAACCAGCCTAATGGGACACGCCCGGCTTAAAGAAACAAAAGGAAAGGGAGTATGATGATTTGCTATTAAAGACATCTTTAACACTTTACTACAAAAATAAAGCACAGATTAAGTGCATATATATATATATATATGGACATTATATGTTGTTTTCGATCATGTGCTTTATCTAAAATTGTATATAGATTCCAAAAATGCAAACTCTTGATTTGCCATGGGATTTCAGCTGTCATGCATTCATATGCATATTCATACAGAAAATAATGAGGCATATGCAGCTTTTTAAAGTTAATTATGAACATTTTCATCACATGGATTAGAGCCAGGTTTACAATATATATATATGAATGATGTTCTCTACATTAATGAAAATTAATGACGATAAATCTTCAATACCCACCAAAATATTCCTGTTAAAAGTGGTGACGACGTATGATAAGGAGACTACAAATACTCTTCTTTTTTTTCCCTCTTTTTGTATACAGATCGAATCAGAGATACTTCAATCAACATCTTTGGGTCTCCATATTGATGCAATTAGCCAACTATACATCGTGTAAAGAACCGTTTGGATAAGGTTTTTATTTTTTATTTTTTTTTTTCCTTTGAAACTTTTGCTTTCTATACAAGCATCATGCATCTTCTTTTTCACACTGTTTCTCTCTGCATTCTATCGTCCCTTTTTTAAAGAGATTTCCGTCGTCATCTCCCACTATTACACTATACTGTATACTTTGGTCTCTGAAAAAACATTCTTTCTGAAAAAGGGTTTGTGGAATCCTTTGCTGGTCTAAGTTTTCTTCATTATTAACTTCATGACACTAGGGTTGGGATATTTAGAAACATATCTTATGATCATGATGAAGAAGAAGACGACGACAATATATGAAGAGATTTAATTTTATAAGAAAAGAAAAAAGCTATGGCTAGGAAAATTACAGACAAGATAGAAAAAACAATTCAATATGAGAAGGAGAGAGAACAAATACTAATGACAGAATTGAATTAAAAAGAGGTGAAAGCATACATGGAGGATGCAAAGTGGTATAGAATGGCTTTAGTACTTTTGCCCTTTGCCCTTATCATGATGTGGTGTGTTGAAAGTTCCTTTTTATCTACTTTGTTTAATTATTTATTAATTATTTCAACAGTTAGTACTCTTGATTTTTGAAAGCCAAATTACGTACTCATCAAGATTGTTTAATTAAGAGCAACTCCAATGAATAGGCATTTTCCCATACGAGGCTAACGATGCAAATATATATATATATATATATATATATATAGAGAGAGAGAGAGAGAGAGAGAGAGAGCTGCTAATATAAGGTGCATCAGGTGACCTCTTCTAGAGCCACTTGTTGAGCATTTTTTTAAAAACTGACTGTTGGATTTGATGTTCCTTTCATGTATATCATGCCTGCAAAAAATCACAGTGATCCAACGATTAGTTTCTGAAAAATGTAACTTTGAAAAACTGTGGCTTTTTTGTTCTTTAAAATGTCAAATTTTTTTCACAGTCGGTTTTTTAAGAAACCAATCGTTGGATCACTATGATTTTTGGCAGGCATGATATACATAAAAGAAACATCAAAATCCAATGGCCAGTTTCTAAAAATATGCTCAACAAGTGGCTCTAGAAGAGACCACCTAATACATTTTGCATCAAGTGCACCTTTTATATATATATGGGTCAAGTTCCCCTTACACCCTATTTTGACACTTATGTTTACACCTCGTTTCCAAACACTATCTATGATAAATATTTTGAGGAACTGACCGTTGAATTCAATACCTTTCTTATGTATATCATGTATACCAAAAATTATAGCGATCCAATAGTTAGATTTTAAGAAATGTCACTATAAAAAATTGTTATGTTTTTAATTAATAAAAAAAAAAAATAGTTCTTCAAAAATGATATTTTTCAAAAACTAACCGTTGGATCACTCCGATTTTTTTCATACATGACAAACATAAGATAAATATCTAATCTAACGGTCGGTTTCTCAAAATATTCGATTTACAATGGTATTTGAAAACGAGGTGTAAACATAGATATCAAAATAGGATGTAAGGGGAACCTGTCCCTATATGTATATATATACATATATCTTACACCATATATTGGAGCAGTTCTAGGTATTTTCTAGCCATTTCAATGTACGTAGGTCAGCCAAAATTGGCTTTGCCATAGGTGATGCTCCAAGAATTTTGACTGCCACGAGTCTTATTAATTTGCATCGATCACATATATTAAGATGCAAGTATTCGAGTATATTATGTGCCTTTTCCCCCCACACCCTCCGTGCCCTACTGTGCCTATTGACATTAGAAAGTAGGTTTCTTTGTCGGGAGGGGCTGCTGCTTTGGACTCAGCTTAGGGATCTTATCCATTTTCACCCATGCATGGACAGGTTCCAACTTCATTCTCTGCATTTGAACTTTTTTCTAATTAAAAGCCAAATTACGCTTGATAAAACTGACTAAGGCAAAGACATTTACATATAAAGAAAGAAAACCTTTTGATTATCGATCGATCGAGTTCAACATTCCAAAAAGGAATCTGATCTTAACAGCTAGATGAAAAGACAATTAATTATTATTTACTGGAAAGTTTTGGGATTCAATTCACTTCTGGGGCATAAAGCATTTTCCTTTAGCTAGCTTCAGCGATGTTAGCTATTAGGAGAAAATATTAATAAATGATCGATTAGCTTTTAATATGAATAATTACAATATAAGAAATACAGAATACATACCGCAATGCTATATAAGAGACATGAATTCGAGACCACTTATCCCGAGCCCCAACCCAACTCAACCCCTTCCAATTGGACTAGCTCTAATTGATAAGTCTTTGGCTTTTGATGATACTGTAGCTAAAAATCCCCAGACTATATTTTCTTGAATTTCTCGTATATATTATTTCCATACTAGTCCTAAATATGTCAATTATTGCAAATAATTCCTAATTATTTTTACAATTTTTAAAGAAATCTAAATAATAATGAAATTATAAATTTTTCTTTAGTACGTTTCTAAATTAACATGCATTGATCGAAATTAAAACTCCTATTGGAGTTTATAAAAAATTATTCCTGATTTCATCTTAAGGAGAAAAAAAAGAGGTTGATTTTAAATTATTCCATTATCTAATAATTCCCAAAATCAAAATCTCTCACAACGATTGGAGCAAGGTTTAAAATTTTATTCACTAAGCTAATTAATTGGAATATTCAGCAGTGAATAATTGAATTATATGCAAAAATTAAGTCGTCTAATTTTATTTAAATTTTGTCCCTTTCTTTTTTGATTTTTTTAATCAAAAGGAAAAATTAGAAAATATAGCCAACTTTTTTAAAACAAGAAAAAAAAAAAGAATGTTTTTATGAACTATCATTTAAAATTGGTTATATGGAGCCGACCTTACGTAACTTTGTGTAAGGTCAGTCTTATAGTATCATCCACATATATATATATATATATATATATTGCGGTTGCGTGATACTCCAAGTAATTAATAACAAAATTCATAGGGTATGAAAAAGTTTTGGTCCATGTCTAGTTGGTTCTCCCAATTATTCACATGTAAATTGCACCATATGAAGCTGCTGCGGGCCAATTTGACTCTTGTGGATGCTCCTGCCATCACCTCAGCATCATCTTATCTACAAAAGTTGATGTGAAAACTATCTGATGTCAAGTGCACAACCAGTGAGGGTGGACCTTAGAGTTTAGGGTTATTATGCCAGCTCTTAAAATAGGCCCCTACTACATATTGATACACACAAAATAAAAAAATAAAAAAATACGCATAAGATATTTAAGTATATATATATAGAATTGGTCCACAGAAAATTATGGTGATTATATAAGGAAGTAGGCATTTTCATAGACCAGCTTATATTCAAATGAGTGGTAATCGCAAGCAAAGAATCTGCATACTTGCATATTCGATATAGATATTTTGATGGCATGTAATTCGAATCGATCATGACGTGAATTACAACACATACCAATTGTTTTGAGTCTAGCTAGTTAGCTCCACATCCTTGATCCTCTTCACTCAAAGACAAACAGTTCAAAACAGTGTCTCCAAATTATCCTTGATTTCTTTTTACATTTGATTTTTTTACACTTTTTTTTCCTTTCCTTTCTTTTTAACTTTTCCGGGATCCAAACAGGAATTTAAAAACCCGCCAAGGTAAGCCTAAAAGGTTAGTGATACAGTTGGAAACTTCATATGGGTATCTGCTTAAATTCATTAATCTACATCATCTGATTGCTGAGAAGATATATAAGAAAACTTGAAATCTTACTACCGCGCGTTGATGGTGATTGGCTGTTTAATGGCAACAAAAGAAAGCAAAAGAGGTCTGAGAGAAGATGAATTGAGACGTGGAAGCTGATGTGCAGGCTGTAAAGTTTTGTTGAATTAGCTTTAGAGGTCACCTTATCTAGATATGATGTATTTATCTTTTTTGGGTGAAAGCTAGTAGAAATTCATTAAAAAAACAAAAGAAACATTACATTGGTCACAAAAAACAAAAAAAATATCAATCCTTACTGTGTTTGGATTGAGAGATTTTATGAAAGAAGAGGAGAAAGGAAACATCTTTCTTTCCATTTTCTTAGTTTGGAAAGTTCAGTTGGGAGATCGAGGAAAGAAAATTAATGGAGAGAAAGTGGAGTAATCGAATTGGAGACAAATTTGGAGAGAAAAGAAGGGCAAGAAGATGTGTATAAAAGGGAAAATAGCATTTGTATTCATGATAATACCAAATTTATCCATATATTCTTCTTGCACATTAATAAAGGGTAATTTACAAAAATGATAATTCAATTCGTTCTCCGTCTCTTCATGCTCGCTCGTGCATCTGACTAATTTGGAACAATTATTTTGAAAAATTGACTATTGGATTTGATGCTCCACTTATACGTATCGTGAATGCAAAAAATCACATTGATCCAATAGTTGGTTTTTCGAAAAATAGGTTGTGACAGTTTTTCACAATTTTTTCATTTTTTTTTTACAAAATTGAAAAAACCAACCATTGGATCAATGTGATTTTTTGCATTCATGATAAGTATAAGTGAAACATCAAATCCAATGGTTGGTTTCTTGAAATACCTGCTCCAAGTTGGTCAGATACACTAGGGAGGACGAAGAGGAAGGACAAAGAGGAAGGTGGAATGAAATTTTCCTTTAAAAAATTACATATTAACATTTTATATTCACTTCCTTATAGAAGTTAAATATATAAGAGAAAGTTACATTTCTTTCAGCTTAATTTGTCTTCTACTTATCCAAACAAGGTGGAGAGCAAGTTCTGTAATTAACCTTCTCTTCTCTTATGACCAAATCTCTCAATCCAAACAGAGTGTTGGAGGAGAGAAATTTATCCCGACTCTTGCACCCTAGCTGTTGTGTTACACCATAGTTGGTCCCCAAGCTATATTAGAGCGAAGATCTTCTGTCCTACTTTTTATGTACCACTTTCTGTCCCATTTCACAAAAGTTTACTTTGAAAATTTAAATATAAATATTTATTAAAATTTGGGATTTTCAATGTGAACTTTTGTGAAAGGAAATAGAAAGTAGTACATAAAAAGTGAGACAGAAGATCTCCACTCGCTAAATTAACGTGCAGGCCACTCCTTTCAAAAAAACTAATAAAAACAAAAAAACATGCAGGCCACGTACAGAAAGAATAATCAATGAAAGTATTACCGAACTGGACCGGGCTTTAACTTTTAAGTTATCAACCCAAACATCAGATGGACAGACAAAATGCACGCTGGCGATTACTATATAGTATATATGACCCGACCAAGCTATATAACTAATCATCTTGCTGGAGCAATCTGGTGATCCAGTGGGTCATTTTCAACCCAACTCCTTTTGGTTGCATCCCATGATCACCTAATCGACTTTCGTGAAAATCAACATATGCTAAAAGGATTATTTCCGCCTTTATTTCTACCATTTGTTTCAAAACTCAATTTGGGTTGAATATTTCAAAACACCACATTGAAGCACGTAGGTTAACGGACAGAGCAGCAGTAGCTGCAAGCCTGCAACTGTTGGGCCACTCCACTCCCATACCTTAAATGTCATTAAAATAATGTAACTTGTGATGGCAAAACTCAGGCCACAATTTGAAAAAGAAGTCCCATTTGATCTGCAAATCACGTCAGAAGATAATTTTATATCAAACAAATCAAAAATAAACTCATCTCGTTGGCATTAGCAGGCGGTTGTTGCAGAATCAACTACATGCCCCGCCCCCTCCATTCATATATAATTACTTTACAAATTGAATTATCATCATTAATAAAATATTAATAATAATAATCATGCTCTCTCTCTCTCTCTCTCTCTCTCTCTCCCCGTGAAAGATGATGTTGTCTGATGTGATTTGTATCCTTGTGTATGTTAAACCATTTGCATCATCCTCTTGTACCTGAAACCCATTATCTAAAATAAAATAAAAAAACAAAAAATCTGGAATAGAGAGTACGTCCCCTTCAAGCCTCAAACAGAGCCAAAAACCAATTCCGTACGCCGGCCGCCGGCTGCTGATGTATGTGACTGACTTTTGAGCTGTCGTTTATGATTTTTGGGTAGGCTAACCGTTGCTGCTGATGTACAATGCATTCTCTTTCGCAAAAGTCATGAAACCGGTCAGCATATGAGCCCAAGGATCGGGAAGAAAGAGAAATGGGGAAGTAAGTGGTGTAGGGTTAGAATAGACGCCAAATGACGGCTGCAATGGCGATTACGCCGGCAATTAAATGGGAAGATGAGCCTCTTGCATTAGAACCGCCTGAGATGTCCACCGCCTCCGGGTATCTACCGTTTGATGATTTCTGACTGCACCCACCATGCATATGATAATTTCATATTACCAAACCAAAAATTATATGACATTAATGATATAGTGATGATGGTACAGCTTGGACGGTGCTTGTTTTATTTTTATAATTTCAAGAAATAATAATTGAAAAATACAAAGGTCAGAGCGGTGTTTTTGGGGTGGGGAATATTACTGATGCCGTGATGCGGTCCCTTAGCTGGCTAGGGCATCAAACCGCCATTGGGAACAGAAGGTGACAACTGACAACTATTGAGGGCAACCCTTTACTCTAGACTCTGCCCCCCACCGACTTATAATGGATGGATAATATTCAAGTTTGTATGAATGAGTAAAGTTTAAATTTGTTTATTCTTAAATTCTACTCCATATTCTATTGAGTTGAATTTGAATATAATATTGTACTCGATATGATCAAGGCTTTTGAATTCGTTACTCAGATAAGTTCAAATTCATAAGAATAACTTATGAATAACTTCCATTAGTCCACTTTAATTAAGTGGCCGGAGGTCATAAGATTGAATCTTCATATTTTGACTATATATTATGATGAAAAAAACTTACAGATAATTTTGATCATTCATAAGAATTAGTAATGCAATGAAATTGTCTGGTTGGAGTAAGATGGACTCAAAAGGTAGTATGCCCTTACTTGGTATCGAAATTTCAATTTGAATAATAGAATCTATATGATAAAGAGATTTAATCTCGTACTCTTATCAATTACGATTTTCAGGAGTATTGGTTAGATATCGACCATTGGTTAGTTCTCTGTATCAATTAATTTTAGGAGTACTGGTTAGATATCGACAGCAGCTTTTAAGAGTATTAGTTTAGGTCTGTGTATCAATAAATCTCAACTCAACTACAAGGGTAAATTTTGATTTGCGACAACTACTCTACCTATATCTTAAAATATAAGTAATGCTAGCATCTACGCTGCCTATCTATATTTAATATTCAAAATCCTTAATTAATGTTAAAAAAGAATCGTACCTGGTGGTAGGAGATGGGCAAAAAGTGAAAACGTAATTAGCATTGGCACAAGTAAAAGTGCTGGTCCCATCATCGTAAGCATAGCTGTAAGCAGTAGGACAAGCAGTTTTGAAGAACTCCGAATAAGCACTAGGCTTGCACGTATCCGGAGTAGCATACGCGCCGCTGCAACAATACTGTGGATCCCCAAACGCGTCACAAGCGCTCTTGCACGCCACTCCCTCGCTCCCGTCGCTGCTCATCACCTTCAGATCCGACGGACAATCGCCGTTCAAGTCAGCAACACATCCAGTCACATTACAATTCCCGCCGGTACCACCCTCTGCCACCATCAGCATCGGAAGGTTATAGCCGTCGACTAAACTCACGTCATAGAAGTCCAGCCCATTGGCACCGTTTAGTGTAATCTCTGCCAGGGTGGCCGGTGGCGCAGCACCACTACCGGCGCATTCTAGATTGCCGGAGCCACAGTCGCCGGTTAGACAGGTGAATTTGCCAGTGGAGTCAGAGCTGCAGAATGTTCTACCCCATAACCGACCCGACCAGGAAACGGGGACGGAGAGGATGTTGGACTCACCTGGGTTGAGGGCAAAGCCGGTGGTGGAGAGCGGTGGCGTTCCGGCGCTGGATAGTATGCCTGGCCATACTGTGTAGCTGCACTTGTTGGTTATTGTGAAGGACGCTGAAAGTGCACCTATGGAGGAAAAAAAAAAAACATAATCAAATATATATATATATATATATGAAAATGATATATGATTGTATTGTACATATTTTGAAAAACTGATAATTGTCCAAAAAAAAATATATACTAACCTGAAGTGAGAAGAAGGAAGAGAAGCATATAAGGCGGGACAATATGAAGAAGGACTTGAGCCATTGAAGTAGAAGAGGAAGAAGATAAAAAAAAAAGAACAAAGGATGAGATCTTGATCTTCCTCTTATGAGGTGGGAAGGGAGGGTGTGGGAGAGATTTGAAAGGAGAAGGAATGGGGAATGGGGAATGGGCCAGTAATTGAATATATATATATATATATATATATATATATATATATATATAAAAGTGATGTGAGCATATGCTCACTTTAGCACTTTAACTAAAGTCAGCAAATAATACAAGTCCTTGAATTCTCATTCACTTAATGAAAGATTCATCTTAAGATTCAAATTCAAGAATTTGTGTTCTTTACTTACTTTAGCTTAAAAATGAGCATATCCTTACTATTTAGGTTTTGGACTCACTTGCAGAAATAATTATATATATATATATATATATATATATATATATATGGGAATGTGTATGTATACGTCAGATGCTTGTCGGATAGAGGAGAAGTATGGGAATGCGAGCCCACTCAATGGGTTTTGGACCTACTTTCAGAGATGAAGAAGCGAATGGGCAGCTAAGGTCGGCAAACTGTTTCTTCCTAACTGGGGAACGCTAGATTTAGCAAAGCCAATAAAAATAATGTTCACGCTTCTACTGCTGCGGTATCACCGCCTTCTATATTATGTATCAATAATTCTATATCATCAAACTAAGTAAGGTTGGCTAAGTAAGGTTGGCCGAGTGGTTGGACACCCGGTCTCAAGGTGGCTGTCTCGAGTGGAGGTGAAATATCCGAATTCGAGTCCTAATATTTTGCTTGGCCAGCAGTTTACCAATGCCCACCCGCTGCGACAATGATTAGTCCCTTTGCTTTGGAGATACACTCGGTCTAGACAAAAAAAAAAAAAATCTCTATCATCCGACACTTTAACCCAAAATTAAAAAAAGTGAAATAATTTAAAATGAGAGACCTCATCACTCAAAACAATACACATCATAATGGGATTAAAATATCAGATGATATAGTATCTTTCATTATGTAAATATGGATATGTATTAATTACTGTAGTTTGGAAAAGTACAGTATTAATTATGGTTGTTGCTGGTTATAATTGACACCACCTCACGTGCCTAAATCAGCTATATTTATGTCAGTATATATATATATATATATATAGCTTCACAGTAAGGACTTTTTTGGACTAACCCAAGGGATGCATCGGGATTTGGTGTCTGCATGGAACTCCTTTTTCAAAATACTGAATCTTGGATGAAATTTTTTAAATCAAATAATGTTACAGATTTAAAATATTTTATCAAAGATTTGGACCGTCTAATATTTTTTTTTATTGACTCTCAAAAGATGATTAAAGGTTAGTGAAGGTTTTGAATTCTAAAACCAACATAGTATTAATTAATACTTAAAGTTAATTAAGTATTAACTTTTCCTCAGCCCGCACGACTTTCCAACCTTTCTGATTGTAGCCCATTTCCATTTTTTCCTTTGAAGCCCAACCCAAGATGAAGCCCAGCTTTTAGCCTTACACATTGAAAACATATCTTTTTAGAATTATGTTTAAATAATATTTTCACTTATCAAAATTTTCATATTAGAACTAATTGTGGCAAAAATTGAGACTCCCCTCCTCAGCTTTTGCAACAATAACTTATACTATAAAAATTTTACCATTTGTTACTCTAATGGTCCATTTGTATTAATTTTTTCTAAAATCACTTATGAAAAAGTATATTTTCACACATTTATTTAAAATCATGTTCAAACCATGTTTTCATATATAAAAATTTTCATATTAAAAGTGATTGTGGCAAAATTTTACCAATATCACCACTCAAATTATTTATCCTCAAATTATTTAGAAGCAATTATCATTTCATTTCTTATGGCCCATTTGCATTAGCTTTTTCTAAAATCACTTATGGCAAACTATTTCTTCATCTCTTTAAAGTTATATTTACTTATTGTGGCAAAAGTTAGAGCCCTCCTAGCTTTTGCTACAATCACTTCTAGTATAAAAATTTTATCATCCGTCTCAACACACCTCGAATACTGACCCTTAGATCAAGTGAAATTTTGAACAAAGTGATTTTTAAGAAAAGCTAATACAAAAGAGCCTTAAACAGAATTTCGAACTCCAAAAGTGATTTTAAGAAAAGCTCATAAGCAGGCCATTAGTTAGTTTATTAGTTCGGTACACACCCTGTATGTCTCTTATAGTTTATAATTTCGGTTAGTTAAAAATAAAGCGACACAAGAAAAATCTATGCTCAATCGCGCATTTACTTACACCCTGCTTATATAAATAACAGGATCATCTAATCCTTCTCTTTTTTAGCAATTTCTCTCTCCATAATGAATGAAGGTTATGATTCTTTTGGGATGCTTTTTGGGAACAAACTTTTGGGATATATAGCATTGTTGGAATTCCAAATCCAATGTTGCATTCAAACTAATTACCCAGGGGAAATCCAAATCCAAAGCAACTTAATCTGAAAAGAAGGCAATCAAGATCTAAGGGCTATAATGCTTCAAAATGACTCTTCATATCCAATACCTATACTTCGTCGCAGCATCCATAAATTGACAAGCTTATACTCAATAAAAGATAAATTCAATGGACATGGAATGATAATCAAAATGGAGAAGCTTACCCAAGTTAAACTCTGCATCGTTGCACCATTTATACTTCTGAAGGCTGAATAAAATTGGATTTTTGATTGGTTACTGAAAACAGGAAAAATAAGCATTGTTAATCTAGAAGATCATCGGGGATCTTTTAGATTAAACCAAGAGATTTCTGTTGCAGTTAAAACCAAGAAATTTTTCTTCAGCAACTATTCCTGAATCCTGATGCAATAGATCCACAGGCTCCCGCAAGGGGCCTTACTTCACCTTCTCATTAAGTCCAAACCTTCACAAGCTTCAAAGAGTTCTCAAAGTTCCAAATGGGGTAAATTCTAAACTGCAGAAGGGCATTGAAATTCTGTGTCTCGGTCTTCATTGGAAGAGCTTAGCATCACCAGACCACTGCGAACTCCTACACAGCCACCTGCCATGATCAATAGCTCCATTGGCACGCACAATCCTCAACATTTCTTCCACCGACACTGCCACACATCCATCTCCACCTTTACAAGGCGTATAGAAAAATGCACACCCACTTAAACCACCTCCACGCAGCCCCCTCCCTACCACCAATACAACACCACATCACACAAACAGTGCTATACAACACCACATCACACAAACAGTGCTACCATAACCTCCACTCTCACAATTTGGGCTACCGTATCCACCACCTCCAGTAGAAGCATCACTTGAAACAATCAGCAGCACCAATTCCATCGAATCCAATATAAACCCAAACAACAAAATTGTAAATTCTAAAGAGTTCAATTCAAGGAACTTAATTCATTTGGCATTAAAACCCTACTTCCATTTGATCTCATCCAAACACCATCTAATTATAATTCTCTCATCTTTTTTTTCTTTTTTTTTGTTGTGGGGGGGGGGGGGCTACACCTAATTTGTCTCTATTTGCAGCGTTTCACAAAGTTGAATCTGGGTATCAAACTTCTAGACATGCAGGAATGGAAATATGAAAGGCCAAACATTTTTCACCTCCCTCCCTCTGTGTGTGTGTGTGTGTGTGTGTGTGTGTGTGTGTAGTCACATAAAGAGATCTCTTCAAGAACATAGCTCCAACAATCCATGGCAAAATTGAACTCTATTCACCAATCAACCTCCAGAAATAAATTATCAGCACCAAAGAGCACTCTACAACCAAAGTTGAACCTTAAAGACCACCATACCAGTGGATGGAGTAGGGGTAGGATAGGCCAATACGGTGGGAGAAACCAATGGACATAGTTCAAAACCCAATTGCCCACTCTTCTTCTCTAATTAGGATCAATTGGAAAGGTGGTGGTACACAGGAGGCCATAGGTCCTGCCCTAAGCATGGGACAATACATCCACAACAAGAAGACCTAAGCAATGAAATATCAATACCTAGTTTAAGCATGGAAAATCTATGTAATAAAGGAAGGGAAATACTGTCAGGCACATTTAATCCAATTCTCGTTGTAGGGAATTAGGGATTAATTCAGAAGAGACAATTATTATTGAGTAGTAATTAGAAATTCCAATCATTTTTATATACTTATTATTGTGTCAAAGGGCGTATTTAGGAATTCTGAAAACTAGATCAAGCTAGGTATACTCTCTCACTGCTATCGGTTTTGAGGGGGAAAATTGAGTTTATGCCTTATTTGCGGTGTAAAAAAATTAAAAGAAAAAAAGAAACAACGTTACAAAGAAAGGTGAAATAAATATAGATTAGACTCATCTTCAGTTGGCAGCCCAGCGCGTTCGGATCATCTGCTAGCATCCTTTCCTACTAGCATCTGCATGCATTTTATGGACAAGCTGACGTGTCAAAATGGGCCAGATCTAGCAGCTGAAATTTACACTCATCAAAATGACCGAACAAGGCTGCGTTTCATAAGGGTAAGGCTTAAACGCCATTAGGGCTGCGTCAAGAAGAGGATAAGAATGTATTGGTCACCGTTGCACAGGGGTGGTACCTGTCCTTGTTAAGTTACTCAATTCGAGTTGTGTGGAGATGGAGTAGACACACTGTCTGCGATTTCTAGGGTTTTGATTGTAGAGAGCAGCAAGCATGTGTTGGTGGCTGAGGGATTACTTCTTCTGAATCATCTTCTTCGAGTTATTGAATCAGGAAGCTGGTTTGCAAGTGAGGAAGCTGGTTTGCAAGGGAGAAAGCTTGTATTTCCCTTCAAGCGTTGAGCTTTCGAAAGAGTGTTGAGGGAAATTGGTTCCAGAGGTGGGAATTTCATCTCTATTGGAGATTTGCCAGGCCGGAACAGGCTTCGCAGTCAATTGCAGCAGTGGCTTTTAGAAATCTCGCTGGATTTACAAAAATTAATTAGAATGTGATTTTGGCACTTCTCGTGCTTTTAGCTTCAGGGACGGCTTTAGCACAAGAAAATGCAATTGAGTGTTTGTGCAATTTGGTATCAGAGGATGAGAATTTGAAGCTTTTGATTGATAGAGAATGAGGGATTGAGTATTGAAAGAATTTCTGGGATGCATAGTGGAGTATTGAGTTTGAGAATTGCTGCAACTGGTGCTGTTTTATGGACTAGGGTTGTATTCTTTCTTTGGTGAAAATATTAGATGGTAAGGCCATTGAAGAAAAAGAAGCAGCTACAAAAGAATGGGTAGTAACAGAAACGGCGTTTTTAGCCCTTCTTCTTGGTGAAACGCTACTCTATTCCGTCATTTTGATGTATGTAAATTTCAGCCGCTAGATCTGGCCCATTTTTGACGTGTCAGCTTGTCCAAAAAACGCATGCAGATGCTAGTAGAGAAGGATGACAGCAGAGGATCCGAACGCGCAGCGCTTAATGGTCTTTTAAGTAATAGTTAAAATTAGAACAAATAATTAAAACAGGATGCAAATATTCATCTTCAACTCCATGGCATAAGATGAGAAGCATAGGTTATCAGCTAATAGTCAGGAGGATAAAACCCTAATTTTCCCTATAAAAAAATTGAAGGCCAAAACCCAAATTTCCCCTAACAAAAACATATTAAAGCACCACCAAACCATCACATCACATTAAATATGAAGTCATTAATGACACTTGAAGATAAAAATTGCTGGATGAAAATTCATCTCATGTTCATCAACAACAATCAGAAACAAAAACCCAGAATCCTAATTCAGTAAGCAAACGCCATGTATATTTGTACGAACTTAAAAGCCTTTCTAACCAAAAGCCTTTCTAACCAGTGGATCATCGACTTGAACCACAAACCGGAACAAAAATTCTTGCGAAAACATCCTCTGTATAACCCCTCAAAAATACGGAAACAAAAAGAAGTAACCAAAGAAGAAGAAAATACGAGAATATGTACTATTACTCGATCAAGAGGCGTTAGGGCATTCCCTAGCAAAGTGGCCTTGCTTCCCACAGTTGTAGCAGCCGCCGCCGCCTCCGCCTCCACCACCGCCGCCAAACCTTCCGCCACTGCTTTCCTTAACGCAGTCCCTCGCCAGGTGCCCAGATTCACCACAGTTATAACAAGCACCACTACCGCCACCTCCGCCGCCGCCGCCGCCGCCGCCGATGCTTCCTTTGACGCAATCCCTAGCCATGTGCCCAGGCTCACCGCAATTATAACAACTGCCGCCGCCGCCTCCTCCTCCTCCAACGTTGCTTCCACGGCGACAGTCCCTCGCTAAGTGTCCTGGCTCACCACAGTTGAAACAACTGCCTCCGCCACCACCACCACCACCGCCACCGACACCTACATTATTCACACAATCCCTAGCCAAATGGCCAGACTCGCCGCAGTTATAACAACCTCCGCCGCCGAAGCCGCCGCCGTAACTCCCGCCACCGTTGCGGCCCCTGTCGCCGCTTCTCCATCCGCCGCCGAACGGATTAGAACCACCGCGGGAACCTCTTCCACCACCGCCGCTGTAGCTGTCCCTTTTGTTGCCCTGAACAAAAGATCCGTCAGGGCCGGTGACATCTACGGCTTTGGTACGGCCATCTTCACCGTGAGCAATCTGGAACTCGACCGGGTCGCCTTCGGCGAGGCTACGGAAACCGTCCGATCTGATCGAGGATTGATGGACGAAAAGATCTTCGCCGCCGTCTTTGGGCGTGATGAAGCCGAAGCCCTTCTGGTCGTTGAACCAACGAACCGTACCGACCGATCTCTCCTGCTCCATGGCTCGAGCCTTACACGTTTGTGTATTGTACTGGCTTCTGGTAGAGAAGCCAAAGGATATATATATATATATATATTATATAAGAGAACGGGATCGGAGTTATGAGCGAAACCCAAACCCTAATTCACTACCCTAATTCGTTTCGGGACTTTCCATATCCTCTTAAACTGCTTTCCTTGTACGGTTTTAGGTTTTCATCTCATTTTCTTCGGTCCATGCAAAAATTTTATGCCCCCACTTGTTGTGACGTGATTGGCTTACTAGCTCACCAGTCCCCATCATGACACAACAAGTGCCTCCTTATTTTGTGAGTAGAGTCTGAATTTGGTGCTGATATTTCAAAAATAAGTATATACTAATTCCATATGGATGTACAACACATCCATATATATGATCATGCGGGAATTTAATATATAACGACACCTGATAACTACCTTTTATACCTAATCCATATATACTAATACCATATGAATGTACAACACATTCGCATATATGATCATGTAGGAATTTAATATATAACGACATGTGGTAACTATCTTTTATTTTTTGAAATATCAACACCAAATTCAGACTCTACTCGCAAAATAGGGAGGCACTTATTGAGACACATGTTTTATCATGATCATGGATGAGTAGAGATTTGTGAGGACTCGTGAGCAAGTAAGCCAATCACGTCACAACAAGTGCATTTCGACGTGTGATAACTACCTTTTATGTACTGATACCATATGGATGTACAATACATCCGCATATATGATCATGCAGGAATTTTATATATAACGCCATGTGGTAACTACCTTTTATTTTTTAAACATCAGCACCAAATTCATACTCTATTCACAAAATAAGGATGCATTTGTTGAGATACATGTTAAATGTCATGATCATAGATGAGTAGAGATTTGTGGGGACTGGTGAGCAAGTAAGCCAATCACGTCACAACAAGTGCATTTCAACGTGTAGTAGCTACCTTTTATACCTAATCCATATATGCACGATTGTGCGATACATTCTTACAACATCAACACATACTAATGTTAAAATATCAAACAACAATCTAAATTCAAGTAGATATTAGTAAAAATATAAATTTCACTCTAAGTTTTACTATTTTTATTTCATCACCATGATGTGTATCAATTACACAAAGAGAATTTGTAGAAGGGAAAGGAAGAGATTTAAGAGGAAAGGTTTATTTTCATTCATAACATGCCAATCTCAATCGTATACCATCAGCTTTTATAGGCTTTAGGTTCGAGAGAGTTACAAGTAAATAACAAGTGCATAACAACATCCACTACTCAACATAAAAATAGGAATATGCTCCACTATGTGATCATGGAATTGTTCCACTTCACACGTGGTCATGAGCACTCATGAATTCCCAACTTATCAGGAAACAACTTAAAACAACAAAACTAATAGCTGTAAATAAC
>JAESVK010000969.1:1469897-1490870 GCA_017140935.1 Hamamelis virginiana
ACTACCAGGTATTGGTTTCCTTTCCCCCACGTAGCATGTATGGCACGATTCTAGCCATATCACACCACTTAATAATGTAGCAACCGATTTGATAATGTCATATTATCATTTATGAAAATCATTGTACTATTGAATGTGGCACATAGTATTTGTAACATCACCTGCGACTTTAAGCGGTAAATAAAATATAGTAGTAAAAATGAAAACAAAACTAATAGCATCCAATAATTAATTATTCAACAATATTATATGTTCTGAAAAAGTATCACAATGAATACAAGCTCTTCATTTATTATTAAGGAGATAAAATATTAAAAAGAAAAAAGATTGAATCATCCACCGCATCATTTGGAGTACATTTCTGAAACAAATTGTTTTAGGAGACAACATTTTTCTTAACTATTAACACCATGGCCCTAGAGCCTAATGGTATCGTTTTCTTTTAGATACCCGGTTGTGACGGATCCCACACGTGTCCAAAAGTCACAATTTTTTTTAATCAAATGCCCTAAGTAGAATTAGCATGTGCACTAAATAATTATTTGCTTTTAAACAATGGTTTTAAGTTCTTTAAGTTAATTTCACATGATATTTTAAAGAATAGACATGTTTTTGTACACAGCAATAATAATTTCAAAAATACTTTTATCATTGACAATTTTCAACTTCGATATCATATTTGATGGCTCCATCTTGTAATACTCTCAAGCTCCTGGGGCTAGCTCGAGTTCGAAACTGGGTAATTGTAACAAAATTTATTTCTAAAAAAAATTTCATAGAAAATAAAATTATTTTTGAAAATTAAAAATAAAAATTATTTTCAAAAGAAAAATTTTCATAGAAAATGAAAACGAAAACAGAAAACGTTTTTCGGAACGAAACGGGCTCTTAGTATTTAATGAATGTATGCAGGTAATTAAGATTAATGACAAGAAATGAAGATGGGATTTCCATTATATATATTGTATGATCCTCGATACCTCGAAATTAAAATTTTTGTAGAGGCCATAATAATACAACTGCTTTATAAGAGAAAAGAAGAAATACAAAAAAGGTTTACCTATCTACACAATGCAATGGAAATCACAGAAAGATGGCAGCAGCTTCAAAAAAACAGTAGATATTTTGTACAAAGACTAAGCAAGCATTAGTAGACTTCCACATTCCATTGCTCTGCCTTCTTCAACTGCCTTTTGTACTCAATCCAATCAATGCCTGAAAAAATTGGAGTAAAACATTAAAATTAGAGGCATAATGTATCAATATTGAACAAATTTGATCTCTCTCTTTCTCTCTCACCATCTCTTGCGGCCAATGAGCCCATTATGTCATCAATTCCCTTCTCCATCCCCTTTAGCCCACACATATACACATAGGTGTTATCTTTCTTCAGTAATTGCCATAGCTCTTCTGCATATTGAGCCATTCGAGTTTGAATGTACATCTTCTCGCCTTTCTCATTCGTTTGCTCTCTGCTCACAGCAAAATCGACTCTAAAGTTGTCAGGGCTCTTCTCCTTCATCTTCTCGAATTCCTGTCTCGAACCCACATGAGAAAAATTCAGCACTAGTCTTATTGAGTTGTGTGATTAATATATTGATCCAAGAAAGTCTCTGCTGATTCTATTCCAACTCACCTCCTTATAGAGCAGTGAGCTGCTAGTTGGGACACCCAAGAAGAGCCACGCCAAACCATTGAACTGCATAACATGGCAAAAGGTGAGGGATCACTCATCAGATATTAAATTGGTTTATAAGTAGTTAAAGAAGACAATAGCATCAAGTATCTTTTCAATTAGGCCAGATGTGAAAATTATGGCCGTTTGTTTATAAGCAGCCAGGGAGATTGGATCAAAATCTTCCATGGATTTTGGACCTACTAGAAAGATTTACACAAGCATTCTTCTGGGATACATGGAGGCATCAATTAAAGCACGTCTCAGTCCATTTATATTGGTTTTCAGTGTCAATAATGCTCTTTTGTAGTTCAAAATAGCATCAGGGTGGTCATGCAGCATGTCAGTGTCCCAGTTGAGAGTTTCAAAAGAACAATTATATATTTTATCTACCTTGTAGTCTTCATACTTCTCAAAGAACATTTTCCACAAGAATGCGCGGAAAGGAGCAATTCCAGTTCCGGTTGCAAGCTGCAGCAGCCAAGAAATCCAGTAAAAACAGTGCAAGAACTCATATAATTGAATGAAAATAGTAATAAACATTGAGAAGAATCCAGTAAAATGGTTGCTGATCTTGTACTTGCTTAATATGACAAAAATCGATAGATCTAGCAAATGAAGTATACCATAATGACTGTAGCGTTGGGATCTTTTGGCATGAGCATTTCTTTCCCAACAGGTCCTGTCATCTTCACTTCAGCCCCAGGCTTCAAGTCGCCTGAAACAAAAAATATTTAGACTCAGTTTGTGAGTTTAGGAGGGACAAGAAAGGAAGGAAAACATAAGTTTGGAGAGAAGAGAAAAGAAAAGAAAGGACTGTTTCCCTCTCTCTTTTTCGGGAGTTTAGGAGAGAAAACAAAGTCATTTGGGTATTTATCAGCTGTTTTTGAAGTCTAATGTCACTTTTAATTTCTTCTTTACTAGTTAATGGGCAAAATGGATATGATGAAATTCCATTTAAAAAAAGTTTTCTTGTCTCTCCATTTCCTTCCACTCCGGGGAAGGGGGAAAAAACAAAAAGCAAGCCTTGAAGGATTTTAGATGGCATCCACTCACACACAAACTGCCCAATTTCTCTCCATGGCTTTTCTTTTCTCTCCTCTTAAACTCACAAACAAGGGAAAGTTAATCCCTTCTCCTCTGTTTTGTTTCTCTGCTCTCCAAATCGCTCCATCCAAACGAAGCATTAGAGCTACAAGGTTTCCTAAACACACAAGGGCTACTACCTTATAGTAGAAATGCTTTATCATTACAAGTGTTACAGGTTAAGTTGCTTTTGGATTCAGGAAATGTAGAAAGAAAAAAATCTATGGATGTGGAGAGTTTGCATCCTTACACAAGAAATTTGAGCAAACTCCTTTAACCAGTTCCCCTTTGTCATTGGTGTACACCAGTCGTTTCACACACAAAGAAACCTGTGTATTGAACAAAAATGAGTTAAAAGAAAGGAAAAAGCTGGGAATTGCCCACAATCCCCATTGCGAGGATACGAAAATCCCATCCAAAATTGCTCTAAAAGGAAAGAAGATAAATGATAACCAAAGGAGAAGTTTAAATGATTAGAAGAAACAGCTACTGTGTCAAAACATGCAAGCAGAATCATAAAAGACACAAACATGATGACAACTTACAAGCCATTTGATTATGTATTATGGGTTTCAAAACCGATAAACTACTAATAAAAATGTGGATCACTCTGAATTAAAAGCTTACAGTCTTGGAGTCTCCAAAGTCACCAAGGGCACTGCTGGCAATGGAGTATAACCTCAGCTTGTGAGGCTTCCCATTCTTGTCAACACCATCTGCAATTACCCCAACGGATTGCCCTTCTCTGTAGGGAATCTCTCCTAAAGCCACCCAATCAACCAATCAGATAAAAAACAAAAAAAAAACAAAATTCAAAATTCTATACCAAACAATCATCTCAAAATGATCCAAATTTTATGTTAAACAATCAGCTCAAAAGGTTAAAAGTTTTATATACAATTGAGGGTCAAAATTAACTAATTCTCAATATGCATGTATCTACATATATCCATGTATATATTGAAAATATAACAGGATCAACTTGAATTGGGAAAAAACAAGAAAAAAAAGCACAAAAGCTCTTACCCTCAGTGCTGAAGACCATGTGCCAAGTTTCTCCAGGAGCATCATCACCAGTGATCTTAGTGTTAAGAAGGCATCTGCCAATGTAAGGGTCCTTAGGCCTGTACTTGTTAACAATTACACCTTCCTCCATTTTCTTGGAAATCTTCTCAACCTTAGCAGGAGCCTCTGTGGTGACCTGGGCTCTAATGGAAACCACTTTCCCACCAGTAGAAACATCTCTGTAGTACAAAGGAACCTGAATCACCAAAACCCACATCATGAATTTCAACAAAACAATAACAATGCTAAGAAAAGGAAACAAAGATAACCCTCTCGCTGTAATTTTTACCTTCTTAAAACTGATTCTTTCTGGGGAGATGATAGAGGTTCTTGTTGGAAGAGAAGTAGATTTGGAGGAAGGAAGAGAAACTGCAGCAGTTACTGCAGCAGCCATGGTTGTGATCTTGATCGAAGGAGAGAGAGAGAGAGAGAGAGAGTAGAGAGAGAGAGAGACGGTGTTTTATGAGGTAATATGTGTTGATGAAGAAGTAAGAAAACGAAAAGGGGTAGGATTTTTTTTGGGTTGGATACTGGATTATAGATTGGGTGGACGAAATTTGAAGGCAAAGGCAGTGGCAGAAGTGAGGATAAGTCAATGTATAATGTATGACTCTCACCCCTCTCAGGCCCCTCCATGCTCTGGTCCAGTATATTCTCAAACCACTTTCTCATCATTTGATTTTTGATTCACTAGACACAGGAAGGAATGTTTATGGGCATATGAACAGGTAAATATTACTATGAGATATGGTCTCTCATGAATTACACTACAACTATGGGAGCTATTTAACATTGACTAACATTTTCACACTATTTAACCAAAAAATAAAAACATTTTCCATGAGACAAGATATTAAGGGAATATTTGAAAAATAAAATATAAAAATTTTATTGCATAAAAATTAGTAGACTTTATGCAATAAAATTTGAAAAACCAGGGACTTCATGGGTTATGAAATTTTTCTTTGGACTTGATGAATTAAACACCTTATATGAGGGACTTATGGCTAAAAAACCCAACAATTTAAATACACTTGTAATCTCCGAGATTAGAATGCACGTTGTACTATGAATCTAAAATATATCTAGTTCATAGGTGTGTATGCAAGTATTATGATGAGATGATAATTATTTTTAAACAATTTTAAAGGTGATAGGATGGTTGGCAAAAATTTTATACTAAAAGTAATTACGATAAAAGCTATAAGCCCCCAGTTTTTGTCACAATCATTTTTAATAGAAAAATTTTAATATGTGAAAATATAATTTGAATATTACTTAGAAGAAATATGTGAAGAGATAGTTCTTCAAAAATAATTTTAGAAAAAACTAGCACAAGAGTAATGCTATATATCCCAAAAAATAATCCCAAAAAACCTTCCCAAATCAATCCTAACATTCATTTATTATTAATTAAAGAATTTGCTAAAAAAAAAAAGGGTTAGATCAACCGCCACATCATTTGGGAAATACTTTTGGGACAATAATTTTTTTGGAGATATAACATTTCCCCTAGCGCAAACTAGGTTTGGGCATAAAATAATTTCATATAAAAGCATAGAATATAGGAGAAACCTATCGGGTAAGGACCATGTAATTTTATTTTATTTTTTGCCTTTTCTTCTCCTCAACTTTGTGGAGGCGGCGAAGAATCAACAAATTGGTGAAAGAAAAAAACAAAAAAAAAAAAAAAAAAAAAAAAAAAAAACAAGTAGGAAGTTCCTACTACTTAATTACAATTTTTTTTTTTAATTGTTGGATCATCACTTTGATAATGGGCCTATTTGTATTAACTTTTTTAAATATTATTTTTGGAGCTTAAAATCCACTTGATCTAAGAGGTAAGTAATAACCACCTTTGAACAACTTGAACGATGATAAGATGAATGACAAAATTTTCATTTTATAAGTGATTGTGGTAAAAGTTAGGAGACCCTGGAACCATTTGGATTTTTTTTTTATAAGTACTTATTTGCTTTTTTAAAAATTTGCTATATGTAATTTCTTAGAAAAATTTAAAAAAAGCAAATAAGTACTTATAAAAAACAAATCCAAACGGTGCCTAATTTTTATCATAATCACTTCTAATATGAAAATTTTGATATGTAAAGACATAGTTTAAACATAATTTTAAAAAGATATGGAAAAAAATAGTTGACCAAAAGTAATTTTAGAAAAACCTAACCCAAACGAGCACAGTATATAGTTCCTCCTTTAAATCAAACAACATTATTTAACTTTTAAATAAGACAATTCTTATATAGTATGTGGCATGAAAAAACAAAAATGACAAGTATGAGTTTTTATGTGATCTAAATAGTCCTAAAAAGAATCTTGAAAGTTTGATTAGGAGTTTTGACCCTTTTAATATTATTTGTTTTTCAATTTCTTTAAAGGGTAATTTGGCCAAAAGTCATATTTTAGGCTCCTCTCTTGCATAGAGTCCACATTTAGGATTTTTAATGTCTAAAGTCCTTTTTAAAAACATTTTAATGCATTAAGTCCCAAATTTTAAAATAATTGTTTTTGTATACCAAAATTACCTTCCTCTTTCCTGGTTTGTTCCTGGTTTGGAGAATGACGAAGGAAGAGAGCAAGAGAGCCGCGCCAGATCCAAGATTCGACACCAATGCACAGTGGACATGAAACCTCCACAATGGATTAAATTGAGCAGATTTCAATTGGTAACGATGGGAATAGCCTCTGACTACAGTTTAACCATCCACTTTGGGTTGGATTTCCCAACACCTTCAATGATGATCAATTGATCATTTGAGCTGCTTATCTTGGCCCATTACAGTGCGGCTGACATTCATGAGAGAGGGAGAGAGAGTGAGGACATATTAGCCCCCACCACCCACACACAGAGAGGACATTTCTAGTCATCAAAAACCAAAAGGAGACAAAACTAAGGACCTACTGCAATTTTTTTTATTTTTTATGCTTGCGAGTCACACAAGCACATGTATATTGAGTCCGTGATTTAGTGAGAAGTGGCTAAAATAATTTGTTCTGTTTGAGAGAAAACAGAGAAAATAGAATAGGGTTTGTTTTTGAAGGAGGAGAAAGGAGCAGAGAAGAGAGAAGGTTTAATTTTAACATGGGGTGTATTTGGTCAAGAGGTGAAAAAGCTGGGTTGCTTAGCAGGACCTATGGTGGCTGTGACTTTATCACAGTTCTTGTTGTAAGTCATCTTAGTGATGATGGTAGGTCATTTGGGTGAGCTTTCTCTCTCTAGCACTGCCATAGCTATCTCTCTCTCATTTGTGGGAGAAAACTAATTTGATTGCAGAGGAGAAGAAGAAGAAGAAGAAGAAGAAGAAGAAGAAGAGGAGGAGAAGAAAAGAAGAAGAGAAACTCACCGTGTTTAGCTCCATCACCATTCCAACGTTATTTTTTATTTTTTATTTTTTTTATTATTTTTTTATTTTTGGGAATCTCAGTATTTAATTTTGGATTTCTGTTATTTAAGTTCTTTTTTTAGTTTTTTTTTTTTTTTTTTTTTTTTTCTGTGTAGTGAAGTCAATTTCCGATATAGAAAATTCATTTCCGGCATAGTGAAATGCACTTTCTGGCATAGTAAAATGCATTTTCCGGTGTAGTGAAACGCATTTTTCTAGCGTAATGAAAAATGATATGACTTCTTACATGAGCTGCACTTTGACTTGGCCCATATTCTAGCATTATTGGTAATAATCAATTTACTGGACCCCTTCCACTAGCAATATCCAATGCTTCAAATCTTGTTGAATTCGATATCGGGAAGAGTAATTTCACTAGGTAAGTTTCAATTGATTTTGGAGGCTTATAACCTGTGGTCTGTGGTGGCTAGCTCTTGCTTCCAATCCCTTGGAAAAGGTGAAGCAAATGACTTAGAGTTTCTTGAACTCTTTGACAAAATGCAGGGATGAGGGTATTACCTAATTCTATATCCAACCTCTCTACCCAATTTGAGTCATTAAGATTGGGAAGAAATCAAATAACTGGAAGCATTCCCAATGGGATTGAGAACCTTGTTAATTCGATTGAACTTCAAATGCATAAAAATCATATAATATGTAGTAAATATATAGTGAATACATTAAAACATAAATAAAAGTAGAAAAATCATATTACATATCAAACAGGAGGCATAAAATTGATATAAACCACACAAATATGGTAGCAAAGTCAGGGTAGTGAAATTCTAATACTTAGAGCCCATGTAAGAGAATATAACAAATTAAAACAGTAAAATGCCAATACTTGGAGCCCAAAAAAAATCCAACAGAGGATGGCAACCTCAACCAAACTCATATGGCAACTCATTGTTAGGTAGTGAAATGACAACAAACCAACAAGAATATGTAGTGGAATGATATGGCAACTCAAAGTCGGGTAGTGAAATGACAACAAACCAACTAGAATATAGGCCAAGTTAAAATGCAGCTTATGTAGGAACTCATAGAATTTTTAAAGTAGTGAAAACTTACACTCATGGCCCAAAAAAAAATAAAAATAAATAAATAAATAAAGGATGAGACCCTCATGCAAAAACATATGGCAACTCAAAGTCAGGTAGTGAAATGATATCAAACCAACGAGAATATGGGTCAAGTCAAAATGCAGCTCATGTAGGAACTCATAACATTTTTAAAGTAGTGAAATACACTCATGGCCCAAAAAAAAACAGAGGATGAGACCCTCATGCAAAAACATGTGGCAACTCAAAGTCAGGCAGTGAAATGACAACAAAGCAACTAGAATATGGGCTAAGTCAAATGCAAATCATGTAGGAACTCATAGCATTTTTAAAGTAGTGAAAACCCACACGCATAGGCAAAAAAAAATAGAGAATGCCACCATCAACCAAATTCATACGGCAATTCAATGTGAGAGAGTGAAATGAGAACAAACCAACTAGAATAAGGGCCAAGTTAAAATGCAGCTCATGTAGGAACTCAGAGCATTTTTAAAGTAGTGAAAACTTACACTCATGGCCCAAAAAAACAGAGGATGAGACTCTCATGCAAAAACATAAGGCAACTCAAAGTCAGGTAGTGAAATGACAACAAACAAAACAAGAATATGTAGTGAAATGATATGGCAACTCATATGGCAACTCAAACTCAAGTAGTGATATGACAACAAACCAACAAGAATATGTAGTGAAATGATATGACAACTCATATGACAACTCAAAGACATGTAGTGAAATGATATGGCAACTCATATGACAATTCAAAGTCAGGTAGTGAAATGAGAACAAACCAACTAGAATATGGGTCAAGTCAAATGTAAATCATGTAGGAACTCATAGCATTTTTAAAGTAGTGAAAACCTACACACATAGGCCAAAAAAATAGAGAATGCCACCCTCAACCAAACTCATATGGCAACTCAAAGTCACGTAGTGAAATGAGAACAAACCAACTAGAATATGAGCCAAGTCAAATGCAAATCATGTAGGAACTCATAGCATTTTTAAAGTAGTGAAAACCTACACACATAGGCCAAAAAAACAGAGAATGCCACCCTCAGCCAAATTCATATGGAAATTCAATGTGAGGTAGTGAAATGAAAACAAACCAACTAGAATATGGTTCAAGTCATACGCAAATCATGTAGGAACTCATAGTTTTTTTTTTTAAAGTAGTGAAAACCTACACATAGAAAAAAAAAATTCTTTTGCTTCTGAGTAGGGATTATGGACCTTTTGTCTTGGGACCATTAAAGACAAGAAAAAAAAAAAAAGGTTTTTGAATTTGAATGAATACCTGAACTTGGGGGTTGGAGTTTGGTACTTCTGGTTATGTGTGCAGAGAAATTACTATAAAATTTTAATAAGATAATGATTTTCTTGAAAAGGTGAAAGAATTGAAGTGTAATTCTTGGTCAAACCTGGAACGAAAATTTGTGAAAAAAAGGAATATAAAAATGGTGGGGGGTAGGAAATTGCAGTGGCGCGCGCGTGTGTGTGGAGATAAGAGGTGAAGAAGGGATGAAGACACGTAGCTTTCATAAAGATTGTCGTATCTTTGTCGAAGAAGATACGCCATTAACGTGTTTGGGAAGTTCAACAGGGACATCTTAAAGACTAGATATAATGAAGTTGTTGTGGAGTAATTGATATGGTCTTGGATTAAAAAGTTTTTAGTCAAATGTTAGAGTCGCATCCAAGGCTCAGTAACTTCAGACCGAGGTGGGGAATCCAAACCCTCAACTACGGGAACTCTACCTATGGCCCAGTTTCTTACCATAAGCTCAGGTCAACAGGAAAGTTTTGATAATGGTGATTCTTACTGGTTTTTGCAGTTGGCTCTTCTTTCTTTCTAGAGAGAGAGAGAGATGAATGATGTTACCAAATCAATGGAGGGTAGAAGATTCTAAACAGTCATCACACATTCACACGGTCGGTGTCCATACGATTCACGCCAATTACAGAGAATGCCAAAAAAAAAAAAAAAAAAAAAAACAGAGAATATGGGTTTCTTTGAAATGATGGAATGTTAGGGTTTCTTTGAGATTATGGATGCAGGGGGTGTTCAAATGCGAAATAGAATAAGGCGGTTTTCAGAAGATTTTTTTCGTCTGGGAGCAATGATGGAATTTTCAGTTTTGAAAAAGTGAGGTGACGGTTTCGAGCGATGCTTTTGGAAGCAGGGGTGTTTCGCGCATCATCGAAAGGGGCATATTTGTCCCAAAAAGATCAAAAGGACCTTTCGCATTATGGTTTTATTCCCAGGATCCGGACGAATTAGAATTTTATGAATCGGGACCTTTGTCCAATTTCCCCTTTTTTAAATCTCTCTTAACTGATTTGGAAATAAAAATTATGTTCATATCTTGATTTTTCACAAAAGGTTAGAGGGATTTATAGGTGTAGGGGGGAAAAATCCACACCAATCATAAACCGACTAGTGGCACCAGCCTATGTAGAGTCAGCATGGCCTAAGAGGAAACCCAAGCTCTGTAACCTCTTGAACTCTCCATTGCTTTCCAAGCTCCCCAAAAGTCCTAGAAAAGCCTTAAGTTGACATTGCTCCTAAGCCCTTTATCTCTCATCTCATCTTCTATTTCTTGTAAGGCTTGTGGGGGAAAATCAAAAGTGTTTAAACTCATTTTTAAGTAATAATCCTCTATGGTCTGTTTGATTGTCTAAATGGATTCATTGTAATTTATATAATATTGTATACACTTTTGTGAGAAAAATTCATCACTATATATGGACCAATTTAAGTGGATGAAAACTGTTTACTATTAAAATAACCACCCAATAGAATGTAGACACGTGTTGGATATTTTTAAAGAAGGCAGTTTTTAATTCCTTGGACCAATAAGAAAATAGCATATAATGAAGTGGAGCACATCAGATTACAATACTGAAATAACTACTTGTAACCGCCAGATTAGTGGTGTGTTTCTTTTATAACTTAAACAGCAGTTATCAATTTGAAAATTCAAGATGAGAATATTGATTTATTCAAATGGATTAGCAGTTAATTGGGCAGATGTCGTTTAGTGATTGGATTGAAGACGGTTGAAGCAGTTTTCTCTCATCCAGTAAAGCACAAATGTTCCAAACAAATTTCAGAAGTTTACGACACTTGTAAACCATTCATTGGATACGGATGGAGGGCAGTTATTCTTCAAGTCTATAAATAGAGGAAGGACTCTCTATGCAAATGGTCCACGACCTCACAAGACGCACGTCTTTATGCATATCTTTACTTTATCTCTCATCACCTCAATGTATCTCTCAACTTAGAAATTCTTTTCTCATTCCATATTCTCTTTCCCTTCGTCTAAGATCTCTCTCCCTTATTTCTCTATCCTTTTCGTCTAAAATCTCTCTCCCTCTCTCTTGTATCATCTTCTGTCTGATTGCTTCGAAGGACTTTAACAGAAGTGTATAATTGCTGTACCAGATATGGAGGTAATAATATGATTATGTGGTTTATTCGAAACATTTTATTTATTGCTTTACTTGTTACATTTCGAGTTATTTACAATTATTTTGCCTTATTTGATTAATTAAAAGTCCTCTTCATTGAGGCAAAGTCGAATTCCTACAATTGCCTGATTATAATATTTTGGCTCGATTAACTTCGAACCAATCTTTTACCTTGAAACGGTGTAAGGTCAACCTTTCTGGCAGCCCCCACTTCAAACCATACATGTGCAGTTGCTAACGTGAAGATTTCCTGAGCGAACAGAAACATACCATTAAGGCATTACCCCCTGCTCTCTCTCTCTCTCTCTCTCTCTCTCTCTGGTGACATGGTTGGGCTTAGCCTACCTCGTTTAGTTTGGTTTGTTTTGGGCTCTGGCCTCATTTGAACCAAACAAAAGAAGAAGAAAGAAACATAGCATTAATTAATCTATTAATTTAGATGGTGCATCCTTTATCTTTGATGATGGGTGAATTTGAGGTGCGTTTGGGGCGCAAGAAATGGTGTCGTTCTCATAGATATCACTCACTCAGAAGTCCGAACCAATGCGATGCCGCTTAAATGGAGGTTTTGAACGTGATGGGTCTCTCTGTTCCTGTCTCAGACACTCTGTTTGAGAGTTCCATTCTCATGGAGGAGTAACAAAGCCCTTACATTCATATGAACACTGAAAGTCGTACATGTAAGTTGAATATCTAGTTTCAGTATTCTTTATATATAGCATCGAGATTTTGCTGCTGACATTAGGTTTTCCTTGGTGGTATAGCAATGGAAGTTTCAGTACGATAATGAGAAATATAAGCTAAAAACTGTCGTTACATTAGTGGCTTAGTGGGTTGTAGCCCTGTGTTGGGCTAGCGGAGAGTTTTATATTTTTATTTCAATGCTTAAAGTAATGAGTAAAAAGAAATATGGGTTGTGTTTGGTCCTGAGAACAGAAAGCAGTTTCTAAAAATGTGTTTCCAGAAAATGGCAAGAAGTTTTGGGAATATACTGTTTTCAGCAGTTTCGTTATTCTTGAATAGAAAACAGAAGCCGATGACATTATTTCAAGTTTGCTTAAAACATGCTGTTTTCAGGAAATGAGTTTCTGTTTTTTGCTACACCAAGAACAGAAAACAGTTTTGGAAGCATTTATCTAACATGCCCAATGCTTCTAAAAGCAAATATTAGGGGAGTCTTGGTTGATTTGGCTTGTGGCTATATCCTGTGATTCTCCTTTTTGTAAGTTTAATTGTTTATTGTGGTACCAACTTACCGATAACATATAAAGAAAACTCAAAAGGGGGATTGCTTGTAGACAAGTTATCAAATCAAATCCACTTCAATTGACACTAATAACTAAGTAAATCGCATGATGGCTTCAAGGCCCAGTATGTTGAATTTAATCTCTTTGAGCTTTACTAGCTGTGGCAGCTCTTATGTCTCAATGATGTTTCAAGAAAACACAATTTGCATATTGGCAAATTGTTGCATAATGGAGTTCAAGAAAGCAACACTTGAGGGTGTAGTACTTTAATTAATTGGTAAAGATTAGCATGTTTTTAATGCTCTATATTTTTGGATTGTGAATTAATAATTCGACACAATGGGCACCAGTTTCTGACTATTTGACTGTTAGAAATATATATTTGAAATGGTAGAAAGTGATGTTTTATTTTCATTGCAGTCCAGTATTACCTGGAAGCAAGTTTTTTTTTTTTGCAATTTTTAGGGAGTGTTTGGCAAACTTAAGAACCTGGTTAGATGATGATAAGTCTGTCTGATTTTTATTTAGTACTGTTTGGTAAGTGCATTTTTTCTGTAAATCAGTTCAATCATGTCCAGAAAATAAGGCATAAATACAGTTTTTTTCAAACCAACTGTAAGCTGGTTTACATAAAAACCATATAACAGAAAGAGATCAGATCTGACTAGACCCAGTTTTCGAAGTTCCCAAACAGGCCCTTATAGTTGGTTCCTTCTCTTCTTTTATGTATTTATAGTATTTTGTTACCTTTTATCTGTGGTAGGAAAAAATTATAAGTTGGAAGCAAATTTTTTTGCAATTTTATATGGATGGTAGTGATAATTAGAGAAAGGCCTCTGTTAATTTGTGCAAGTGGCTAGACTCCAAATACATATTGTCTTATAAAGCAGCTGGGTGACACCACAACAAAGTTAGTTGACTACAATAATAGTCATTACTTAATTTCTGAAATTCATAGTGGGGGGACTTTTGTACTTGAGAAGGATATTTCAATGTTTGAGATTATGAGGATGAATCTGTAATTTGCCTTAATTTTTGCACTAATCCAACAAACAAGATAGTTAAGTGATAGATGTGGATGGGCAAGTTGATTTGTTCGACAGAGAAGTTGCAATTAGGACCCATCTCCATTGACTCTAAGCCTTTTTATCACCATATACAAAAGCTTTTTATCTATTAGACTGACCCTAGTTGCGATAAGTTTTGTTACAGAAAAACATGGCTCTGATTTAAGTCTTCAATTTTGGCAGCCAATTGTAGATTTGTCAAAGTCATTCTTCTTTAATTTTTCTGCATTTGTGTGGGGTTGAAAGCTCCTGCACTCCTGCCCGAAAGAAACGGGTAATTTACTGGTGGAAGGCTTAATCATGAACCAGTCCAAAATACCTGTAATACCTCAAGGATGAATGCTTTGTTGATGTTACCTTTGGGTTAATTAATTTAGCTTTCAAATTTGCCTAGTTGCAGATGGGAGTGTCATGTGGAGATGTTTTGTGGTTGTGTCAAGAAGGGGACATTTTCACTGTACTTAATTTTTTCATGGAAAGTATTCCCATTGGGCTTTATATAGCATTTTCCGTATCATTTGGAATTTCCCAACCTCATATTATTTGTATTCCAAACATTAGGTTTCTAACCAATTCATGGTGCAACATGACTTGGGGAGATTTAAATCTTTATTATTAAGTGGGTATGAATTCCTTGATGCCATATGGCAAAAGGGGTAGTATAGATTTAGACATAAATCTTGGATCTTGCTAGCATCTTCCATAACCATAGAGTATTTCTCAAACTGTAAATCTTTCGATTTAGAGCATTTAAATGTTCCTTTCGGGGTTTCTTTTCTTCCATGATGGGATTCTGTGACTCTGGTTTTACTCAAATTATGGTTTTTGAATTATCTTCTATTCGATAGAATGCTCATTGCCTTGGCAAAACAGGTAATCAAATTATTGACATTAACATGATTGGAGAAAGGGCTATTGTTGCAACTGGCAATCTGGTATATTGGCTTAGCTCACTCACACGTTTTCAGTCACATCATTGCATTGTCACTCCTGTTTTTTGAAATTGTTCACATGGCAATGTGCCTAAGCACATATGCGCCTGCTTTAGGTGGGTCAGCACTGCAGCCTTCGGCTCTCCAGAAATAGATATCTCTTGTTCTTACTAATGTCATTTGTTTCATTACGAAAACTGGAGATTTTCTAGGAAGTTTTGGTGACTTCAGGTTCTTACTATGTCGTTTGTTTCATTATAAAAACAGGAGATTTTTCAAGGAAGTTTTGGTGACTAGAAACACCTTCCTGAATGAGCAATTTTACTGAGAGAAGTTGGCTCGAATACATCTGTCCGAGCCCATGAGGCTGAGATTTTTTTTCTCTTGGTAGCATAAAACCACAGCCAAATCTCATGTCAACAAAAACTTTGTGAGTTTTAAGTTCAAATTCCAATCAGTGTGTGGTCCATTATTCAAAAAGGCTTTTTGAGAATTACTCAAATACACTTTGTTTTGTGCAGATAAGAACCCTTTCAGACATCCATTCCCCACCATTTCTCTTTTATCATCTAAAAGCCAAATCAACATCAACCAACCAATAATGTGAACTGCAGCTTTCCAAAGCCAAAAAAATCAAATCCACCCTGATATACACAGTACACTTTGATTCACTGCTAGGAAACAAATGAAAGAGGGAAAGAAACGCACACTTCTCGATATAACATGTTGTTTTGCATTCAATAACCTTTCATTACTTTCTGAACTTGAGATTAGCAGTACAATTTAACATTGGCAAATGGGTGTCAACAAGATAGAACAGAGAAAACACAAAGACAAGCATTGACAGAAGAACAACATGAAGGTAGAAAGAAAGAAAGAAAGAAAGAAGAATTATAACTAATGTGGGAATTCTTCTAACAATTACAGACAACAACTAATAGTATGTACACTCCCATGAGAATGACAAATCAGAAACTGAAAATCTTGAAACTTGTTTGAACAACAAACTATTGTGCACATTGAATGAATCAATGGAATCCCCTTGAACCTCTTGATTGATAGAGTTCCAATCTTCCTTTGGCCTCTTGTAACAATGTCTCCACCATTTCGTCTTGGGTCACGAAGCCTTGCTTTGATGCCCATTCGAGCACGGTGAGCACCTCTGCTTGGGCAAGCTCCTCACTGTCTGGTACGTGGTGCGCAATGTAGCATAGGAGTTCTAGAGCAGAAATTTGAACAAGTTGTTCTCCAAAATAAACAAGCTGGATTAGATGCTTGGCTCCTCCCTCTTTTATTATTGCTTTGGAGTGATCAAGGTGGAGATAATTATCTGTGCGGGCAAACTTAGTGAGGGCAATTGAAGCCTCTTTAGAAACCTCAGCTTCTCTCTCATCAAGCAGTCGCACTAATGGCCCAATCATCCTCATTTCCGTTGCTCGAAATGTTCTTGCCAGATTCCCAATAGCCTTAACACATGGGATAAGGAGATTGGAATCCTCCTTGTCGATTATCTTTAGTAATTGATCAACAACAGCTTTGCAGGCAGGAGAATTAGGCTTGAATGCAGATCTTCTCAAATCAGTATCTTGCTCTGCCACTGCCGTGATTTCCATCAATGCCATAGCCGAATTGTATAGAACATCTTCATGTCCTTTCTCTAGGAGGACTGCAAAGCATAACAAAGCTCTCGATTCGGTGATGCTACGGCAAATGGGTGAGTTTCCCTTAGCAAGATGCCAAAGGGCTCTGGCTGCCATGGCTTTCATGTAGGCCTTAGTAGCAGGGTCTTCAAGTTCTCTTCCTTTAATGCTAGTCCCCAAAAGCGGAAGGCTTTGGTGATGGTGATGGTGGTGGTGGTGATGATTTTGCTTTGTGCTGATTTCGTGATTGTTATTGACATGGTTGATTTGTGTTGCGCCATTACCTTGCCGTTGTTGCGGCGGCTTCGATTGGGTTTTCATTGCCATGGTAGTGACAACCACATTGTGCATCTGGATCGGGTTTTGATTCCCCATTGGATGTGGAATTTGACCGTAATTCTGCTTATCATCATCCTCAATTCCCTTGACGACATTAGGATTTGCATTCGTATTGTTGCTTGCCACTACAATGGCATGGATCGAATTTGCCTTGCTCACAATTGCATACTTGCTATGCTCTTGAACTGTCTCGAACGCGAGATGGCCTACGAGCAAACGAATTATATTGTGCTGGGCAAAAAGATCTTGGCATTTGGGGTAATTGGCAGCAAGCTCCGACACTGCCCAGGCCACCACAGCCTGAACTTTCATCGGACCTTCTTTGAGGATTTTCGCAAACACTGAACAAACACCAGCGTGAATCATGTGTTCGATGCTTTCCGGATCACGACCCAGAAGCCCGATCGCTCGAGCAGCGTTCTCTTGGCCTTCCAAACGACCTTCCTTCACCAATTTCAACAATGGGCCAACACCACCTTCCTCAATTATTAGCTTCCCGTACCGATCATTATCGCGAGCAAGCGAAACAAGCGACGCCGCCGCATCAGATCGATCATCAAGCGATCCAGTAAACAGAATTGCGATTTGTTCCCAAATGAGACAGAGAATTGGCTCGTTTGCAGCTATGGGAGGAAGACCCAAATACTCGTCGCCGCGGTCGTCGGCGGAGGCGGAGACACGGAGGAGCCAAGAGACATCGCCGATGGAATTTTCAAGCTGGGATGACATTTTACGAAACGCGGCGCCGGGATTGAGAGTGAAAACGCGCTTCATAAGTCCATGGGAACGACATTTAAGCACGAGGGAGAGGGCTTTGTCGAGGACTTGGTCTGTGTCTTCGATTATACGGCGGGTGGGGCGTTCGTATAAGTCAGAACTGGCACGCGCAGCCTGTCGGAGCAGCGCCGCCAGTTTCTCTGTCTTGGATTTGAGTTCAGCGCAGTCTTGCTTAAAGGAAGTCGCCTCATCCGCCGCCTTCGTTACCTGATCCGCTAACTGGATCGGCTTCGCTAGAATCTGTTTCACCAGGTCCGCCATAACAAACCCCTCCCACCAGCGGACCCAAAACCCAAAACCCAAATCAAAACCCAAAAACAGAGTCTCTGAAACTCGCCTGAGAAACAGATCACAGAAGAGAGAGAAAGAAGAGATGGGGATGTTGAGCTGGCTTGAAGGATTGAAGGACAGAGGGTAGCTGAAACGTAGATGTAATTAATTAAGAATTTTAGGTGGCGAAATGAAAAGGGTGATCTGTGTGTGATACGCTGCGAGGTGGTGAGAGTTGATTTGGGTTTAGCGTTTTGTTCTTTTAGAGGATTCAAGCAAACAGGAAGGAAGGAAGGGAGTCTTCAACTCATAAAATCAGAGTGGACGAGGTTTACAAGGTCAAACACGTTTGCTTCTTTCTACTCTGCACATCCATTGGCTTCTTGAGTTCCGAATCTCTGTATATATATATATACGCACAACATATCTGTGTATGTCTAAACAGATCTATACGTACATACGGATACGGACAGATAAAGATTACGGAGTAAAATTTTATTTTTTTGACAGTTGTATTTTATAAAATTCAGTATTAGATTAAATATCTTTTTTATGTATATTATGCATGTTAAATATTATATTAATTGGACATTAATAGGTATGCAATTTATAAATTCATAATTCTAATTAATAAAATAAAAATACAGTTATGGATGAAATGTTTTATTCTCTAATTAACTTTATATTTGAACTTAACAGTAAATTTCACAAAATATATCTCCTACTCTTCGCAGGTCTTAACTTGTAAGGGGCTTGTTTGGAAATTCTTAAATCGGATAAAACTAGTCTAATGTATTATTGCTATATATATATATATATATATATATATATAAAATAATCGTATAGTTTATTTTTTTTTAAAAAAAATTGTGTTTATATTTTATTTTCTATACAAGCTGAATTGATTAATAGAAAGAGGGAGCTTATCAAATAGTGTAAAAATAAAAATGAATCAAATTTACTTTCAACTGATCACGTTTTTATGTTTGCCAAACAGTTTCTAAATTAGATTTACAAAACTGCATTGAACTTGAAAACTAAACAAATGATCTCTTTTACTCAGTAACTATTAAAATGGAATAAATAATTCTCTTAACCTATTAGGTCATGGTTATAAATTTCTCTTAAACTTTATGAATAAAAGGAACACGCTTTGACGGAGTTCGTATCTTTTTTTTTTATGGGATGGGGTTTTCTGATGGATGGGACGAAATTCGTGTTCCATCCCCTCTAACAACCAACCACTAACTTTACTTATGTATATCATTTGGCAATAATAATAATAATAATAATAAAATGAACAAAATATCATAAATTCATAATAATTGAATTTTATTTGTTTGATTTTTATAATTTAGGAACATTATTTGTTTAATTTTAAAATTATGGAAGTTTTGTTGACGTGATTTATGATTTAGGTGTTGTTTGTTTGGTTTTAAAGTTTAATTAATTTTGAAACTTTACCTTATATATATTAATCTACCATTTTGATAATAATATAATAGATGAGGACACAATCGTCTATTAAGGAAAATTATTGTCGTTTTAAGTTTTAATCATATTTAGCCTACCCTCTCTGGTTTTATTTTATTTTATTTAAAGAATAGTCATGTTATTATAAGGTATACTTTAGGCAACTTTGATTTATGTAGAGCCTACTGCAGAATAAAGTTTGCAAAATCGACCGTTAGATTAGATGAACTATTTATGAACTTCATGTTCGCCAAAAATCACAGTGATCCAACAGTCAGTTTCTTAAAAAACCAACTAGATAAAATTTGTAACATTTTACAGAACAAAAATGTTACAATTTTTTACTGTTATGTTCATCAGAAATCGACTATTGAATCATTGTGATTTTTGACAAATATAAAATTTATAAGCATTTCATCTGATCCAACAGCCGATTTTTCAAACTTTATTCTACAATGTACCATACACAAATCATCTTGCACAAAAACTATATAAAATGTACCTTATCATAGCATGACTGATATGAAGAAAAGTCTACCTCTCTTCCATCTTTCTTCTCCTTTTGTTAATTTAATGAGGAAACTTTAATCCACTGAGATAAGTTGCTGTCATTGACAACCCTATCGGCCCCATCCCAAGAGGGCTGGACTTTGATGCAGTTTGGTCCCCCCAACACTTTGTTAGGTTTCCTTTAGAATTTTGCCACGTCAATGTATGCATAGATTTGGAATTTATATATAGTCTTATTATTTTATAGTATGTATTTCTAAAAATATATCAATACGTACTCATTTATTAATGTTAAAAATTTTGACAGAAAAAAATATATCTACCCCATACAAGCGGGAACATAAGGGGTGTTTGGAAAACTTAAAAACCTAGCCAACTGATGATAAGTCTGTCCGGTTTTTATTTAGTACTGTTTGGTAAGTGCATTTTTTCTGTATATTAATTCAATCCTATCCAAAAAATAAAGCGTAAACACAGTTTTTTTCAAATCAATTATAAGATGATTTATATAAAAACTATATAACAGAAAGATATCAGAACTGGTCAGAATCGGTTTTCAAAATTCTCAAACACGCCCTAGTGTCATACTGAGGGCCCATATTTTCTGTATAAAAGACGTAACTGTCCCTAAATCCTCTTGTTTGGCATGTTAAAGGACGGAATGGAACATACGGTCCAACCCAAACTTGACATGCTTGGGTTAACTAGAAGCCTAAGATGGGTATATCCAAGTATTAGCTATAATATTTTAACTAATGAACTGGATTATTTTTGTCCAGAAGAAATTACATATTAGTAGATGGCCCTAAAACTATCATAATTTCACGTTTGTTGAAATCACAGCAAGGCAACCATGCACAGAGAGAGAGAGAGAGAGTGATTGAGAGAGAGAGAGAGAGAGAGTTGTAGTCTGGAGTTTAGTCGTCGTGTATAGAATAATCTTTTTTACACCTCAATAT
>JAESVK010000969.1:1500870-1527501 GCA_017140935.1 Hamamelis virginiana
GTTGGATCACTGTGATTTTTGGCAGACATGACATTCATTATAGGGGTATCTAATCCAACGGTCAATTTTTAAAAATTTTCATCACAGGTGGCTGTAGAAGAGGGCACCTGATGCAAGATGCATCAGGTGCATCTTATAACAGCACCTCTATATATATAGAAACGATCCATTACAGTCCAGACTATAAGTGGACTGTATGGCCATTTGGCCTTGTTCCGGTGGTCGATTCCAAATTCCAACCGTTGGATATGATGCTCACCCCCTGCATGCCACGCCTGCAAAAAATCATACTGATCCGACGGTTAACATTTTGTAAAACCAGCCTTAAACACATTGAAATTACCAAAGACTATATATAAATTTCATTTGTCACGATATTTGTTCAATGTAGTCTCTTTGAATGCCCCAAATTGAGTTTGGGAGTCTTGTAAGGACAGCAACGAGGGAAATTTCCTGCCCAGGCCATGAGGACGATAAGGTGGAATAAAGTGCTATAATATTATAACACCGTATATAACACTGGAACATCAATAATTTATATGGCAGGTTACTTGGCCCACTATGAGTTCTATCAGATCACGGGAGACCTCAGAGGTTAGCAATGGGCCAAGAACAAAAATTTGTTAATGGGCTTTATAATCACCACTTAATTATAATCACCACTTGATCGCAGCATTCCCCCCACAACACCCAACTCCACTAGGGATGTCAACAGGATGGAGTGGGTTTTTGGCTTTTCCAATCCAGTCCTGTGAATAAAAATCATTTCTTAGACCCATCTCATTCCCAACTTAAAACGGGACAGGTGGGGCGAGAAATATGCCGGACGGGGCGGGTTTTCCCATCGGGTTTGAGAAAATAATTAAAATATTTTTTAAATTTCAATTTTATTTTATTTTGGAATGAATCCTAACCATAATCTCAACAAATTTTGATTTCTATCTTAGATTATAAGTATTTGTAGTTAAAATATATATTTATACACACTAACTTGGTGAAAAAAATAGAAAAAAAAAATAGAAATGATAAAAATCTTAAAACACTAAACATTGTAAATAAATGGAAAAGATTGTAGTATAATTATATATAAATAGATATTTGGGGCGGGGCGGGTTGGAGAAGCCATATCCCATTCCTGTCTCAAACCCTATAGGGTTTTTAATTTTTTTTTCAAACGTACCCTATAGGGTTTTTAAATCTATGTCCCAAACCCTTTCCAATAGGGACGGGGCAGGGCGGGTTACCCTTTTAACCCATCCCATTGACATCCCTAAACTCCACCCAGCTTATGAAATGTAATGCATTTAAAGTAGGCCCTTTCTTTTAATTGGCATTTTCTTGAACGTCAGCTGCAAATTTTGTATTTTTCTGAGTGGATTCTTCCTCTTCTAATCACGGCCCATTTGTGTCGGGAGTAGGCCCCCCTACCGGTTCTTGCAATGCCTTGGTAACCACCGGCAGGCAGTGTTTTAAAACCCAGACCGAAAAGTCAGTTCAACTCGTTGCATGAACTATCGACCAATTTAGAATCCAATTCATTTAACCCTCTAAACCCTTTTTTTTTTTTTTTTATAAAGATAGTCGCTTTATTTTTCTAAAATCCTTAATAGAACCATTCACGATTTTGAGGAATCCGATGTTTTTGGTTTCGTTTTTTTTGTTTTCTAAACTTTCATTACGTACCCAAAAGCTTTGGAAATAAAGCGCAGCCCGGGTACATTAGTACATGCGGGAAAGATGTTCAGACTCAACCATTGAACCATCCTATGTATATTGGGCCTCAATTTTGACAGAATCAAACTGAGCCTCAAATCCTAGCCTTTTGGGGGCAAAAAACACCCACCAAAGAAACCCTAAAACTGTTGCCTCTCCTAAATCTTAACAGTAGACCTTAAGGACCAAAATGTAATTTAAATTTACGTTGCTTTATTGTTCTCCCTTTTGGTTGGAAGATCCTCTTCTCTAAAACATGCCTTCTTCCTTTAGGTATAGAGACCAAAAGCCGAAGGTAATGGTTAATCCCATTTGAGAATGTTTTTTTTTTTCCCTTGAAAAGACTAGGATTTAACTAACAAAAGTTGGCTTGGTAATAAAGGAATGAGCTGTAAACCCAAACATTCTGGGTTCGAAACTAGCAAAATTCTTTTGGCCAGCCACCAATCAGAGCTAATAGGCTGAGCGTTATATGACTCCATGAAATGAGCTGTAAACCAGACATCTCGAGTTCGAAACCAACAAAACTCTTTTGGCCAGCCACCAGGTAGGGCTAGTAGGCCAGGTGTTATACGATTCCATGAAGTAGTGGCCTTCGTTTGGGAAGAGGGGATTAGCTAGATTCTGACAGCTCGGACACCTCTTTGCTAGGCAAAAAAAAGAAAAGAAAAAGGCTAGGATTTGAATTAATTGGTTTGGTTCTATTAATTTATATGTGGGTTTGAGGTATAGAAATCAACTTTCAATTAATTGGTTTTATTAAAAAAAAAAATTAAACTAAATGATACACATCAGTAGAATTAATTATTAATAAAAAAACCAGGAAGAGAAATATACTAAGGGCCCATTTGCATTAGCTTTTACTAAAATTATTTTTGAAGAACTATTTCTTCACATATCTCTTTAAAATTATGTTAACTAAAATCATATATTCACATATTAAATTTTCAAACTAAAAGTGATTGTGGTAAAAGTACGTTGAAGCCTCTTAACTTTTGCTACAATCACTACTAGTATGAAAATTTTACACTACTACAAAAAATGTTTTAGATGACAGTTTAAAACCGTTCTCATAAGTATTAGAGGACAGTTGGACGACTGTCCTAACAGGCCGTGTTTTCTTTGGTGCGGGCACTTTTGAAGACAGGTTTCAACTGTCCTCAAAACTTAACTTTTAAGGACAGGTTTCAACTGTCTTTAAAACTTAACCTTTAAAGACAATTTTAAACTGCCTTCAAAATTCACTTTTGAAAACAATTTTAAACTGTCCTTAAAAGGTCTGAATATTTTTTAAATATTTTTTTTATTTGTTTTAAATTGTTATAATTTTTTTATTAACCCTCACTAATATGCTTGTTTGGACAACCTATTTCCTGTTAATGCCATTACATGCACGCCAAATATAATGAATTAAAATAAAGGAAGCTAATAAAATAAAAGATTTTTCAATTTACATAACACTAAAACCCCACATATCCAAAGTCACATACAAGCTATATAGCAAGTGTTTAAAAATTGAAATATCCCCCTTCCAATTACATCTATTCGAGGAATAACGCGCAACCAAGCAAAAGAACCTACACAATGTTCAGTTACAAAACATGCCTAGTTGTACTGCAAAAGGAGCTAGTACCACGCATTCCAACTAGAACTGGTGCAACTGAGATTATCTTTCAATAAATAAATATCATAAGAGTAGCGCTTGATGAGGTTGCCTGAATCATATATAATGTACCCACAGAATATGATTAATGCCAAACCTCCATATATCATCGACGAGAGCTTATCCAGTGGAAATAATATCTGCAGTCCAAAAATAATTTTACGAGAAACTAATACAAACGGGCCCTAACTAAATTGAACAAATTACGCATGTACTGCATGTACTAAGAAATTAAAGTAGAATAATATATATGGTAGTAAGTGTGGGGTAGTGTCAGCAAGCACCAAAGTCGATCATGGCTGGTTGGAACATATTTTTTTAGTGCCAAATGAAAGAAAAAGAGAAGAGTAGGAATAAATCACGTCTCCTCCAGCAATTGGTAGTGGTCCACAACATTATGAGTGGCATGTCAATATGTCATTGCAATTCCATACCAATATATTATGGCACATGCGTAAAATATTTATCCCCAGTACGTACTTAGTGATAATGTTCGAAAAAATTACATAATTTTTTATTATGGAATGCATAGGTTCGTGGGTAAAATAATGAAATTATTTGAACTTAACTTGTGATCTATATCAGCTAGATAAAAGATTTTCATTGTCAATGTTCCTTAATTAAACACAGATAGAGAGAGAGAGAGAGAGAAAAAAAGAAGAAGTTTAAGAGAAATATTTAATTGAAAAATGATTATGCTAAAGTTGACTTTTAAAGTTTAGGGTTTAGACAATAATATCATCCCATGACCCTCAAATTTTCTCCCTACTTTCCATATATAATAATGTGGCTTTTTGACTCAATTTATTCTCTTTTCTTTTCCTTCAAAGGTGGATCCACATGCTATGCATAATGTAATGTCTCCTAATTCCTAAAAGACATGCTATTCACTGTATATGCTAGAGTTCCTTTCTTATGAGGATGTCCTCACATAAGTTTTTGTGAGAATTTGAATTTTTAGCTAATGTAATATGAATATTTTGAAAAACTGACCGTTGGATTGAATATTCTCCATATGTATTACGAGCATGCCAAAAATCACAGTGATCTGACCGTCGGTTTCTAAACTAGAGTCTAGTTTTTCACAATTTGTATTTTAGAAACTGACAGTCAAAACACTGTGATTTTTGGAATGCATGACATACATTAGAAGAATATCTAATCCAATTGTCGATTTTCCAAAATTTCTACCCACAAAAGGCCGGAAAGTAATTTCCTTCTCAAACGTTGGATTGCAAAAATATGCCTGGGAATCCAATTAATGAAAAATAAAATGATGAGCTTGCCCCTCATTTTTACTCTTGGAAAAAAACAATTCCACCCAAGTCCCTCATCTCTTCGAACCATCATCTCCCCAAACCCCAAACCCATTTCAGCCGTAGAAGAAGAAGAAGAATAAGCAGCAGTTTCACAAGAATTAAAAATTACAAGACGAGTTGATATTGTCTGTCTCTTAAAATACTTTTCACCCTTTCATATTTTATTATTTCAATTTAATTGTAAGACGAGTTGATATTGTCTAGCCTCTTCATCAACCATATCTATATATGTAACTTCCAGTTTCACAAGAATTCATAAAACAAAGTCATTAAAAGTTCGTTGATTCAAGACCATAAAAACATGATAGTCCTAGATATTATGTTTGTTCGCAATGAACTAAAAAAATATTCTCTTAGGTTCGCATAAAACAATTATCTTAAATAAAGTAAAACTAATATATAGATGATTGATTTAAATAATTTTACATTTTGCAGAAATTATACTGTTCTTTCAAAGCAATGATAAATACAATTCAAAATAAGGAAGAGCCTTGGTATAATGGTTGTACAGTATGTAATACAAAAGTTACAATCAATGGAGATGAAGTCGAATGCAAAAAATGCAATGTAAAGAGTGCAGAATATATATACACCAAGGTAAATATTAATTATAAATTATCAATATTATTAATAAATTTTTTTAATATTATAGTGTGAACAAAACTAATGATAATATTTATATTTCATCATAGGTATATGCTTAAATTGATTGTGTTAGGTGAAAAAGAAATAGCTATGGTTACCATATTCAATGAAGCTGAAAATCTAATTGGCTGTCCAGTTAAAACATTTATCGAATCAACAAAAGAGGTAAGGAAATAAATATTTAATTTATATATAAATTTTAAAAAATAAAAATCATGATATTAACTTTAGTTACTTTGATAACATAACAAAACAAACGGGCCCTAGTACTACAAAAACATGATTCATTGTGGAGGCCATTATTTCCTTTTTCCTGGTGAAAATGAAAAGGCTAAGTCAGAATGACAGAGTTATGGGAAGATTCATTACAGATTAAGTTGAAAAATTGCCAGATTCTGACTCAGAAGAAATTAAAGTGAATAAAAAATCAAAGAAAAAGAGAATGTGACTACAATATTGTTATATGTTTAAATAAAATTGTATGTTTACATTATGATATTTTTAAAATAATTTATGGATTTATGGAATTACTATGTTAGTTGGTAATAAGAAATTAAATAAGAAGGTTAACATTGAAGTTATATTTAAGGGTTTCTATTTATGGTTATTTCTTATTGATATGTGTATTTTTTTTACATAAAATTTAATTATGTTTGTTGATTATAATGAACATATTCACGTGCAACGCACGTGTGCATCAACTAGTCTTTCAAAATGCATGATCTTTACTACAGTTATTACACCCTAGTTTGGATTATTTCTTCAATAAAAAAATACTGATTCTTGTTTATCAACAAAATTAATCAAGACCTTCACTATCACAATCACAATTCTTAGTCAACCAATTAATGTAAACCCTAATTGTGCAGATTCCGCAAAATGTGGGTGACCTTCACACCCATAAAAGTCTATCCAATAAGTCCATTTTCATTGTCAATGTTCCTTAATTAAACACAGATTGAGATAGAGAGAGAAAAAAAAGAAGTTTAAGAGAAATATTTTAATTGAAAAATGATTATGCTAAAGTTGAGTTTTAAAATTTAGAGTTTAGACAATAATATCATCCCATGACCCTCAAATTTTCTCCCTACTTTTCATATATAATAATGTGGCTTTTTGCCTCAATTTATTCTCTTTACTTTTCCTTCAAAGGTGGATCCACATGCTATGCATAATGTATGTCTCCTAATTCCTAAAAGACATGCTATTCATTGTATATGCATAATGTAGAGTTCCTTTCTTATGAGGACGTCCTCACATAAGTTTTTATGAGGATTTGATTTTTTAGCTAATGTAGTATGAATATTTTGAAAAACCGACCGTTGGATTGAATATTCTCCATATGTATTACGAGCATGCCAAAAACCACAGTGATCGGACTGTCGGTTTCTAAACTAGAGTCTAGTTTTTCACAGTTTGTATTTTAGAAACTGACCATCAAAACACTATAATTTTTGGCATGCATGACATACGTACACTAGAAGAATATCTAATCCAATTAACCACCACCATCACTATTTTGAAGCTCATGTTGAAAGACACAACCATAAATGGTATTTGCTACGACTATTGTAGTGGCGGTCAACACAATTGTATTGGCCAATCTTCGCTGCTTTCTTGCCGTTTGTAAATTGCGTGGTTAGCATCAACAGTGACACTTTGATAACCTAGTTTGTCCCATTGACCTTATCCTAATTTCTATCACAAGTTAACGATCTTGGCTCTCCACTTAAAAGATAAATTATGTCCAAAACGGAAAATTAAATAAATAAATAAATAGGGTGATGTTTTTGGAGATGAGCTTTTTCTTACGACTTTAAGGATATAGAGTATGTATAAATCTCACTTGTATGCTATTATATTAGATCAGGAATGAGACAGTTAGATTAGGAAGCATGCCTCTAAAAATAGAAATCTGGATCTTCTATTTAGGCTTGAGTATGCTTGGGTGATGTGTCATGATCTGGATGTTCTACTTTTCTCACTTTTAATGATGTGCATGGAATTCAAATCATAACACATCACCCAAGCAAAGAATCCTTGTCCGGGGACATTCAATGGGATCAAGTCATATGTAACGTCCACACATAATTTATTTTAGGACGTATAATTGATAGGAAAATTTCTATTCTTGAAGATATTTGATCACTTCCATAATTAATAATTAAAAAAAAAAAAAAAAACATGGTCTACAATTACTCTTATATATAGTATCCCTTCTCTTAATTATGCATGAATTTTTTTATTTATTTTATTATCGAAAATAATAGTTTTGAGGAGTGGTTCAAAATCCTTACCCAAATGGTTGTTGTTGTTTTTTTTTTTTAAATTTTTATCAGACCAACTATTTATAAAAATATGCCAAGTTGGATAAAAGCGGCTAATCATGTGCAACAATACATGCATCTTGAGCCGGCCAATCAATTCTCAAGGATTTTATGTCGAACTTATATTTTTCATCGCTGATCAAAAATATAAGTTCTCATCGATGATCAAAAATTATTTGGTGAGTTGGCAACATTTAATAATAAACAAAAAGAATCCAAACTATCAAACTATGAATTAAAAAGAAAAAAGGAAAATGATTTGACTTTGAAGAATATTATAACAAGTATTCAATTTCGTGTCAAGCTCAACAAAGAATCAATTGATCCTATGTATGAAACATACAAATTATATACATATATTTATAAGGGATGGGTTTTTCTTACCATTATTTCTACCGTCTTTTTCAAAACACTAATGTAGGTTGAATAATATTAGTTACTCTAATAATTAAAGTCACACCAGTCAAAAATCACACTGATCCGACGGTCAGATTTTAAAAAATCTAACTATAAAAAACTGCAATGTTTCTAAATATGATAATTTTTCATAATGAAATTTTTTGGAAAACAACCTTTGGATCACTGTGATTTTTGGCTTACGTGATATATATAAGAAAAGTATCTAATCCAACGATCGATTTCTCAAAGTATGAGTCGATCGACTCATACTAGCTTTTTGAAAACAGATGGTAAATAGAACGTGTCCCTATTTATAAATTAAAAGCATAAAATGTTAGGGTAACAGCCTAAAGCATCTGTTTGCCTATTTGGATCTTGTAACGGTAGAGAAAAAAGTATAAAAAAAAAATGTTAAAAGAATACTTTAAAATCCATTTTCGCCATTTTTCTTTACTTCTTTTATTCTTTGTAATATTAAAAAAATGATGAAAATGATTTTTCTTTTGACTTGAGTTGCGACAATTAAATTTTCTCTATCCCAGCTTTCCATCGTCTTCAATTAAATTTTCCACAGTTGGGAATCGGACAAATAATCGAAGTGGTCCTAATTAAGACCATGGAAGATAATGCAATTGAAACCATTTAGATTGAGATAGATGGTCGGTCCAAATTTGAGAAAATCCATCCAAATGGTTTAATTTGGACCACCTGATTTTAAATTTATCAGCTTTCTATATCTAGAGTTTATATATGCATGCATTGTTCCCCTCACAATATGTGTGATATATGTAGTTTCCTATGTACCTTGGAAGGTCTCCATTAGCCTCCAACAATCAAAATGTAAGAACTTTTATAAATGTAAACTTCAACCTTATCATTATATTGTACCATAAATCTATAAGAACTTTATAGTATATAATTTAATATGTTATCTTTACTTTATTAACTAAAAAATTATTATACCCTAATCATTTCTGAATAATTAAAACTTCTGAGTTGCTCTCCAAGTACTCTTCTTTGGAATAGGGTCACGGTGTTGCTTTTGATGGTCACTATGACCATTGGAGCATGCTGATGGAAAATTTTCTACGATCTAAAGAATTTTGGGGGCTGGTGGAGCCTGGCTATATTGAGCCAGCAAGTGAATCGGTGCAGACAGATGCACAGCGAAAGAAGAATGATGAGATGAAGCTGAAGGACTTAAAAGTGAAGAACTATCTCTTCCAGGCGATCGACCGGACCGTTCTTGACACCATTAATTCTCATGAAGGATACTGCCAAAGAGATATGGGCAGCCAACAATTAGTGAAATTAAAATTCAATTCGTTAACAAATTTAATAACATTCATTGGTAGCTAGCCTACAAGTTTTTTGTTTTTTATTTTTAGTATAAGATAAGAATATTCAAATATATAGTAAAAAAACAAAAATAAAACATTAGATTCAAATTGAACAGACTAGAACGTAGAAGAGAGAGAGAGAGAGAGAAATGTCATTGGACTACAATACCATGGACAATATAACTTACAACAAACACAATAATAATTTTACGATAGCTATGCTACAAAAACTGTCATCTCATATAGATTCTGAAATTATGCAATGTACATTCGATAATTTTTCGATAATTTTCATGTTTAGTGTTAAGATCGTGACACATAAATGACTAAAAGTGATTAACTTTCAGAGTTGGTTTTTTTACTTTTTGTCAACGTAGGTATCATATGCCTACTCTCTTTGTTTTATTTTATTTTATTTTATTTTATTTTTTGTATTAATCCTACATATAATATCTTAATTATCTTAATTGAGTGATAATTTATTCAATCCATTAGAAATGCTTAGGTGATCAAAGACCATACGCAGTAGTTTGGGCTCAAATCTTATAGAAAAACCCTTTTTTTCTCTCTCATTAAAGCATGAATTTTCATTCACTCGAAACTGAAATCTCTCCTCTAAAAGTAAAACTATATGTCACTGGACCAATTATAGTAATCCTAAGATACTCTATATTGTTAAAAAAATAAATAAATCCCTACTCGTGAAGATCCGGTGAGTTCAAATTATATGTGATGTTAAAAAGGAAAATAAATAAATAAAAAGGCCGGAAATACTTGCAAACTAAAAATAAATATATACTTTCTTCGAAATTACTGAATACAACTATTAATCAGGGATTTAAACTTTGAACTCGGAACTTGGCGCCGTTACATGTTATAGTGTCGTCGGAAAATCCTCTCCGCTTAACATGCTTCTGGTGTAGCGGCAGACGACGATCAACGTAAGATCGAGCTCATTCCTGGTCCTCCTTAGTCCTTGCCAAGATCTCTGGTTCATCGGCTCTAATTTCCAGTTGAAAATCTTCACTTCTGGTGACGCATGTTCAACACTTCGTCTATAGAAGGCAGCTTGTTCAAATTTACAATATATGTTCGCGTTACCGCACTAAAAATCGGTCAATGATTGTGAAGGCCGAAAATATCGAAGCAAGATTTTTAGAAGGCCGAAATTACATCTTTCTAAAGAACCGGTTTGAAGCCAACAGTTCGTATATGTACACATAATCTATCAGTTTCCTCTGCTTTTAGTTTTCCCTCTGTTCAAACTACCCTCTACATCTTGCTCTGCTTTAATATCGAGCACTTAAAACTACGTATAACCTCGATTAGTTCAACTCAATCAAACACGATCAATTGAGTCAACTCGCTACCAGCACTGATCAGTCTCCCAATTCCGGCGAGTATAGCCGGAAAACCCCGACGTCGCCGTCACTGGCGACGAAATTCCGGAGAAAGAAGAATCAAATGGCCGGTGCTGGCGAAAAAGCTTCCGATCATAATCGGCACGCTTCTCCGGATCCGAGAGAGTCGAATACGCAGCGTGAATCTTCATGAATTCATCTGCCGACGAATCCTTCCGACTGATCGTCGCCACGTCAGGATGAGAAACTCTAGCTAACCGCCTGTATGCCGCTTTGATCTCCTGATTGTTGGCGCCCATGGAGATACCAAGAATTTCGTAGAGAGACAAACAAGAAGCCATTTTGTATGGGCTCAGGTACGAGGACCTTGTTCTTTCCGCTGCTGTGTAAGCAGCGGTGGTAGCACGCGGAGATTGAAATCTGACAGTCGTCGGCGCCGGAGATGAAGTATAACCGGAAATATTAGGGCCGGCGAACGGAGTTGAGGAGTGAAAGATTGAAGAAGATGTCGACGCAGAGAGCATGATACAGTATGGTTGAGTGCGGTTATGATGTGGAGGAGAAATGCGGGAGTTTATAGAACTTGGTTACGGAGAGGTGAGGTTAGGGAAGATTTAACCATGGTTAGGATTTGTCTGGGTTAAAGTAGGGAAATGCTTATCCGTTCTCATGTGAGTTCGTCGATGAGTCAGCAAATTGCTTATCCATTTCATTTTATTCGCTGGCTTCGATTACAGCGTATATGAGGTGTCACCCTGTCATACTCACCTTCTATACTCTCTCTCTCTCTAGATCTTTTCCCACATACGCGTTTAGAGTACAACTGTACCAGAAGTGGTTTTTTTTTTTTTTTTTTTTTTTGGATAATTCTAATTTTATAGCTTATTTTATTAATAATTTTTAAAATTTAGTATCATTGCCACATCAGCGAGTCTAGACAATTGGCGCCACTAGTTAGTTCTCACAACTTTGCTTCTAGAAGAATTTGTAAAGGCCCGTTTGGAAACAGAAGCACAAGCAGATTTAGTAGAGAAGCAGAGAAGTTGGGTGTGACCGGCTTCTCTCAAAATCGATTTTTACAGATTTTGAAGCGGCTTCTTCATTTGCCAAACGCTCCCAAGTCTGCAGAATCACAAGAGAAGCAGCTTCTCTTGCTTCTGCTTGTCTAACCAAACAGGCACAAAGTATGCTATGTCAAATAGTGAATTTCTTATTTAGTACGAGAATCCTTATGAATGGCTCAATAATATTTTGTAGGAGGACACCAACTGTCACCATAATTCTTAGTGAATAAAGTTTTTTATTTATCTTCGAAAAAAAAAATTTAGAAAATATCTCATGGGTGCAAGACCAAATCTTGCTCATCCACACTTGCCCAAGGAAAGCAAAGATTTTATATTGTTCAATTGCTTTTCTCTTACAATGGCATTTGTTTGATTTTCTTGGATGGAAATGATCAAAGAAAGATGTTTTCAAGAGATGGTGTGCATATAAATTAGTCGAAGTGACATTCAATTATTTTAATCCATTCCGTCTGTGGTGGTATTTTTTCACTCTTATAGAAAGAGATTAATTAGTTTTAAATCTCAATTTAGTCTTCCTAGAAAATGGTGGTTGAGGACTAGTTTCTTTCTAAGGTATAGGACTGATACTAAATGAGTATTGATGCATTTTCATATACTTGAATTTGAATATTTTCCCATTGATTATTTTAATTTACATTGACAATAGCATATATCTGGTGGCAATGATATAGCTGTGAGCATTTATGCCCACAAATTGTTTGACCAGAGTATACACATATCTAAAACCTTCAATAATTTGTGTTTGTTTCGTAGCCCTTATAGAAAATGGAGGAAAAATAAAGAAGTGTTTGGTAGTCTTCTAGAAAATGAAGGAAAAACTAAAAAAAATACCAAATGTACACCATCTTCTCTATTAAAACGACCCAACCTGGAAGAGTGCCTAACTGACAAGCTTTTCCCATCTGTGGTTTTGGAAATCTCATATCATAGGGTGAGGCCAGAATTTGTCCATTTACAAAACCGAAAGATTTTTTGCAGTCCATTTATGTTATTTTATTGAATGAAGATAAACCAAAAAGAATGATCTCAAAATATGGTATGCAAATCACTCTAATTTATCACTAGTCTTGCGGTCGTAGTGGTATATCTTTCTCTCTTTGAAAGAAAGTTGTCTGTCAATATTTCATATCGACTATCTCGTTTTTTGGTGGATGAGAATTAATCCATTTTTATGTCGACAGTAACACATATGAGGTGGTTGCATGTGGCGATATTTTGCCCACAAACTGTTTGATCTAAGTACACAAAGAATCCAAAACTTTGACACTCTGTTTGGCAACCCAATAGAAAATGAAGGAGATAGAAGGAAACATAACAAACGTACACCATCTTCTCTGTTAGAAAGACCCAATCACTTGAAAGTCATTTGTCACCACTAGTTTCTTCCCTTCCCCCATCTTTTGTCTATTTTTAGAATCTTCCATCCAAGGGCTCAAAAGTCTCATAGATGGGCTGTATTGAATATAGCAACTGGATGATGTAACCTCTCCACATGGACCCTTTTTTTTTTTTGTTTCAAGATTACAATTCAACTGCTAAGAACCAAAAAATTTATAAATATTAAAATCAAACATCATGAATTTCTTAGCTTTAGGTGCAACCAAGATTTCATTAGCACTAATTCTGAATTTCTATGAATATTTTAAAGGTCTAAGATTGGATTCCACATCAATATTGTCTGAAAATGCATATAATATAATTTCTATCGCGCGACGACGTCCACGACCAACGTAATTCTGGTCCCATATCACTAGATAAAGACAATTGTTTTATTTTATTTTTTTTGCTTCAATTAGCACTAATCAGTGCAATTAGCAAGTCATTCAATTTGTGAATGCCTTATATTAATTGGGCAATGATCCATAAGTATATCAATATGATGTAACATAAATTATTAATTAAAGAATTTACGTATCGTGCCACGGCTCCTCACCAATTTTTCAAAGTTTACCCCGACAGTGACTATGGCATTATTAAGATTTTATCCGCGACAAAGGCATTGTCATCATATTGTCTAGGAAGACTATATATATATATATATATATATATATATATATATAGAGAGAGAGAGAGAGAGAGAGAGAGAACAGCGAAGTCCGGACTGCAAGTGGACTGCACGGCCATTTGGCCTTGTTCCGGTGGTCGGTTCCAAATTCCGACCGTTGGATAATTATGCCGATCCTACGGTTGGAATTTTGTAAAACCAGCCTTAAACACAAATGAAATTTATACCTAGTATTTGGTAATTTCAGTCTTTGGTAAACAAAACAGTCTTCTTTCTCTATTATAATATAATATATTAATTAAGTTTTTATCCCCAACATAATTAACCTTCCTCATCATATTGTCTAAGATTGATCTAAATCAGGATTACTATTGAACAAAAAAGTGATTTTTTATAGCGACGGGTTCTATTGAATTTACGTATATTTTTACATATGATTTACAAAATCCAAAGCGGGAGTTGTACTTTGAGAAATTCACTATGAGAGATATAGAGTTATTTCATTCAAAATTGTGATATTTGTTTATTGATTAGAAATGTGACGTTATGGATCGAATAACTACTAATGTCCGATTAATGCAATTTTTGGCATGCATGAAATACATATGAAGGCGTTTGGCGTAGCTTTCTATAAATGAAAGTTTTTTTTGGAAAAGTAATTCAGATATGGACTTTCTAAAAACTCATTTAAAAAAAAAATGTGTTTGACATATATAGATTCTAAAAGTCATTTTGCGTTTAAAAGTGTGGAAGTTATTCTTCCTACAAATATGAGTTTTCAAAAGTAATATTTTTTTACTTCTCCCAAATAGACTTCCCACAACCTGACTTTTTCTAAAAATTCATTTTGAAGTTAGGAAGTCCATTTGGAGACGCCCTCGAAAATTATCTAATCAAGTTGTATATTTCTCAAGATACAGTCCCAATTTAGATTTTGGAAACCATAAGTAGAAGTATAAGTCAATGGAATCTATCCCTTTCTTATATAATGATATTCATGGTTATTTCAATATCAAACAATCCCCCATCCACCCGCTTCTTTTCTATTAGTTGTTTTGTATTCAGTCGATTTCTTCTCTCTAAGAATTAAATATCCATGGAACCATGAAGAACACTATTTTTCATTGAAGTAGAAAAACAAAAAGAAAAAGAAGGAAGAATTGAATCAGCATAGGCTTACAAACAGGGATGTGGTTGGAGAACAGTAAATTAATTAGTGTTGATGATCATAAAGCTGTGGGTGTCATTAATTAATTGGGTGGCCAGTGGAATGAAGTCATTTTCAAATGGGACTGTCATCGTCTGTCACCTTCACTCCATCCTCTTCCTATCTAAAACCTTAAATATTTAGCGGTGGAGAGAAAATGGATGGCTAGCAATATGGGAATATCACTGTGGGTCTGGACAATAATGTGTTTGTCATCGTGTAATCGTATCATCAGAGATATATATATATATTTTTTTTGGGTAGTAAGCAAAATCAGATAACAATACATGGAAGAACCCTAGGTTACTATTTGTCGGTAACGTTATCCTTTGAGGAGCTATGATGGTAAAGAATTAAGAGGGACCCATTTTTAAAATTAATGTTTGGATGTGGCGAGGGTAAGGATACTCTCATTGACTGGCCGAAATGCCGACTTATCTCTTCTCAAAAATTTAGGGTATATATAAGGGGTAATGATCTTAAGGATCTCCTGCCATTATAATAGATATTTTCAAAAATTAATGGTTGCATCAGATATTCTTCTTATATATATAAAATATTTGTCAAAATTCACAGTGACCTAATAGTCAATTTCCAAAATACAGATTGAAAATACTCTCAGAATATTTACGAACTGAATTTTAAAAATCAATTGTTTAGATAATTTTTGGCATACACGATAATCCAATGGAAGATTTTCTACTCCTTAAAATTGAAGGCATGTTGAGTTCATAAGCATTAAAGGGTGTCTTTTAATTTATTTTTTTTTCCAAGTTCCATACGCATTAGAACTAAACATATCTTTGTAAAATTGAATGCATGTTGTGTTCCAGAAGCAACGAGTCAAGTGGTTGATCCTAGCAAACGCGATGCAAACATTGCTCTTATGAGTATTTGCCCTGCTGCGATGGCAAAAAGATCAATTGACACACCATGTTAGCATTAATGCTCATCCATCATGGATTCATCATTGACACTATCGCCAACAAAATGTCATTACTTACATTGATGCTCATGCATCCAAGATTATACAACACAAGAAGCTTTAGGCCTGGTAGCTTTCAGCCAATACAGGGTGCAACTGCACAAGAACATATAGATGAAAATTAAATAAATAAGAGGAACAAAAAGGACTAAACTTTGGGTGAAAATTATAGTTACAAAATTCCCTTGTTTTCTCTTTTTCCATCGAGAATACCAGAGGTAGGGAATGGATGGCTTCGCATATTTGTTGCACAACTTTATCGATGAGAAGTGATCCAAGTTAATTAAGTAATCAGCAAACCATGAGCATCATTTGTGCCTAGATTTTGATGCAGCCCATTTGAAGTAATTACAATTTGTTTCAGGATTAGATGCAGGTCCCTGCAAGAAAAAAGAGGGAAAAAAAAGGGTTTTTGATTAGATTAGTCCATATGTTCCTCACTTCCCTTGTTCAATCTGCAAATACAAAAATCAACGTCATCGGTGAAAATAGCTAAAACAGACAAGTGTCGCTGTAACTGAGAGCCATAAAGCATGTAAAATCAATCAAAACAGCGAATGATGTGGAATTAATACCACTTTTTTTTATCACAATTCAATCCAACAAAGCCTAGCTCCAAATATTGCTGTTAATTCTAAATATTACCTTTTATTATATTTATTATAACATATAAAAATATTGATGTACACTCCCCGACTCCATTACACTTTTTGGAGGGGATGACCCATGATTCACTTGAAACCTCATCCTTGCAACATACCCGTGTGATTGTGTGTGTGTAGACATACATACATATACATATAGTACAATAGCTCAATGCCAAACATAATTTCTACTTCTAGCAAGGGGATCAAGATGAACCTTTGTTGTAAACTAAAAATGGTTTTAGCATTTCCAACATCAGTTGAATCTTAACACAGTAGTCTATGATTGCACTCTATGGAAACTGAGCAATAGGTTCCACTAGTTCTTTAACTTATTTTTTTATGTCATGCATTTGAGAAACAAACAGCGCACCTCTCAGTGCCGAACTATTCTTGGCTTCTCATCATCCTAGAGGATCACGTTTTTCCTTTCTAAACCTTTTAAATAGTAGACTGGAGGAAATAACTCACACAAACATCCTAGTCTCTCCTAGAATCAGCAGCATCAATTAAATGAATAAGCAATGTGTAGAAAATACAAACAGCATGCTGAAACAAATTTAACCAACAGCGCAAAATACCTCAGCACGAGCACAGACATAAAATCTGCGACCACAGTTAGGACCTGCTTTCTTAGATATCCGAGTAGCACAGGGTTCACTATGGCCCTTACAAAGAGGTATACTGTTCTGCATAAGTTGTTGAATCCTTTGCCACTCTAGTAAAGCAACATTATTTTTCTCATTTTCTGAATAACCACACCCATTTCCCTCGCCTCCATCCTGACTGGATGCACTTATGTTCAACTCAGACTCCTTCAGATTGTTGCTTTTATCATCGCCACCTGTTGGATTCTCAAGGAAGTGATGATTAGATTTTCGGATGTCTGCCTGATTGAGTGAAATATCAGCATGAGACTGGCCAATACCATCACTAAGGTTTGAACTTTTCTGAAAGAAAGATTTTAGTGAGAGTTGGGACGATTGGCTTTGTCTTGATTTTTTCTTGGTTGAGGAGCCAGTTATTGCTTTAGTGTGTTCACTTCCTGATGTAATCACATGGTTATATGTGGCCTCACTAGTAGAACCTCTTGAGTGGTCGTCTGTTCTAGGAATGACACCTTCAGAGTCTGGGATTGAAGAAGAAAAAGATTTATCTGAGGCCAAGCCAGATACACTACAGTCGAGAAATGATCTTTTCACATTCTCACCGCAGCTCCCTATCGTTATTTTATCACCTAGAAATGAACTTGATAACCCCTTGGTCTTAGATTGCTCAGCCACTTGTCTTTTCATTAACACTGACACTGCATATGACTACCAGCTCATAAATTTGCAAATAAATAAATAAATAACATACAAATGTAAACAGATCACCAGGACAAGGTAATAAAGACTAAAGGATGGAGATGGAAAGATAGATATGTCTGTGTGTGTAGAGAGAGAGGGCAGTAAAGATGATGTGAAATGGGGATGAAACTACTATTTGTACATGCATTGGGCGTGACAACAACCTAGGTATTGCATTTTTCAAAGGTTCTTCCTACCAATTAACTTTTTATTTCATGATTTATGGTTTCTTCTCTCATTTATTTTGATTTTTTTTTTTTTTTTTTTATAAGCAATTGTTTATTTTCCCTAATGATCTTAATGTAACAATGTTCAGCAGAATAATTTTCTGGACGCAAACATTTGATTAAAAATTACTCAAGAGTTAAATCATACTCATAATGCTATAAATTTATCAACAAGTTTCTAAAATTAAATTCAATTGAAGAGCAAAAACAGGTATTGAGTTGTCTAGCATGTCAAAACCACCTCATTTAAAAACACAGCAAACCATTGATTAATTGGAAAAATTATATATTCCATAAACCAAAAAAATGCAATATATGATTTGAATTATACCAAGAAAGCTTCCACTTGCCAACTCAAATATAAAACTGACCAAATATATGTTGTTGGATGAATCAGCTGTAGATATAATATATACGCATATATACATAAAATGGAAATATATAGTTCTATGAATGCTTTATAAAACAGATTATCATCCAAACAACAGGATTTTCTCGCACCAATGGTTTGCTGGAACCCATGAACTACAGGAGCATATCTAGCAGATAAAGATGGAGTGCTATGCTGTGCAATATCTGGGATTTCCATTAACCACATATATACAGGAACGTGATCTGAGCCTTCCAGCTTGATGGTTCTCCCTCCTTTCCACCTGTGGATAGGACAAAACATTCATGCTTTCATATTTGTAACACTACTGTAATATTCAAACTCTATAGAACTACATAGTTTGCTCTAACTTCTACCTAGGTGTGTTTCCAGGCTTCCACCGTTTGAATTGTGTCAATATGTCGCACTCTTTAACATGGCAAGTCACGAAATTATGGTCTTGCATGTTCTGCTCTTGATGTATGCACGATCTGCTAATGAGGATATGGTCAATCCTTGATCCATAATTGAATTCTTCAGCGCCATTATGTTGTGGCCAGCACGTATATGCTTCTCTTCTGTATAACAACCCAAGATGGTAAAACAAGACGACGCTGCCGGAATTATTAACCTTTCCAAAGAAATAATAAATATTGCAAGGAAGATCATGACATTTGGATTGAAACATAAAATTTTAGACAATGCCATACAGGTACAAAAAGTAAAGCAACTAGAAGACATGTAGAATGAAAAATACACTAGACAATGAGAAGTCAACATTAATTTAAGTGTTCATTCTTTAATGATCAAGCAAAACTCAATGGTTAAACCCAATTTAAAACAGTGCAATGAACACAACACATGATCTTTCATCAGTTAACATTAATCCAAAGATTAAGTATGGGTTTAAAACCTCTCAGGATGTTTTGCTCTGAAAACATCAAAGAAAGGGCCTCCAGACTCCACTAGCATAGATCTAAACCATCTCCTGAACCTGTAAGAAAGTTCATAAATACGTAGAAATTAATTTTTGGCTTTAGCTGGGAAAACTATGTATAAGTTTAAAACATAAAAAAGGAAGATAAAAAACTCCACATATAGCCATGTGGGTTCGTGCTAATCAAGCTCTATATAAAAATTGGTGGCAGCTTACTCATTCTTCTCAAAATCTGGTCCTGCATCACATCTATCTATCGCAGCAGGAGCAATGTTGAGATCACCAACAACAAGTATCCTCCTTCCCTGATGTAGGAGAGACTCCCATCTTTTCTACAGGAAAAGTCAGTGAAATCAAGCAAAATGTATAAAATAAACTTCAAGTACCCTTTTCCTTAGAGACAAAAAATGGTAGTATCAATTGATGACTGCCAAAATGAACCTAAATGAACAAGAGATTAAATCTTCTTATAGATACAATATAACATTATAACAGAGCTCCTAAAAATTGTCATACAATATGTCCATTGCCAAGGAGCACAAATCGGATTACCTGTAATGTCTTGAAAAATGTGAGCTTAAACTGGATCCTTTCCATATCATCAGATTCAGCTCGAGGCCCATATATATTGAAAAGAACTGGCCAATTCCCAACATTAATTGCATAAAATATATATATAACATGAAAAATTAAACATTAAAATTTTCTAAATTGAGAGCACAAAGGAAGGCAACCATCATATTGAAAACCTAATATATTGTGCTTAATACTAATAACGAAGCCCAGCATCAATTTATATAATTACTTGAGTTTCTGTAAATCTAAGTAGATTCCACACACTTTAATACAACATCCTACTAAGTGTTTCCTCTGATCTGGTGCTTATCAATCAAAAGCCTTTAAACTCACCAAAATGACCATGATCTGTGATGATACAACGTCCCTCACTGTCAATCTTAAGAAGCTCCTCTTTTGCAAACTCCTCCAAACCTTCCACAATCGCAGGCATTTCATCTTTTCTAGTTCCAAAACCTCGAGAATTTTCAAGAAGGCCAGTGAAGCCTTCCTCTGCTGCAAGTGGTAAAGCAATTTCATTGCTTGAAAATGCTGACTTTACCCGGCAAAATGTTGCAACGCCTGTATAAATAAGAGAACATTAAAACCATACAACAAAATCTTTCTTCATATAGGGCAACAAAAGGGAAGAACCCCAACTAAACATTATCACTCTCATTTAATAACCTCTAGCCAGTATAGATTCTAGTTTCAGATGGTCCAGATCACTGAACATAATGTTTAAAACTTTTGGGAAGATATGCAGCACCAAATGACCCACCATTTATGCTCACTGAACAGTCTCTCTGTAACAACTTCAACTTGAACGAAAATTTTTTCCTAACTGGTAGTCATTTCAATCTACTGCACATGATCACACCATCTTAACCAGTTTTAATTCACATTGTCCTCAATTTGTGCCACACCATCTTAACCAATTTGTGCTCTTCTCATACATGTATTCCCTTCTTATTCTATCATCCCAAATCTCGCCACTCATTCAACTCAACACTGCCATTTGAATGCACTCATTTCACAATATATGTTTATTTCCAACCTAGCAGTTTGTATTATAGAGCAGTATGTCACGGCCTTAGTCTTTCACTAAGCCAACCGTGCGGCGCCTAAGCTTCACACCACCTTGTGAACCCTTAAGCAAGCCTAAACCCACCAAGTGTGCAAGCACACAAGCTAGCAAAGAGAGTGAGCAAGAGAATTTGAGTGAATAAAGAGAACTTTGTATTGCAACAAGTGAGAATACAAGTGATTACTTCGTTGCTTTGGCCAAATGGGGCCTCCCCTTATTTATAGGCTACAAAGAATATTCTAGAAACCTACTAGAATATCTAAGTTCTAGAGATTTCTATGTACACATGTTATATACAAACCTATAAGCTTCTAGAGTATTCTAACCCCATATGTATCACATGTTATATTTAAAGTCCTAGAAAATTCTAGAGACTTCCTTTGTATGCCACAACCTTCTAGAAACTTCCAAGATTATCTCCAATATTCTAGAAGGTTCCAGAGTGTTCTAGAACACTCTAGATAATTCTCGAAGCTTCTTTTGTCTTCTAGAAAGTTCCAGAAGGTTCTAGAACATTCCCCGCGTGTGTAAGGCATTCTAGACTTTTGTAGAAAGTTCCAAGAATGTCTTTCCCTTAAATTGCTACTTTTGCATACCAAATGTGGCGGGTCGTTACAAGTATCACCTTATTATAAACACATATACACCGTGTCTCGCAAACTAACTACGATGCATCAATTGGGATTTCACTAAAAACAAAGAACATTGCATTTACATTCAAAGTGGAAACGACAGCGCCATTTGCAGATACTGGGTAAGCAAATTGTTTGTGGTTGAGGCAATTAAACAAACACCTTACCTGAGTAGCCGATGCGTCCCTGACCCAATGTACGCGTGCAAGAAAAGAAAGATTCATATCCATCCGCCATCACCAAATCTGCTGTTAGCTCCTGTCTCGAGAATTTTGTCTCCTGTATTACCATCAAACGACCCACAGACAAATTTATAAGCCTGAAAGAAAAGACGATACATGCGCGCACACACACACACACACACGCATATATATAGAGAGAGAGAGAGATGGGGAAGATGGAATTAAGCCAACCTGAAAGCAGATGATGTCAGCATCGAGGGAATCGAGTAATTTAAGGAGGGAGCCGAACTGAGCGATGCGTGGCCTCAGCCCATTCACGTTATACGTCACTATCTTCATGTTATGACCCAAGCTTCTTTCTCTCTCTATGAGTATATACAGACATACAGCGGCAAAACCCCCTTCACTTTCACCTTCGCAGCCAAAATAGTCGTCACTCCGCCGATCATGCCAAAGCCGGGCGGGGCAAAGACAGCGATTTACCAACCGCTTCTGATTCTAGCATAGATTTACGGGGAAAACAAAAAAAAAAACCGGAAGGCTGCGTTTGGTTGTCAATAAATTTTAACCAAGAAAGTAAAATGGAGTTAAAAAATTGTTTATTTATTTTTCACCTGTTTGATACAAGAAGTTGTTAGAAAATACTCAAAATATAAATTAAGCCCTTCGTGAAATATTTTACAATTTTTATTTTCTATAAAAAATATTTAAAAATAGTTTTCATTTTCAGTTTTCAAAATTTAAAAAATGTGTTTACTTTGCAAAAATAAAATCTGTTTTCAAAATCTAAAAATAGTTTAAATATATTTACTAAAACTATATATTATATCTATATGTTTTATTATTTTTATTTTTTGGATTTACAGTTGGTCTACATTTTTTTTTTTTTATGTTTATAAACATTATCACAATATAATCCTTGTTTTTAGTTTTCGTGAAAATACAAAAAACGTCTTTTTGATGTTTTCACATTTTCTTAAAAACTGAATTCATTTTCTTAAAAATAGTTTTCATTTTTTACAAGTAAACGCATTTTTTAGGCCATTTTCTATTTTTATTAAAAATAAAAATGAAAATTGCAAAAATTTTCACGAAAACAAGCCATAGATTTTCTCGTAATATTTTTTTGTTTTTTAGAAAGAAAACGTAAGATGTGTGTTTGAAGAAAAATAAGTGTGAACTTCTTAAGTTTTTGAACTTTTATCTCAAAATTTGCAATTTTTATTTAAATGTTTTTAAAATACTAAATTAATTGCACTTTATTTGGTTGAACTTAAAAATTTTAAAAAATTTGTTAATAATTAAAAATTTTATTATATTATCCAAAAATTATTAAATAATTTGAGTAATTATTTGTTATGGTTGGGTGTGATCCCTGAATGCTATCTAATAATCTGTTGATCTAGGACTATATTTTCACTATTAGAAGAAAAGTTTTGAAATCGATCACATGACAGTGCATCGATGCTTATTTATTAATATTAGAACTTAGGGATAGAGATAGATTTTTTATAGTTGGGAGTTTAATAGTTACTTTTAAAAGTTCAATACTTTGCACTTTCATAATTTTTACTTCCACATTTTGCTTTCAAAGGTAAAAAACAATAAGTGATAGCTTATCTAAACCAACATATAAACTTTTTACCAACATGCTACACACGACCTTCCAAAGTAATTACATTTTACTTAACTTAGTTATAACTCAAAACTTAACCTCCCTAAACACTCTCTATTTTTTTTTTTTTATCAATAAATTCAGTGGATTTATGAGCTACACAGCAACAGGAGGTAGCCCTTTTCTTTTCTTTAAACCCCTCCCCAGTGCCCATTTTGATGAAGGCAGGACTCGTATCCAAATCTCTGGTACAACTACTAAAAGACTTTATCAACAGGCTAGCCGGCACCTTCATAAAAAAATTTCATCACGTTCGTTGACTACTTTCCTTTCTGTGTTCCACAATCCACAAACAAAACTAATTTTCACTTAAATCTTATAAAAAGATAATAAAAGGTATTTAGGTTGTTAGCCCAAGTAGGGTGCAATCATGTCTGCCTCTCTTTTTCTCTGTCTCTCTCATTTATTTTCCCTCACCTCTCAAATCTCTCTAGCTTTAGCTGCACAGCCGCCTAAGCAGTCTAGGCTCCCTCATCTTCCTCTCTCTCTCTCTCTCTCTCTCTCTCTTTCGCGCGCACGCGCTCACGCTTTCCTATCCCTTCTCTCTACCTATATACCATCTTACTTGCTTTCCCCTCTCTCTTCATTCTCTCTCCTCTGGAGCTAAGTAGAGAGAAGGGAAGAAGACATGAAAGCTAGGGTTTTCATTTTGAGGGAGATAAGAAGAATAAGACAAAGAGAACACTTATATATATATATATATATATATAGAGAGAGAGAGAGAGAGAGTCCTGATCTTATTAGTTCATTTTAACTAAAATCAGTTAAGAACATAAGTCTTTGGATCCTCATTCACTTAATGCATTATTCATCTCAAGCATCCAATCCAATGGCTCAAGGGTCTTAGCTGATTTTAGTTAAAATGAGGTATCCCTCATAAGAACATTTCGCTATATATATATATATATATATATAGTCATGTTCATGTGAGGACTTCCTTATACGAAGACTTGGCCTTTTGGCCATTGTAAAATGAGTTTTGAAAAACTGACTGTTGGATTTAATATTCTTCCTATGTATGACAGGCATGCCAAAAATTACAGTGATCGGACCATTAGTTTTTAAATACAGACTATGAAAAATAAAACACCTATATAATGCTTAACAGTCTGTATTTCAGAAACCGGTGGTCCGATCATTGTAATTTTTGGCATGTCTGTCATACATAGTAATAATATTAAATCTAACGGTCAGTTTTTCAAAATACCTGTTTTACATTGGCCAAAAGGACAAGTCCTCATATAAGAAAATTCTCACAGGAATGGGACTTTTATATATATATAAATAAATAAAAACAACTTATAATTGATTTGGCTCTTGTTACTATTTAGTTTTTCTATAAATCATAAGTGATTTCTCTCTTGTTATTATTATTATTTTTTTCAAAAGATAAATCAGGGTTCTCTATTGTTACTATTTAGTTTTTCTATAAATTAATTTATGATTAATTTTTAAAAGAAGTTATATATATTTACAAAATTAAATAAATTTATAGAAAATTTTTTTCCTAAACTGATAAAATAAAAATAAATCACACTCATGTTTAGTTATCAAATTTTTTTTTACCAAACAACCCTCTAAGTATTGGGTTAGTGATTGGTTCACTCGCAAAATCCAGTTGAACCATAGCCGTAGCGTATGAAATCCCAAAAGGTGCTTTAATAATTAACAAATTGGATTGGTGCGGTTATCATAGTGGCTCGTGGAAAGCACGAGCCCCTGTTGGGCTAATTGCCTCCATCTCAAGAAGAAGAAGAAGAAGAAGAAGAAGAAGAAGTATAATCAGATGAGATCAGGTAGACGCCGACGCCTGAGAATCACAACTCAGAAGAGAAGAAAAACCCTAGATTCAGCTGCAGAATTTATATATAAATCATATTTATTTATATATAGTGTAATATATGGATCAATGGAAGAACAACGATTTACCTCAATCCATTACAGCAAATTTAGCTCCTTCAACCTCTCTTCCTCCTCCTCCTCCTCCTCCTGCTCTCTGCAATCGCATGCAGAACTCCCACGATGAACCCAGGTATGATTCTTTATATCTTTATACAATGATATTCTGCTTTGATTTATTTTTTTTCTTTTGGGTGAATTTGTCAGATTATTGTTGTTTGGAATGTTTATATTTATTTCAAGTGGTAGAAGATTTGGTTGAATTGGGTGATTAAAAATATCAGTGTTGGTTTGATGCTTTCTTTATTTGGCGAAACAGTAAGAATATTTGCCCTTGTGATTCCGAACTAAGAGTGCGAGCAGAACTTTTGACGTTAGGGCATACATTGCTGATTTATACTTGATGGGTATGGCTTGAATTGGTGATAGCTAATCTCTGTTAAGTGAATGCATTAAGTCGTCGTCTTTGAATTAAAACACACCATTTTATATATATGGTAGATTATGAACTTGGTTAGCTGTCCTAGTTTGATGATTGATTAGAATATAGCATTGGTTTATTAGTAGAGACATTTATGAAATGGATTAATGTTGGCCTTTGAATCAGAAGTGCTATTAATTTCATTGGAATATATATGAGCTGATTCAAATTACGCAATTTGTTGACCCAAACTCGTGCAGCTTCATCATATACATTTTTAATGGACCCAAACAAAAAAAAAATGCAAATGAGGATTTATGTATTCTTCTTAAAATGACTATCATGAGATAGGAACTCTAAGGGTCAGGTTTATAAGCTATGAAGTCACTACAGTGCGGGCATTGTTAGTTGGCCGCATCAGGGTTTTGAGTTTTTGACTGGATGCTCTTGGACTCTCGGGCCTCAATTGGATTTGCAAATATCTCACCAATGAACTTGATATAGGATCAAAATGGGCAGTTATTAAGGGAATTATTTGTCGGCTTTCATCTTTATTTTCCCATGTAATGCGTCTTATGTTATCCCTTTTTTTTTTTTTTTTTTT
>JAESVK010000969.1:1527601-1545285 GCA_017140935.1 Hamamelis virginiana
GGGTTCTTTCACAGTCAAAGGCCTGAAGTGGAAGTAAAGGATTCAATTGCTGCAAGAAAGGTTCAAAAGGCAGACCGTGAAAAGCTAAGGAGGGACCGACTAAATGAGCACTTTCTCGAATTGGGAAACACACTAGGTAAAGCAGTGCAGCTCATGATTACTTACCTTTACATAAAAACCTAAATTTTTGTTTGTCTTATTATACATCATCTTAAAGAAAAATGCTAAATGGACCAAATTTATTAAACCAAATGATGTGTCAGCATAATAAAACTTCTACGTTTGTGTATTTCAAAAATGCATGAAAGCAGAGGTTGTATCTAGCTGCCACATCAGATGGTTTAAAAATTTTGGTCTAGTATTTGGTCCATTTAGAATTACTCATTTTTCCTTCTGTGCGCATGTGTGGATGTGTGGGCCAGGCAGGGAAAAAGAGTATCGGTTCTTCCTGATCTTCCATTTATGTCATCTAAGTATTAAAATCCAACAAAAAAAAAAAAAAAACGAAGATGAGATTATGCATGTGGAGTAGATCATGTAATTTGTGATGTAAGGTTATTGCATGCAAAACTCTCGTTAATATTAAGATCTGATATGGAGCATAATTTCATCTTGGATCAAAATATGAAATTAGATAAGAGCAGTAAATGTTGATTTTAAGCTGGTAGACATAAGTTGAGCTGCTATAATGCTATTATTTTTTTAGTTTTGAAAACAAGTACTGATTAAAAGGGTGATGTGCAATGTTTTATTTTATTAAGTTTCTTTACTGACTTGCTACAAAGATCCTACTTAAACTGAAATAACTTCTGAATTTGATTCAAATTTTACTAGCATGTTTAAAAGAAAAGATCAAATACAACCCCCTGCCCCGGTGGTGGGCACCAACACCCAAAAAAAATGTTTCCAATCTTTGTTTCCGACCTGATGTCGTCTCTTTCCCAGCTTTATCTCTCTAGTTGCTGTTAGTGGTTAGCCTTGAACTTGGCAATTTATTACTGATCCTCATTGGCCATTGAACTAGTTGAATTTGGTCATTTCTTTGGCAATAGAAATGTCATTCAAACTAGGGAACTACTGATATTGTGTTATAGATTTTTTATTTATTTATTTTATACAGTAAGTAAATGACAGTATGGGTGTGCACACATGTGCCTGCTGTGATTTGGTATTCTCAGTTATGAGAGATGTAGGACAAACATTTTGTGATAGTGTAAATTTCTAGCTTGAGATTTCCAATTTGAGCTGGTATGGTGACGGGTACTCCATCCATCATTTGTCAGTTGCTTTTAGTGGTTCATTAGTTTGGCTGAAGAATCATGAATATAAGCAATGTACATCTGTGACTTGCAATCGTTGCTATTCATAGGCACTTCTTGCTTTGTTAAGTTTGAAGTATTTGGTACTTGAATAGCTTAAATGGTTACGTTCACAATGCAGACTCAGACAGGCCCAAGAATGACAAGGCAACCATCCTTACTGATACAATACAAATACTAAAGGATTTGACTGCTGAAGTCAGCAGACTAAAAGCTGAGCATGCAGCACTTTCTGAAGAATCACGTGAGGTGATGTTCCTTTCATGTTTGATCCTTGAGGCTTTGGGCTCACTATACTGATTTTCTCACAATCCTTTTTTGATTTCAAACAGCTAACACAGGAGAAGAATGAGCTCAGAGAAGAGAAGGCAACTCTAAAATCTGATATTGACAATCTCAACGTTCAGCATCAACAAAGACTCGGTGTTATGTTCCCATGGACTGCCATTGATCCTTCTGTTGTCATGGGTTCACCTTATTCATTTCCAGTTCCTGTACCAGTCCGTCCGGGCCCAATTCCCATTCACCCATCGCTGCAGCCGTTTCCCTTCTTTGGAAATCAAAACCCTGGTGCCATTCCCAATCCCTGTTCAACTTTTATCCCATATCCTACTCCTGCCAATCCTCAGATTGAACAGCTATCTGCTCAATATGCATCCACTTCCCACATTTCAAGCAAAAAAGATTCCAGAAGCAAGTCGTCAGAACATCAAAGGGGCAGCAGTGCTGAAAAATGTGATGACTCTAATGATGTGGCAACAGAGCTTGAACTTAAGATGCCTGGATCTGCAGTACAACAGGTTAGATTTGGTTGATCCAGAGAAGGAACCCTTGAAGAAACACTGGACACAATAAAGATGGAAAAATAACTGAATGTTTGTGTTTTTGCAGGACTTATCATCAGGCGAAAGGAAGGGCAAGCAATCCATTAGGAAGGAAAGAAGCATGACAGATGGGTGTTGTTCGAGCAGGTATTCATCTCAAGGTTTTCAGGATAGCTCCTCAAATAGCATCGGTAATGCCACAAAGCCTGCTGATAAATGATAAACTTACTGGTTGCCCGTGCCATTGAACTCCTCCAACTAACCTCTCTAGGTAGCATTTGTTTGCTATGACTTGCTGATGGTAATGTCTTGGATTTGAACTACAGCTGCACTGAGTTCCATTCATTATCTGTCTTAATTGAACCGCCAGTATAAAAGAAAAGGAATCCTTGTGCTGACTGGAAATGATAGGAATTAGGGTTTGCAGCCTGGTTTTTCTAGACAGTAGGAGGGCCACTCCGGTGGTTAACCAATCTATACAGAAAACCCATGATATTGATCCGGTCAAAATTAGAAATTGTTTTCAAGCTGTCTTGAACTTGAAAAGAGTTTTGAGAGTTTGTGGGTTGAAATGAGTGTAGTTGTTGGGTTGGGTGAATTGATCTGTACAATGCAACCTTCTAATTTGTTAACTTAATGAGTTGTAAATTACTAAATTACGTTCTTTAGTTAAAAGTCTGTTATAATATTCATTCTGGCCTTTCAATGAAACCTGTAATTAATGTGGGGTACCTAGTAGATTAACTGTTACAATGGTTGGTGAAAAAACCATCTCAACGAAGCACTGAATCAGTTGATGTTGATGAAGAAAGGTTGTTAAAATGTTTTGTGAAAGTAATTTTGCTTTTCAAACACGATTCTCGAATCAAGAATCAAAAATCAAAATAGGAATGAAATTAACACTAAATACATACACAATTCAAAATTAGTGGTAAAAGAATGGCAACACATGATTTTATAGCACATATGTATAATGATAAACGAAAATGAATTCTAATATCTAATAATACACCGAATTTTCATTAATAATTTATTTATTTATAATCACACATTACATTTTGTAGGGCACAACCAAAGAAACCCCATCACTCCAAAAGGATGAACGCAACAACCACCATTTTATCTGCGATCCATCTTCCGTGAAGAGCCATACCAAAACACCTCTCGTCATGATGTCTTCATAAAGCTTATGAGTAAAATTTCCCATCACAGAATACTCAATGTATTGAGGCCCTCGTGATCGCGACGGTGATCAAGACAGAAGCAAATGAGGGCCCATCTAGAGTTTTGAGCACAATTTGAAAAAAATGAATTCCACCTCTCTTGCCCCCCCTTTCCCTCTGTCACTTCTCTCTCGATCTTCAAAAAACCTGTTTACATTTTCCGAGAATTCCGACTAGATGGGCTGGGTGCATTGCGTGAACTAAGGCTGGCTGTTCTTAATAGTCGACGAAATTCCGATAGGCTTATCTTCCCGTCTTTGTCAATATCAGCCTCCTCTAGAAGGGGGTCAATGGAGCCTCTTAAGCCCGTGTGCTACAATAAAGCAATGAAGCAAATCTCAGTACGAGCAACATTTGTAATGCTAAAAGTTTATAAGATTCGTGACGCCAAAACTCGATGAACAGTTAATATTGTAAAACCTTGAACATTCCTTTAATCCATTAGAAAAAGTATACTAGGCATTATGATAGTCAGAATAGGTCTATTTTTGTCATTTGTAGCTCAAACCATTGTTCACTATTCTAAAACCCACATAATTTTTTGACCGACAAAGGGAGTGTTACACAGGTTCAACATTGGTTCGAACTAGAACCAAAACCAAGCGTAAAATCGTTTGCTCAGCAGTTTATATTCATGGTCATGTTTTTGCTTCTTTTTATTTTATTTTATTTTCTGAGAACCCAAGCAATGTAACTTACCATTTTAAGTTCCTCTGGAGTAATGAATCCATCTCTATCCACATCGAATTTCTCAAAAGCAGCCTGTGATCGCTGCTGCCATTTATCAGAGTTATGTTCCTCCAATTGATGCACATGTAGAGTGGCTGCAACGAACTCAGAGAAATCCACAAGCCCATCCGTGTTGCTGTCAATCTGCCTCAACCAAATAGATAGCTCCCCATTAGAAATTCAAACCATAGAAATTAAACAAAAAACAAGTAAAAAGTGAAAGCAGAGCGATGTATAGATATCAACTGTCAAGTGGCTGAAGGGGCAGTAAGGTGGCAGGACTTATAGGGGAAAAGAACAGCAAGAATGATCATGTTATGTAAATGTTGGTGTCTATAAGGACTCCAAATAAACATCATGGTTACTCTCCAAACAAAGGAAACGCCACATTACTCATTTTAGTTCAGGAAAACCAAAAATGAAAAAAAAAAAAGAAAAGAAAAAAGACCAGTGTATTACAAGTAACAAAAAAAGTAAGGCTGGCATGGAGAATAACTTGAAAAGTTGATAGTTGTTTTCTCATTTCTCTGAGGTAAAAATTATGCTTACCGCTTGAAGAATCTCAAGAACACGAGGCTCTTTCAACTTCCAAGGAAGATCTTTAGCGAGGGCCTGCATGAAAAACTAGCCATGTTATGACCAATACAAGAAGCAGCATGCACATGATGATGTACATTCATTGAGAGATGGCTATCAAACCAAGCTATCAATTTAGTTTTGATCAGCATTCCATTTTAGAGGAACCGCCACACACAAAATAGTTTAAAGATATGGTTATTTTTGTCATTTAACTTTACCTTTGTTTTTCCATTTTAACTGATCTAATCCTTCTAAGCACATCTTTCAGTGGAAAAACACAAAGAAGCCATCTAAAGGCATTAAGATTTAAATAGTTGAAGACTTGAGAACTAGATCATGTCTAAATGGTTTGATAACAGTGCCATTACTGGACATATTCCTTCCTTTCAAGTACCCACTGACGATAGATGGCCCTAATTCCATGGCCAACTGCTCCATCTTTCACTCCCATCTACTTCCATAGTTCAAAGTCACATTACTTACCAGAGCTGAATAGGTTGCCTTCAGCCAAAATGGCCGAAATACACCAAAACTGCTCAGAACTAAATATGAGATAGAAAAGGATGACCCATTATGCTTCTTGGCTGAGACCGTATGCTTCAGGTCTCATTTTGGCCGAAACAAAGCAGAATTCATAACATTTTACCAAACTGTGGAGTTTCAAGATTAGAATGAGAAGGAAAACATACCTGTCTCATCTCTTCAAGACTAATAGAACCATTTTTATCTACATCAATTGCAGCAAACTGGTCCCGAAGATCAGCCAACTCCTCTTCATCAAGTGTGCTAGCCAATGCCTGTGAGACAATAAAACATTTAAATATATGTAAATGAAGAACAAAACTACTTGTGTTCTGCCATGAAAGGCTCCAAAGAAAGATTCATTACCCTTAGAGCAAACTGTTTCAAACGACTGTACTTCACAAATTGCCGCATGTTATTTAGAACAGAAATATCTACAGGGATCTCAGAGGCATCTCCCCCTTCTCTAACCCATGGGTGTGCTGTAAAAATTGGAAGGAATCAGGATACTAAACCAGGAATAAGTAGTAAATACAAATAACTAAAAATTAAGAGCCTTTGGTAAATCATTTTTAGAGCCAATCAACAGAAAAATTTTCCACGAATATCTAGTTTCCAATACATAATATTCAGCATTAGTTTCTTTTAGAAGAAGAACAGCAGACGTACATAGGGCCTGAGCAGCAGTAAGTCTTGCCCGAGGATCCTTCACCAGTAACTTCTTAACAAAATCTTTAGCACTGCTGCTTATAGTTGGCCATGGTTTGCGACGGAAATCAGGCTTGTTTCTTAAGACCTAAAAATATTTGACAGTTCAATAAGTACACTCAAGAAAAGTAAAATGATATAAACAAAATAATTAACGTCGAAAATACATGCCATGCCACCAGAACCAAAGAACCTGAACTCTATTTTGATATTTTCATTCATAGGAATGAGTAAAGGACCCCAATGCCAGCTAACTAGCCGACTTGCTAATTTTATCATACCACGTGGACTGGCAACTTCCCAACTGTTTTTGTTATTCCCCTTTGAGTTGCAGCTAAAATAATAATATTTTAGAAGTAAAGGAAAAGGACACCCTTAAGTATCTCATCCTTTTCCTGTGTTTTCTCTTTGCATCTTCACCTGGCAGATGGAGCCCCAGTTGACTTTCAAAAATCCTTCTAAACAAATGAACTCTCATATTCAGGATAAAGTATATAATTCCATATGGGAGAGTAGAAAGGGGATGGACAGAAGCTCAAAGGGCATTGGGGGATAACATACAGGCAACATCAAACTCAAGATGAGGCAGCTAGGAAGATATGGCATCAATCCCCATAAGCAGGGCAAGAATTACCATTTTCAAGATCTTCATTAGGAACCCTACAGTGTCCACAACCTCTTCTGTATGGCCTCAACATATATCTCTAGATGAGGCAGCTAGGAAGATATGGCATCAATCCCCATAAGCAGGGCAAGAATTACCATTTTCAAGATCTTCATTAGGAACCCTACAGTGTCCATAACCTCTTCTGTATGACCTCAACATATATCTCTGTAGGTATTAGTGTATTACCTTTTGAAGCCGCTGTTCTATTATGTATATTTTCAATAAATAAAAAAAAATTATGCAACAAAAAGAGCCTCCATATAAAAAAGGAACAGCTTAAAAATCAAGCCAATGAACAATTAACGGACAATTGGGATGTTAACTGTCAACTGTCAAGTGACCAACAAGTTGGCCAACTAGTTAACTAAACAGAGATTCATCACACAGTGAATATCTTAAGATCCAGATGCCATCAGAAAGTAAATAAAAAGCAAATCATAAAGACATATTTACTGTACAGAGCATACATGATGATCCCAATAAGTAGGCCATTAAAATTAGTAAGAAAAAACAGAGACAGAGAATCAAGAAACATCTCATAAAAAAAATTAGATGATTCAAGGGATAAAAACACTGGAAAAAATCACTGCCCCGCTTCCTGGGGGAGTTGGTCAATATTCCTTTTCATAATACAGAACTCAAGCTGAAAACTAGAGCATAAATAGTTAACAAAATTCTAAAAATAATAGAAAATGTTGTGGACCTATGATCATTCACATGAGAGGCATACAGTTCATAAATGAGTGTAACATAAACACTATTTTTCTACCAAATCAAGAGAGCCAATCCATGGTGAATCGTCTCACATAAAAGAGATAAAATAATACTCAGTCTTGCAAATTAAGAATGTACCATACCTCCTTGAATATGCCATCCTCAGTCTTATCCCAGAAGGGACGCCTCCCACAGAGCAAAATGTAGGTAATCACACCAATACTCCAGACATCTGATTCAGGTCCTGACTTGCGTTTCAATACTTCAGGAGCAACATAGTAGGCACTTCCAACAATATCTATAAATTTTTTTCCTGCATTCATTTAATATTTATGATTATAAGACTTTTGAGGTTACTTCTGCAAATGGCCAGAAACATTGATCAGATGAAGTTTTTGGGAAGAGTATAAACAAAAATTTCAAAAAAAGGATAAACATACATTGTTTAAACTGATATTTATTTGCTGAAAAATAGAACCCAATGAAGAAGAGAAAGTGAAGAAACTTTCAATTTATTAAAGTATATCAAAATCTATTATGACTTTATGAGCAAGGGTGAGATATTAATACGCTGAAAATTATACTAACCTGGTTTTATGAAATCTGATAGACCAAAATCTGTGGCCTTCAGAGGCGAGTCCACTTTGGCTGATTTGAAAAGAAAATTCTACAATTAAGAAAGTTAAGGAAGTACGGTCAAGCAGCTTGTTCACATATCATAAGATGAAGAACCTACATGTGCTAGTTTACTTGATTATACCTCCGGTTTCATGTCACGGTGAACCAAACCATGTAAATGACACTCGGCTGCAACTTTAAGCATCTGCCGCACAATTACTGCTGCATCTTTCTCAGTATAACGGCTATCCTTCCTATTCAAAGTACATCATCCAGAGATAAGTACTTGTTGAACAGTTGTAACAAATGTAAGAATGTAATAGAATGAAAAAGTTGTTGATATTAGCAAGCATTATAATCAATTATTGACCAGAAATATAAATCACAGAGCAGCAACTACAACCCAGTAATAATTAATTATATTCAGTACTTGAGAAATCTTACTTGGCCAATATCCGATCCAGCAGTTCCCCGCCCTCACATAACCTAATAAGATCAAATATCAAGAAATCACACATTAAAATCCACTCCATGCAGATTCTTCCCTGAACTAATGAAGAGATCTTGGCAGAATTGCAACAAAAGGGCAACATAAATGTAAATTGAAGAAATTTATGAGAAAGATTGAAGATCATAGAAACAGAAAAAAGGCAGGCAATGAAGTTGAATGAATGAAGCAAACAAATGAACAGTGGAATAGCTCAGAAAAAGAAGCTCCAAATAGCAACACTTACTCCATTACTATAAAGACATAATTTTCATCTTCAAATGCATTATGGAAGTGAACCACATTCTCATGGCCAGCAAGGGCTTCCAATATCTTGACCTCTCGCTTAACATCCTCGACAGCAATAGGAAGAATCATCTGCCACCATATGCAAAAATTTGTTCCAAAACATTACAACCCAACAGAAATAGAAAAATTCAAGCAAAACCAAACCAGACAATTTGCTATTCTAAATACTCCATCTTGAACTAATAGTATTTATGCTTTTATTGGAACTCTCCATTGACTCCAACCAGTGTATGTACATTGGAAGAAGTACCATTTTAATGCTAGCAGCAAGGCAATCAAAGTTTATTCTCTGTTAAACAGTAATGCAGTTTTATTCAATGCAAATAAGTGAGCAGTTCATAAAATGCAGGGACATAAGTAATATAGGTGATAGTAAGTTCAAACATCCTTCACGGGTTGTGTGAGCCTGCTTATTAGAATCAAAATTCCAAAATACATAATTCGAACCCACAAGGGGGAAAACAAATCTTCTGATCATTAGAAAACAGAGATGACCATCCAACGAGGTGACTCAATTGATTGATATTCAAGCAAAGATAGGTGAATATGAAAAAGCCCAATTACAGAGTTGTGGAATTCAAAGAAAAAGCAAAAGACCCTTCAAATATCTTGGGATCAAACTCCCACTACCAGAAATTCAAATCCGCGAGTAGAATCTACACCGTCCACCCTAATACATCTCTCCAAATTGAACCCTAAATTTTTTTCAAACCCCATTATAAATTTATAACCAAATAACAAATTCTCAATTGTAATCCAAATCCTCCAGATAAATTTCTAAATTTTTTTCAAAAGAGCAAAAGACTCTCATCAACCCAGTTCAAATAATTCAATGAGGAGGTAAAAAAAAATACACAATCTCAAAGAATTGACCAAAAAGAGAAGACCCAATTCCCAAAACTTAAAGAAACGATACCTTATTCTTCTCAATTCTCTTAACTGCAACTCGATCCCCATTCGCCTTATCGGTCGCAACATACGTATAGCCAAATTGCCCGTGACCTAACAATTTCCCGATCGTATACCTTTTATTGAAATCCTTGGCATACCCAAAATCGGTGCGCTTCCCGTACGGAATCACTCCACTCTGCCGCCTCGAATTCGCCTTTTCCCGAGGTCTCAGCTGCTGAGGATTCCTCGGTTGTTGCTGGCGGGGTGTTTGTTGACGGTTCCGTAAGCCTTCTTCTTTATTTGTCGTTGTTGTTGAAGATGGCTTGGCGCTTTCTTTACGGTGTTGGTTGACGACGGTGGTGGTGGTGGTGGCGGCGGCGGCCGATGCGGTGGTGTTGCTGTTGGACCCACTGACCTTGGCGGCCGAAAGGCAAGCACCCATGATTTTTACGGAGAAGAAGAAGACAGTTTCAGAGGTTTCGAGAGATCAAAACCATGAGAAAATTCAATATATAGCACTAATCATGCGTTTATATGGATGAGATGTATATATATTTATGATAGAGATGATCAAAAGGAAAGTTTGAAGCAGTTAGGAGGAAGAAGAGAAGAAGGAGGCAGGAGGGTGGTGATGGTCAAAAAGAGACTTTTGAAGGAGAGGGGGAGAGGGGGAGAGGGGGGCCAGAACCACCCTCGTTTTCATTTCTCCCCTGTTTAGATTTCTTGGTCGGAGAAAAATAAAAAAATTATATAGATTTGTATTTATTTACTTTTGATTTTTTTTTTTCTTTTTGGGATTTATTTGTATTTCTTAGGGATTTTTTAAAAAAAATATAAAAATTTGACTAATTAAAAATATTTTTATTATTGTTTAATAAATTTATTTTTCCTATTTAACCATTTAAAAATCAATTAAAATAGAAAATAGTAAAATACAAATTTTTTTTTTCAAATATATGCCCCAACTCAACAAGTTCATGCAGTGGTACAGGATAGCATGCTTAGAGCATCTCCAATGCAAAAGCCAATTTTGGCACCTAAAAAGCACTAGTTGATGCCAAATTATAAGCCCATTTGGCACTAGTTGATGCCAAATTTGACTTTATAGCATCAAGCAATGCCAAATTTGACTGCCATAAAACCAAATTTGGCATTGCTTTATGCCATAAAGCCAAATTTGGCATCAGCTAGTGCCAAATGGGCTTAGAATTTGGCATCAACTAGTGCTTTTTGGGGTGCCAAATTTGGCTTTTGCATTGGAGATGCTCTTATAATAGCTCAATTCCAATTTTGTTTCTCTTTTGGCCATTTAACTCTGTCAAGATTCACATGTTTTATTAAAACATCTAAAATGATTTATTTAAATGCAATGAAAACCTAAGCATACACTATTATTATAAAATGGTGACTTAATTTAAATAAAAGAAATTCCTCTAAGTACTGCCGCCAAAAATATATCATTCCACTATTATTACTGTCATTCTACTGCTGCTACCACCAATCCATTGTCGCCGCCGCCACTAACAGTCCTCCACGGCTGTCATCACTACCGTCTTATTTTTTGCTGAAAGTGTATTTTGAAAAAAATAATACTGTATCACTCATTTTACAAGAATTAGATGTCTATTCTCATCGTTCCCAAAAATAAGATGTCTATTTCTCATCAAACTGTTCACATGATCCAAATGCAACCTAATAAATTTGTTATTGGTATAAGATATTATGATTTAAAGTATTTTATAAATATGACCCTTGATTAATGTTTCTATAAATATGGTTTGGTCTAACTTACATACTGTCATCTAAAATAATCCCCTTACAATTTACAATAATGCTAGAAAATTCTCCAAAGATAACTCTGTATACTTGATGACCTTATTATTTTAGCGGTATGTATCCTCACCTTGTGGAGAATTCTCGAGTTCAAGTATATAGAAGCACATATTAGTATCGAAAAAGGGCAGTACCACAATATTAACTCAAACAGTAATAACTAATGATAATTTCCCTTGATAATTTTTTTTTTTTAATGATTCCTTATCTTTGGCCAACATAAATAGAAGACTATTTTTAAAACAATAGCCTCTATTTTAGGGGAAGTAGCATCTTTTTGGAAGTGAAATGCATATCTTTTACAAAAAAAATTGTGACAAAATTAGTCTAAGATTTTAATTTTAATTTTTGTCAACAAAGGGGTGATCTCAACTTTTAGTTGAACTAGTAATTTTTTGTCAAATCCTGAACACCCCCACACGAGGAGAAAGTAGATTGAAGTTACTGAAAGTTGAAACCGAAATCTCCACTTCATGAGGCATAGATTTTAACCAACTGACCCAACAAGACGTGTTAACTTTTATTTACATGTTACTTTTTTTAGATGAAAACCACTGTGATCACGGCTAAAGAAATTTCCTTTAGATCGAATTTCATTTATTATCTAAAAAGGAATGAATGCAATCTAGTCAAGAAAAACTCTTGATTTGTTTTCTTCCCCCATGATCTTGGTTAATTTGGAGAAAAAAATATACAACTACATGAGTTATTAAAAGTTCGTTTGGATAGGCTGTCACTTCTTATTCTTTCTTTCTCTTTTTCTTTTTTCCTTCTTAATTTTTTAAAGCAAAAGGTAAAAGTGTATTTTTTTTTTTTAAATATTTTTTCTTACAGTGAAAAGTACTAATAGACTTAAGGCCCGTTTGCATTAGCTTTTCCTATAATCACTTTTGGAACTTAAAATTTCACTTAATTTAAGAGAATGAATAATAATTACTTTTAAACAACTTGAGTGATGACAGGATGCATGGCAAAAATTTCATACTAACAGTGACTGTAACAAAAAGTTAGGAGACACCAACTTTTACAACAATCACTTTTAATATATAAGTTTTGATATGTGAAGACACGGTTTGAACATAATTTCAAATTAATATGTGAAGAAATAGTTCTCCAAATGTGATTTTAGTAAAAGCTAAGGCAAATGGACACTTAATAGTTGGTAATAAAATGAAAATTGTAACTTAAATTGAAACTTTCACTTTTATTAATTTTAAGTGTACTTTTAATAAAAATTATGAGATTATATTAATTAAGTTCGAATTTTTATTAAAATAAAAGAGTTATAAAATCCATAAAATCTTTACATTAAATATTATTAAATTTCAAAACCAAAAAATAAAATAAAATTTGACATTTTTTGCATTACAATCTTTACTCATCTTCTTTTTTTTTTTTTTTTTTTTTCTGCATTTTTTGGGTCCTTGGAATGATGATGGGGCAGTTTTAAGCTTAAGTAATAATTTCTATAACTATCATGTAATGTCACAAAATTACAAAAACTACTTGCTTATTTCGGCAAAGTAGGTTAAAGGGCTTTCGTGATGATGTGACATAAATCAAATATCTTCCTTCACATATACATTTAGAATTGAGAATGCCTCGAGACCATAAGGCTAGCCCTAGGTGAAATAATTAAATTACATCATTAATTGTGGGAAAAAATATCGACCCACCATTATTGTTATTATTATTATTATTATTATTATTGTGGCTGGTCATTAAATACGTACCAAATTTGATTATTGAGATATTTGAGCTTATCTCAATCTTAAAGTTGTTAAAATTGTGTGGCAAATGGTTAAAAAAAGGAATAATTTGAAATTGTAGGCACCTATCGTCACATCGTTGAAATTTGAATGATTTTATTTTGTTTTGTATGTGATTTTATTTTGTTTTGTATGTAATTTTATAAATAAATTTATCATTGTCAATGAAAAAATTTAAGAAAATTACAATTATCATAACAAATGAAATTTAAAAATTAAAAGATTTTTTTAAAAAAAAAATTGAATATGAACCTTTAATATTATTTAAATGACAATGTATTTATTTGAATAGCCAAACTAGGCCAAAATTGTAATGCCTCATGAGTTTTTCTAGTGAGATCATGAGGTTAATGGATAAATGCCTAAATGGGTGTATATATATTCCTCAAATAAATCAATAAATATTTTATTCATTTACCCAAAAAGAAAGGAAAAATAAAATCGAAATGGTTTTAAAAAAAACTCTATTTTCAACCATTGATAAGAAATATATATATATATATATATATATATATATATATATATATATAAAAGGAAAGTCCAACCAAGAAAAATCAAGGGATTAGGTGAAAAAAATTACCTTTTCAAGGATATAACACCATGTGTGGGTTACATTAATTTCCTAAGGGGGTGTTTGACAAACTTAAAAATCTAACTAATTGAGGATAAGTCTGTTTGATTTTTATTTAATACTATTTGGTAAGTTTATTTTTTCTGTAGATGAGTTCAATCCTGTCTAGAAAATAAAGTATAAAAACAGTTATTTTCAAACCAATTGTAAGTTGGTTTATATAAAAACCATATAATAAAAAAAGATCAGAACTCATTAGACCCAATTTTCGAAATTTCAAAACAGGCTCTAAGGAAATTAAAAATAAAAAAATAAAAAATAAAAAATAAAAGACTTTGACTTGACCATAAAAACATTCAGACCTAAGACAAAAATACATTATTGCCAACTGGTCCACTGAGGTGTTCTAACCTATGAGTCATCACTTTGGACCACCATATATGCTTATTTATTTATTTTTATTATTTTTATTTTTATGGGGAAGTGTGATTCCATGAGTAAAATGAGCCCAAGTGTACATAAAATTGAATATCTGTGCTTTCCACGAATCAAGGGTTGGCACGTTATTTTGTACATAAGCTTAGGAATAATATTTTATAGTAAAGTTTGTATCATTTTTAAGTGTCAGAGGAAGTAAGGGTAATATTGAAATTTATATCTTACAATTTTCTCTTCTCTTATCTCTTGAAAGTTATCCAAACAGGATGGAGAGAAAGTCATACAACTTTTTTTTCTATCTATCCAAACAGGATGAAAAAAAATTTATTAAACTTTCTCTTCTTTTCTTTTAATGAGATTCTCTTCAATTCTCTCAATCCAAACACAGTATAAAATCCTAAATCATGGCGACAAACTTAAGCGAATCCAATCCAATAGAAAGGAATGTGACATTCAAGACATGTTAAGCAGCCATTTGCTAGTTATAAAAAATAAATCAACACCTGCTATTATTCTTATGGAAGATGTATGATTGTTACTTTACAATAAACTTTGTGGGTTGCATGTTCCCACATTATGCCCCGCACAAATGGGACTCTTTTTGTTTTTTTAAATAAAGTTTGCCAGTGTGAACACGAATGTGGTCCTTGTCTCACCCACTAAATAAATATATATGAGCTAGGATTAATTTTTTTTAAAATAATAATAAGAAAAGAAGACAGATGGCATGAAGAACAGGTGGACCAATGATTTCATCCCGTCGGTGTGTATTAAAATTTTAAAATTTTTTTTTTTTTTTTTTTTTGTGGATTTATTTTTCGTCTTTAGGTGCCACTAAACCCGTGTCTTTTTAAAAAAAAAAAATGAAATAAAATAATTAGAAACCCAAAATTGTTTTGGGAAAAGCGATAATTAGGACATCAATCTCAGGGTGGGTAGTTTAGTAGTGAAGAAAGCAGGACTAAGGGCTTATCAAATCCTTCGGTCCCATGTTCGATTCTTACTAGTTACTAATATTCGAGGCCACGGACCGCATGTAATTTAACTATATGCGCTAAATCAAAATTTGATACTTTCTCTCATTTAATACTATTTAACTTAACACTATGTTTGGATTGAGAGAGTTTGAGAGAAAAGAAGAGAAACTCATTAAGAGAAGAGAATAGAAAGTTAAATGACTTTCTCTCCACCTTGTTTGGATAGAGAGGGGAGAAAGTTAAATGACTTTCTCTCCACCTTGTTTGGATAGTCTTCATAAGAGGAGAAGAGAAGATTTTAAGGTGTAAATTTCAATATTGTCCTTACTTACATAAAAAGAAAATAAAAACTAAAGAAGGAAGAGAAAGGGCAAAATAGTAAAACTACCCATCACTTAAACCCTTTCTCTTCTCTTCTTTCCATTTCTCTCCTATTTAGAGAGAAAGAAATCAGCCTCCTTTTCTCTCCTCTTTCTCTCCCCCTCCTCTTTCCCTCCACCCCTTTCTCTCCAACTCTCTCAATCCAAACGAGAGAAACTTTAAAAGTTTCTCTTTTCTCCAACTCTCTCAATCCAAACATAGTGTAAATGTCCCCACTTATTTTGATTAGCATGTGTAAATCGATGCATTTAATATATTTTTAATTAACTTCATACTAATTAGTTTAGCAAAATCAATGTGATAAATATAATGACATAATGTATGTCTTAAATTATATATTCAAAATTGCAAAAAAGTGAGAAAAATTTAATTATAATAACAAGAGGGTTGAGGACAGCATCAGTGTAGACGGATTCAATTTCTCCTTGACTGGGTTTTATGTACCCAAATCAATAATCAAACAAAATAATTAATTACTAGCCAAACATCTTATACAATGCTATGACTTGACTTGGGGTAGGAAGGAAAAACAAGAGGGAAGACTTAGACTAATCTCCCCGGCCTCTATCGTTTAACTTTAAAAAAAGGAAAAATCACAATTGGTGAACTAATTACTCAAAGTCACTAAATTATTGCACACTATTATGGGTCAGGTTCCCCATACATCATTTTTTCAAAACACCTATGTAGATCAAATATTTTGAAAAATCAACTGTTGGATAAGATATATTTTTCATGTATGTCATTTATGCCGAAAATCATAATGATCCAATGACCAAATTTTAAGAAATCTCACTGTAAAAAACTGTGATGTTTCTAATTATAATAATTTTTTAAGGTAACATTTTTTCAGAAATCAACCGTGATCGCATTAATTTTTGGCAAAAATGAAATATACGAAAAATGAATCTTAACCAACAGTCAGTTTTTCAAAACATTCCACCCACATTGATATCTTGAAAACTAAGTGTACATATAAATGTAAAACAAAATGTAAGGAGAACCTGCCTGATCGGGTGCATCCGGACCAGTCAGGCACTGTGATTGTCATATTACAGTACCAATAGAACATCAACATATCTAATTGAGGAGCCGTTAATTCTAGGTTAAAAAAACAACGTGCTATAAAGAACAGTATGATAATTTTTCTGGCTCCAGACTGTTCAAAGACTTGGTCAGCTAAACTGTGGCTTCTCAGATTTTCTTTTCACCCAATGTATAAACTTACTAGCTAGTCAAGAGTCAAAAATTCATGTAAAGAGACAGATTACCTACTGCACTTTTTAAAAAAAAAAATTAATTCACAAATTAAGAGACAATTTGAAAAATAAAATAATTTGACAAACTCGAAATAAGTTTAGCCAATTTTGATTTCATCATTGAACAGTGAAAGTTTAGGGCGCGTTTGGATAAACTTCTACTTTCAGTTTTTTTTACTTTTAAAAATAAAAAAATAAAATTTTTGTATATTTTCTAAAGTGCAAAATTTTGATAGTTACTTTTAAAAGTTGAGAAAGCAAAAATTTATTGCTTCCTCAACTCTTTAAAGTAACTACCAAATTTTTTGCACTCAAAATTTTCATCTTTTTTACTTTTAAAAGTTAAAAATAAAATAAAATAAAATAAAATAAAATACAGTAGAAGCTTATCCAAATGGGACCTTAACTTCCGGTAAATCTGTTTATTTTTTTATAAAAAATGAAAAATAAACATAACTTTTTAAAACTAATAAGTATTAGTTTATTTAAAAATTAAATAATACTCTACAATGACCAGATTGAGCACGTGCAGGACCATTTGCTCTTTGAGATTGATATTTTAAAAATCAAATTTGATGCCAACACATGAATCACAAACTGTTTTTCATCTTTTTTTTTTTTTTTAAATTAATCAATTAATGGTTTTCTCTTAAAATCCAAAAGATTGATTAACAAGAATTGGAAAATAGCACGTTGCTACTTAGAGCTACCAAACAAATAATACACTGCCTAGCTAGCTAGTGCCAAATGGCTTTTTCCTGTCACAAATGGCACAAAATCATAGTAAACCAAACAATTCCCATGAAACACATGTAAGGAGTATATATATATATATATATATATATATATATATATATATATATATA
>JAESVK010000969.1:1545385-1556610 GCA_017140935.1 Hamamelis virginiana
TATATATATATATATATATATATATATATATAAGTATAAATGGGTTTTGTAACTAATCACCATCAGTCCACATGACTTGACTTTTGTGGCATAACATTGAAAAGGGAACCTATTTTACCTGGTCATTGCCCCTCAATAGAGGGCAAATGGACCATTTATTTATTTATTTATTTTTTTGATGACGAGGGTGTCCAGTCTAGCTTAGGCATCTTGACTAATCTCCAGGTGACCGCAATACTCTACTAGCCATGGACATCGAGTAAGACGCAAGACAAATACCTTGAATAGGTGGCTCAGGAGACTCGAAAAAGAAACCTTGGACTTGGTATGCCGAAGCCCAACCATCTGAACTACCCTCCTGGGCTAAAAGACCATATCTCTCTCTCTCTCTCTCTCTCTCTCTCTTTCTCTCACTAAATTTGTCAATAAACAGTCCCAAATGGTAGCCTATTAAAAATGCTCTAATGATATAGAAAGGAAAAAAAAAGACAACTGCTATTTGATTAAAAAAATCCATAACTTTCAAATTACCTAACTTGAATTACATCTCAACTCAACCAACTCGAACGATTCAGCTTTCAATTCATGTGGGCTTGGCTTGTATATTAATATCCAAGACAACTGCTATTTGATTAGAAAACCCATAACTTTCAACGAGTTTGGATCTTTTACTTGGATTTACTTGAATATTAAGATCTTAAATTTATCGTTTAGTGTTACAGTTTTGTGTACCTAAGCAAATTTATATACGGAAAAAACCCAAATAGAGTATCTAGGATCCATATCAACATAATTAGAATCGGAGAAAAATAACACGTATGACATATAATCTGTTAATTATATGGATAATAGATTTTCAAAATTCCATTTGAGTAATTAATTACATTTAAGGGAGGAAATCTATTTCCTAAATAAATGATTGGTAGAAGGAACCGATTTCCTAATTAAATTATTCAATCGAAGGAGTTTATCATGGACTTAGAACATGTGAAAAAGCTTAAGAGTCTTTTCCTATATATATGGGTCGGGTTCCCTAACATCTTATTTTACAATTATACCTATATCTTATTTTTAAAACACTAATATGAGTTGAATATTTTGAAAAACCGACCGTTAGATAAGATATATTCCTCATGTATGTTATTTGTGCCAAAAATCACAGGGACCCAATCGTCAGATTTTAAGAAATCTCACTATAAAAAATTGCAATGTTTCTAATTATAATAATTTTCATGGAGACATTTTTCATAAATCAGCCATTGGATTAGTGTGATTTTTGGCATATATATATATATAGATATATACTTTTAGAGATGATTAGGGTCTTGTAGATTCACACCCCCACCACCAAAAGTAACAACACATTTTTCTTTTCTTTCAAGAAAAGCAGGTACCGACCATATGATACACGATTGGTTTGCTTTTCTATTTCATGGAACAAAATAAAAAAATAAAAAGAATTGTTATTCATGCATGTGATTGTTAAGGAAGAATGGATCTATTCTACCATGGCTTTTAGATTAAAATACATTGATTTACATTGGAACTGAGTCAATTTCGTGAAGATATATACGGAATAATCCGCAAGCTGAGTCTTCTATAAAACCAACTCTGACTGCAATACACAAATAATCTAGTCTATGAAGCAATCATGCATGCATTTACTAAGTTCAAGATTGACGTAAACCAAAGCGTCACAAAATTAATTAATTAATATTGAAGTTGAAGTGTTCAATACGAAAGAAAAGGATTAAAAAGAGAAGAAGATTAAAAATTTATCAGGAATCTTTGAATCTGCGTTAAAATCTATCAGGAATCTTTGAATCTGCGAGGAAATGAGAAGGAAAATCTCTTTAATTAAAAGATACATTCAACCTCAAAAATACCTCTATGAGTAAGAAAAATATCTCTCTCTCTCTCTCTCCTCTCTTTATTTTTTGGCATTTGACTCAATTTTTACCTCAGGTAAATTTTAGATGAGTAAATAGCTTCACCTTTAATAAACGAGAGTTGGCATGGTGGTAAAAGGATGAGCTGTAAATTCAAATATTTCTGAGTCGCCCTAAAATAAATTCCTGACTCAACTACCGACAACCAAACTATGGATTCTATTGTACGTTGAGTCGCCTAAATTAAATTCCCGACTCAGCTACCGACTACCAAACCAGGGATTATATTGATGAGGATTGGTTTGAGTACGCTATTCACATTTAAACTTCAATAATGACAACCGAATCCCTAAAGTCAGACAAAAACCCAAGAGATAAGCCAAGGATTAAGCCATTGATATATGATGAACGCGTAACTGACAGGCCAAGGCTTTCAGTAGTTGACTCATTCAACCAAGCCAAGTTGCTTCTAATCATGAAACTAAACCCCACCTTTTTGCTGCTTCTTTGGACTCATACACCTTCTGGGTCAACCTCTCTAGTTTCTTTTTTCTATGCATACACATTATCCAGCTCTTTAATTTTCATTATTTATTTATTTTTCGTAGTTAAAGGGTTGAATATTTCTGAGCCACTCGTCTTCGAGCTAGCTCACAAATCATAGTAAAGTCACAGCAGTGCTAGGATTCAGTCGGTAGGTATCTTGTGCACTCACGAACGATGTTGGGTCCCACATATAAAAGAAAATCCTTACATTTTTCTAAAGTTGAGAATAAGAGAATGATAATTATATTAATTATTGTTAAACTTTCGTATATCGTATATCTCAAAATTCATAATCAGTATGCTTTTAATTCATTTTAACATTAGGAAGGTAATGATGCATGTTGTTAGAGAGTATAGTAAATAATGCTGCAAAAACACCCTCCTTAGATAGTAATTAAATCTGGTACTTCTGCAATTTTGTAAGTGATATATAAATACATGCACAAGTCTTTATTAATTATTGCCTAGGTGCAACAAAATGCTAATTTACCTCGTTTTGGGAATTATATTCATGCTTACATATTTGTGTGTCTGTATATATGGTCAATGATGAGAATTGAATTCTTTATTTCCGTCTAATAAATATTTCGCATATGTTTAGTCGTTAGCAGAACCAAACATTTTGCATATCCGACAGAATATTTGTAAAATGTTCGGTTCTATAACAGATCAAACATGCTGCAATTTTTCACAAAAAAAAAAAGGCAAAAAAAACAAAAAAACTTTTAAAAACACACACTCTCACTGTTGTTATCATCTTGGGGCTTCATTTTAACCTTCCTCACTGTAAAATTATTCTTAAATTGAAACATAATTACAATATATATAGGTAAGTTGTATGAGATTGTATGAAAGTTGTTAGAGAAGATGGGTAGGAGAAGCCAATTGAGAAGAGAGCTTAATTAGAGTATAAACTGAGCATTTTTTATTTTTTTTTTTGTAAGGTGTAGAGATCAAAACCCCCAAGAACTTATTTGGATTTTTAAAAATTATTATGTCGTTTCTAGTAAATTTGCTAATGGGTATTTTTAAAATGAAGTATGGGGTTTAGAGAGCTACCCACCATTTTTTTTTAACCTTAAAGTCGGGCTCAGGCTACGATTGGTTCAAGATGGGCCAATGGCTGGGCAGCCCTCAGATTGGCCCAGCCCAATGTGCAGCCGCGAGAATGAAGTTATCCGTACTCGTATATGGAGTAGAAAAATAATAATAAACCAAATTGTTAGCGTAGCAAAACAAATCAACCTACTTGGATTTGGCTTGAGATCGGTTTAATAAATAGTTGGTTCGAACTTCTTAGTACGATACATAAGTTAAGCTTTAATCGTATTTATCGGCACATTAATTTATCGAGAAAAGTAAGAATGGAGTACTATTAGACTCAATAAACTCATTAATATTTTATACAGATAATTGGTGTAAAGTCCTATTTTATACTTTCTTATTTGATAAAGTCCCCTCATACATTTTTTATTTTGAAAAGTCCTAATTTGAAGTGTTTTACTGCCTAAGGTCCTTTTTTTTTAAATTTATTTGTTTTGCGGACTAAATGCCCTCCCGCCTTTGGAATCGCCAGAGAAGAAGTTCAATGGCCACGGTTACTCTCTCTCATGTACATTACATATCTCTCTCTCCACCGATGACAAATCTGACAGCCTCACTGACCCAGGTCTAGAACTACATGAGAGAGATTAATAATCAAATCCACCCCACATGGGTTCTGTAAAAAAATCACCTCTTTAATGATTGCACATGCTGCTTTAGGGAAAGGCCCAGTAGCTAGCTAGCTTCATCTACCTTGCTAGCTTCATCCCGATTTCCAGTAAAACTATAATTTTTGTTGAATTTCGGAACATTTGTTGTGAGATATGTCGCAGGTGATGTCTTGACAATATATCTTATCTGCGAAGGAAAAAGGAGATCCGGTCTTCGGCGATCTGACGAAGAAGAGGATGTCCGTCACTACCTCCGGTGTCCTCAAGATCTCAAGATCTGATAGCTTACTACCATCGGCGACCTTCAAATATGCCATAGAGCATTGTCGCCGGACTGGTGTGGTCGACTTGCAGCACTGGCGGCGGAGATCTCGCCAGAAAAGACATGATCATGATCATTTTGGCTGCAGAGATCAACCACCGCCTTCTTCAACGCGATTTTTTTGGATCTTCAACTCGACTCTGTTTTTTCAATCATTCCGGTGCTGCAGAGGTCACCGGCTCGATGGTGAATCGACGCAGTGAAGAAGAACCAGCCGTGAGGTCATCGGAGAAGATGGCCGGCCAGCATCCCTTCAGATTAGTGATGGACTGATGGTGGCCAACATCCCTCAGATCAGTGATGGTGTTTGACAAGAATGAGAGATTTTTTGTATGGTTGATTGGAAAATATAAGAAAAATAATTTTTTTTTGCGTAGTGACCTGCATTTTCCGGCATATTGACCTGCATTTCCGGCGTAGCGACCTACATTTTCCGAAGTAGTGATCCGCGTTGGCGTAGTAACCTGCATTTTCCGGTGTAGTGACTTGCGTTTCCGGCTTAGGGAATTAACGCAGGTCACTACGGGGTGTGACGTAGTGAACCCGGGGTTGAGAGTGTATGTGGTGTTTAAGGTTGTTAAAAAGGAAGGGTATTTTTGTCCAATTCATGCCAAAATGACTTTTGGAAAGAAAAATCTGTTGAGAGGACTTTTGGCATGAAAATCTTCTAAATGAGGACTTTTAGCCAAATTCTTCTATTTTATATATCAAACTATTCGAGATCAACTTGATAAAATTCTCATTTAATTGAGCTCCCTCTTTAGATAAACGAGTCAAATTCAAATTATATCTTCGAGTTTATTAATTTATCAAACCAAATTTAAAAAATTGGTGGGGGAATTACCATTATATAATGAGCATAAATAGTGATTGGAGTGAATAGGGGTGTGCGCAGGTCGGGTAAGGGCGGGTGAAGGGTAAAACCGCAAATCAACCAGCCATTGGCGGGTGGCTAATTCTCCCACCCGCCAACTAACCCGCATACCTCAATAACCGACGGATTGGTTAAATATATGGCGGGTTTCAACCAGCGGGTTGGGCGGATTGAGCGGGTGAAGCATTACTAATTTTTTTTTAATAAATACCTGAAGTTCTTAAAATCTTTTTAACAAGCAAAAACACCTCAAATTCGTATATAACAATGCAATATTGTATTATTTAGTAATTAAACTATAATCCAAACAATTCTTCCAATAGTAATAAATTAAAGTGCCAAAATAAATTGCCTTACAACAAAAGAAGCTACTAACTAGATACATAATAATAAAGGTTTATTATTATTAAAAAATCTTACAAACTAACATATGGTTTCACAATCAAAAAATTGAAAAAATATCAAATCAAATAAGTGCATATTCAAACTATCATAATAAACATCTCTAAAGAAATAAAAAACACTAACTTGCAAGCATATCTAATTAAGGGAAAATATAATGTAGTAATGAAATTTATTTTATATAAATATATTATTTATTTATATATAATTATTTGGTGGGTGGTGGCGGGTTTTAGGGCGGATTGTCACCTCTATACCCGCCAACCGACCCAATCCGCCTAGAATTCATCAAATCCACCCAATCCAATCCACCTAACCATTATAACCGCGAATTGCGGATGGGGTCGAGGTGGGTCGGGTCCGGCGGGTTTTTGCACACCCCTAGGAGTGGGAATGGGCTAGGAGTGTTGTCCGCTCAAATCAAGGGCAAAGTTAGAAATGTTTTTAGAAAAAGCTTGAACTGTGTCTGTTTCGTAATTAACTAAATTAATAGTTAGCTTTGAATAGATCAATATTTTAAATTTTTCTTATTTTTATTTAATATTATATTATTATTAATTTACACTAAACTAATTTGATAATTAATTCTCTATTTGGTAGGAAGGATGAAAAAGTGGAAAGATGAAATATAGGAGATATGGACTTTCCTTCCTCAAGAAGAGAGATCTTCTTCCTTTACGTATGTTTGGAACGATGGGTGAAAAAATGTCTTCTTTCTTTTTACGTGTTTGGTACCGAAACTAGGAGGTGAATGATGAAGTACATTAAATTACTATTTCACCCTCACATGAAGAAGTATGGATATCTCGTGATTATTTTTTAAATAATAGAGGACAATATTGTTTTTCCACCTTATGAATGCCACTTCCCTCCATTAATCCGCGCAAAATTAGGTGGGTTGAAAATGGTGCCTTAAATCCGCTCTCATCCCCCATTCTTCCCTCCTCTCTCTCCTCTCCTTCCCATACCAAATGCTTTTGATTGTTCAGAAAGCTTTTTGCATAATTTTAATTCAACACATATAGTCCAGGCATTTCTATGAAAGGAGACAATTTTCATTTCGCTTTCACTTGTGCAGTGAGCAACATAGGTAGGTGAGAGGTGGACACAGGCTTAATTATTTAATTTATTTTCATCTATTATTTCTTCAGTAAAGAGAGAACATTGAAAGCAACACATTGACCCATGAAATAAAAACAGGTAGCTAAAGTAAAACAGAGTCAAGACACAAGTAGAAAAAGATGTATATAGGCATGCACCAACATAATCAAGCAAAAATTTGGCCCAGTGGCTTAGCCTCCAATTTGGCTTTCTCTTTCTCCACCTCTTGTGTCTGATGCTGCTCCTTGGACAGCTTCTTTAGCCTGGCAAGCTCAAGGTCCTTGCTCATCTTCCTCCTGTACATCTCCATGAAAGTGATGGGCTCCTCCAACACTGCCTTCTCACCCTCTCTGATCTGCAGTGGGTACACTATTGCCTCTGGTGCTGGGTTCTGGAATGTGGCTATGGACAATCTGCTACAGTTGGAGTTAACCACTGCTTGATGATCTGCATTCTTGAATCTCCCATTGCTCAGATACTGCTCATTGTCAAACAAAGTAATTTTTAGTCAATTAATTAGAGTATGTTTTTTGGGTTAGTTGTCAGTTATTAATAGGGGAAGGAAACAAACAATGCGCCGCCAATCCTCCTCCATGACACCTCAAATCTGGAATCTTAAGATTCAAAGTAAAGAGAAATGCCAAGTGAACTACAACTTATTTACAAAGATCATAATACAAAATTATAATAATGATGTCTATAATGAGAAAAAAAACATTTATATTTTATATAATCAATAAAGTGAGGAATTTTCATGTTGACAATATATAATTGGTAAGCCTGTTATGAAATTTGAAAAGTGAATGTTTCCTCTTGGAAGGAAAAAGAAAGGAAGATATTTGACAATGCTCATGGAAGTCAATATTTGGACCATTTCCATCCCTTTCTCTCAAATCTTCGGACAACCAAATGGGGTTCAAATTCTTTGAAAGTTTTTCCATTTCATTTGATTGCTTACATGTTAAGTTCTTGACTTTTTTCCTCTAAATTAGAAATATATCACAATTTACAACCACTCATTTTGCCTTATATTAAAATTTCCTTTTCCCCATTGAATTAAAAGAGAAAGAAAAGCTATTGTGAGATTTGACATCTTAATTATTGAGTGCACGCGCCCATCCTTAGGGATGAGTCTGGATCCAAATAGTACGCCGATCCAGGAAACCCTATGTTGTAAAAAAAAAAAAGAAGAAAAAAACATGCAATTAAAGTTACCTCCACTCAACTATGTCTTTTATTGAACTTTTTCATCAACTTCAATACGAGCTCGTTTGAACATATTTCACTTTGTAAAATTTATATTAGTACGACACTTAATACTGAAAATCTCACCAACGAAATTTTCACTCACTTATATGAAAACCAAGAGATTCATTTCACGGTGGACCCCCCTACCATGAGTAGAGGGGCAACGCAGTCCCAACATTTTAAACCTAAAATAAGTTGAGAGTAAGACAGTTAATCAAGGAAAAGAGATTTCTATTTTTCGCCCTTATAGTAGCCCTACCCACTAAATCAAATAGGTTAATTTCTATTTTTTACTTGGTAAACTGTTAGCAAAAACGGGTAGCTAATAGTTCGATTCTATTTCACTGTATTTCTGTATGAAATGGGTTGATTGTATTGAAATTGGAGTTTAAAGGACTGAAAAGCAATAATAATAAATGGAGGAGAAATATGCACACAAGAGAGGAGGAGATAAGGTTCCATCTCTCTGCAATTATTAACAGTGTTCGGATAGAGTTGAAGAGTAGAGAAGAGAAGGTTTTAAGCTTCTCTTCTTCGTTTTTTTTTTTTCGTTTAGCTAACCAAAACGCGAGAGAAAGGAAAGGAGAGGGAGAGAAGGTGGAGGGAGAAAAAGGCCAAAAACGATTCCTCCAAATTTGAGAGATTTGGAGAGAAAAGAAGAGAAAAAGGCAATCTACAAGTGTTATTTGTACTTACATGACCATGATCGCCGAGATTGACAACGAAAGCTCCATCCACAGGTTGAACGGTGATCCACGTCTTCCCACCATCTCTGGTAGCCTGAAGTCCACCCACCTGATCCTGAAGCAGAAGCGTAATGGTACCCGGATCCGTATGGCGCTTGAGTCCGAGAGTGAGATCCGGTTGAGGGCATTTCGGGTAGTAATTCACCACCACTTTCTGGTCCATATCCACACATGCCTTTGTCAAAGCTTCCTTCTCTAGTCCCATGGCTTCTGACAAAACTTCAAGAAGCTTACAAGCCAGATCCATAAGCTTCTCGCTGTATGTCTGTGTTATTGATTTCCATCCCTCGGGCTTGTCTGGCCACCTTGAGTAGTCTCTGTTTCGAATTGGGTATGAGAAGTATGTCACGATTTCACGCCAATCTTGCACTGCTTCTCCCTGTAAAATCAATCGCGTTAATTTCTCAGTATTGGTAAATATTTATATATATTGAAGTCCAAAGATTATACAAGATACAATTCTGTTTTTCTGTTGTCAAAACATAAAATATCTTTAAAATCCAAAGGTATTTGAAAGTAAAAAAAAAAAAAAAAAACACTAATAAAGGGTATGTAAAATGCATGTTTTAGAAAACATATTTTCTGATTTTGAAAAGTAAAAAAACAAAAGAAGAAAAGTACTTGTAGATGGCTGGAGACGATGAAACCGCCTTTCTTGCCACCGGACATATCGAAACGAAGCTTCTCCTCCGGCGGCAAAGCGAAAAACTCACGAGCAAGACGAGTCATGTCAGAAACAAGACTAACGTCAACTCCATGATCAACAACCTGAAAAACCCCCCAATCTTCACAAGCATCTACAATTTGCTTACATATCTCCGATCTCCGACCATTAACATCGTCGATTCCGGCGAGAGAGATAATGGGAATTTCGTTACTGAATTGATTATACGCCACCTTGGGACGTTCATCTTCATCACGAACGAAGCTCTGCTGAAGAGTCTTCTCCCCTGCCAGAGCCGTAAGTGTTGTAGGAGCCATGGCTGTTGAAAGCTTTCTCTCTCCTCCTTCTTCTCTCTTTCTCTCTCTATACAGGAATGGCGAATCCGTGAATGACAGTAGTAATGGAGTGGTGAGTTATATATTAATGCGCCGGGGTTTGGTTGTGTTGGCAGCTCCAACTACCCCTCCCCATGCGGTTTGTGACTCGAGAGAAAGAATCGCAGATGGGAAAATTGCTAGTTTCAGTCACGTTATCTTTAGTCCACTCCCTTACTGTGGGCATCTTTATCTAAGTTATTCGTCGGTCAATCCCCTTATAAAATTGATTATTGAATTAAATAATTTTTTAAGAATAACATATCTGCTAAAAGTTAGAGTGATCCAATAATCACTTTTTAAAATATAATCAGTGAAAAATTTTAATAGTATTTATTATTGGATGTTGTCACAATTTTTTAAATACCTATATTTAAAAAAATAATTACTACCTCCATCCCACAAATATAGGCCAAAGTGGTCAAGGCACACATTTTGAGGAAGCCGATTAAATATTGATTTGGCCATATTTTTTTAATTTTTTTTAAATACTCTACTACTATAAGACTAGAATAGTATTTAAAAAAAAATTTAGAAAAATATGATCAAATCAATATTTAATCGGCTTTCTCAAAATGCGTTGTCTTGATCACTTTGACCTATATTTGTGAGACGGAGAGAGTATTAGATTATTGTGATTTTTCGTATATATGACATACATACGAAAATTATCTCATCTAACGAAGAATTTTTAAAAATATTTATTCCAATAAAAATAGACTAATATAAGAAATCGTAAGAACGTACGTTCGGAATTGGTCAGAAATAATTACGTACTGAATTTGGTTAAAATCGACCTTTAAATAGGAAATTGCTTTTCAACCGGTAGCCAGCCATTTTCCTAACTAATTCGCGTTGCTGGTTTTCTACTGTTTGACTGTTTGTTGCACCGTGGTCCAATATTTGATACTCCCCCGAGTCCCATTTTCTTCATTTTTCCGTCCCTGGATGCTAATGTAAACTAAAATTTTTATTTATTTATTTATTTAATAAAATGACATAATAATTCACATTAATTGACAGGATAAATTGAAATTAGAGTTCTGAAACATATGGTAATATTAATAGTTAATTCTATTCTAATATGCACTTGAGTGAAAAATAAAATTCTCCATTGAAATCAATATTAAAAAGGATGACATATTTAGTACTCCCTCCGTCCCATAAATATAGGCCAAAGTGGTCAAGGCACGCATTTTGAGGAAGCCGATTAAATATTGATTTGGTCATATTTTTCCATTTTTTTTTTAAATACCCTACTACTATAAGACTAGAATAATTTTAAAAAAAAAATTGAAAAAATATGACCAAATCAATATTTAATCGGCTTCCTCAAAATGCGTG
>JAESVK010000969.1:1558058-1604806 GCA_017140935.1 Hamamelis virginiana
CTCATCACTGTTAGTTGCTTCATTAAGCTCCATCATTAAGCTTACTCACTTTTTGAAGTGAGTAAATCAGATTTGAAGTGAGTTACTCTCTTTTTTTCATATCAAAGGGAACTTGCACAAGGGTCAGCAGCTCCTAAATCGTTTTCTCCGGTCTCCATGAGCTGCTCGTTTCTCTATATTTTCTCCGGTCTCAAGCTTCCATGAGTTGCTCGTCTCTATCGTCTTCTATTACTGTGATTGGCTCTTATGAGGCGTTTTGGGAGGAAAATGATTTTGGCTGAAGGGTTGGGGTGAGCTTAACAAATCCATTTAGGATACATTAGGTATTTTATATTTCTACTTGTCCTAAATAGTAAATTCATTTAAGGGCATTTTTGGAAACTTAAAAAAAAGGGTTGGCTAATAGCTTGAGGGTGTGTCAACATCCGCTCCTAATCCAAATCCTTCTAGGATTTTTTTTGTTAAAGTGGGCCTACACATACTTGTGGGCATAAACATTGAATGGGCCGAGCTGGCTTAGATGGGTCTAGCCTAGTTGGGTCTAGCCCATAAGATTAAACAGTTATTAATCTCATTACTTACGTCTCAAAAAGTAAAATATCGTTAACCATTAATCAAGTTTTCTAAAGTATTAACCGATGCATAGTGGAAGGTGGCTTTACTTAATTGTGTTTAGGAAGTATTAATTAAATCGAAGTTCTGAACACCTCGTTAGTATATAAATAATCTTGCATGGTATTATTACTTGCACAAACTTAAATGCAAAACTGCATTTCCAACTCTTTTTTTTTAGTCCACGTGGAAAATTGGCATGCATTTTTTTGTTCGGAAAATGTTATACATCGCTCAAGGTAGCACTACAACTATTACTACAAGAGACAAATGTTGTGAATTTTCAAAACTACTCATTTGGGATTTTTCAAAACTATCATCATTTATCTCTTGTAACGACACTTGTAATAATTCGTTGTAACGATGTATAGCATTACTCTTTTTTTTTTGGATGTTTACCCATAGGTTCTATTTATAAGTTTTGTTTACCCAAAAATCATACAATCTTTTCAATTTACCAAAAAATTCTTTTTAATAAAAATGCATCAGTTTGTTCTTTGATTTTGCAGAAACTGATCATTTTACAGAATACTTATGCATATATCGATTTTTTTTTACTTTTTGGTAAAATAAAACCTAAATTTGGACTTTTGGGTAAAGTAAAAATATGATAGAAGTTTTGGTTAAAAAAGAATTCAAAATGGGACTTTTGAATAATTTTCCTCCTTTTTTTTTTTTGTTGAATTTGCATGCAGTGAAAATCACTATACATCAACACTCATTTATTAATATTCCGTGTTTGGAAATGGGCAATAGTTAGCCCAAACCAATACTACTCAAGTATGGGTCCATTCTAGAGCAGTGGTCCAAACATAGAATCCAGCATTCCCAAAAATAGAAAATAAATAAATAAGGAACTGTACAAACAAAAACCGGATTCAGCACAATTCAAATATAACTCCAACGGCTAGTTTAGAAATTGCGTCATTCCACACTCTAACGGTCATATTAACGTTTAAACCCAGTCCTCTTATCCCTTTATAAACCCTCACAGCTCCGCCTGTAGAACATCTCCTTCGTATTTTTTCCATTTGATCTCGTGTTTTCTACTTCTTCCTCTACAATCCGCCGGTCGAATTCTCCTGCCAAAGTCAGTTTTCAGGCTACCGTCGACGATCGAACATAATCCAATGGAGACCCCATCATCAACCACAAGAATCACAAGATCCCAGACCTCTGCTGCACTGAACAGCAACGGCACCACCAACAACATTCCCGTTTCAAGTGAGGGTTTTTCACTTTCTTTTCTTTTCCTTTTCTTTCCTTCCAAACAATAAAACTTTGAAAGAAATGGGTTTATCTTATCAATGATTATTTTGCATAATTTTTTCAGGAAAGGTTGAAGATTCTGATAAGGGTCTTTCCAAATCAAGACAGAGAAATGGGAAACAACAAGATCGATCGGCTTTAATTGATATAACGAACGATTCTCCAATTGTTGGACTTGCAACGGGAAGCATGGAAACCCCATTATCATCTATAGCTAAGCAGAGGAACAATCGAGCCAAAACCACACCTGGGTCCGGTGAGGCCTTGCTTCGGGGTCAGGTCAAGACCCTCTTGCAGAAGGTTGAGGAAGAAGCCGATCTCTCGAAACTCTCATTGGAAGGCCGCCCATTTCTTCATCTTCGAGGCTTTGTAAATTCCCCCATGACCCTTCTTGCTCCAACCCCTGCTAATACACCTCATATCTTGAATCTTTCTGGCGATCAAGGTATCGATTGCTTGGCTTCAATGTCGCCTTCTCTTGTCGTTGTTGAGGAACATTTGAAGATTTCTGAGGTTGGTTTAGATTATACATAGCATATTTGTTTCTTTAAGTTAATAATTTCAATTGGGTTCTTATTATTGATTGAATTTCTTTTACTTATTTGGATTTATGCAAATGTAATTAGGTGGTCAATGGAATATTTGATGGGGAAAAGCAAGAAAGTCTTGAAACAGAAAAGAGTCTGATTACTCGGTCTTTACTGTTGGATTTCTCTGAGAAATCAGAAACCTCTGATTCATCTGAGTGCTCTTCTCTGCTGACATACCAAGGAGGGGACAGTGAAGGTAAAGAGAAGGCATCCATAGATGATGATGATGCTTCTGTTTGGTCTATTCAAGTCAATGCAAGTACCCATGATGAAGACGAAGAAGAAGTAATTGAAGAAGAAGAAGATTATAATCATGAAGAAGAAGATTATGAAGAAGATGGATTGTTGGTTGATGAATTGTGTGAAGGGATGAACAAGATGACTGTGAATGAGAAGATAACAGCAAAGTTTACAGGGAAGCACACGCGATTTATGTACGACAGTGATGATGATGAAATTGTTGAAGAACGTAGTGAGAGTCCGGATTTAGAATCCGCATCACCGGGTATTATGCGCTTGAAAGGTTTGCCAACACCAAAAGGAAAGCACCTGCGCTTTCATGAGGAGGAAGAAGATAACTGAAATTCTGGTTTTTCAGTGGCTTCCTGTGCGATGATGATGATTGATTTATGTGTCTTTCTTGACACACACCATCTTCGGGATATTTCAGGCAATTGTTCTTTTTTTCTTTCTTGTTTTTTTCGAAATTTTTTTGGGGAAGTTACAGTTCTGACTGATGAGGAACAAGCAGCAGCTGTGATCACAAATGAAAGTGGTTGTTGGGCTGTTCTAATAACATTTTTTGATTGGATGTTCTAGTATAATTTACCTTTGATTCAACCAAGTTGTTTTTTGATAGCAAGCTGCAATTAATTGTATGATTGTGTGTTCTTTTGCTTTTTTATCCAACGCACCACCATCTACTAATTGAAGCATATAATCAACTTGACCATCCAGTAATCCCACTTCTCATCTTCCCTTCCCTTGTTTGGATGGAATGATACGGAAAGAAGAGAAAAGAAATGGAAGAAATTGAAAGAAAGGAAAACTCCCTCAATAAACTTTCATAATACTAGCAGGAGGGAGAAAGTACTTTCCCGTACCTCTCTCTCTATATTCAAAGTTTACGACTCCTTAAGCTCACTCAAGAGCCACATAAAATTATAGTGTAACATTGTCCCTTCAATAACCTTGTTAATGTGTGTCTAATATATATAACCCACAATTGATTTTCTAACATTGTCAATCCAAGGTGTACGTTATTTATTAAAGAGTAATGCTATAATATGAACCTTGAAGTGTCTTGAAATGTAACATTTTCACGCATTTTCAAACCTTAAAGAGTAATGTTATTCGTCACTACAACGAAGTGAAACGAACTAGTTAACTAGTTAGCTAGCAGCAGCTGACTTAAACTAAAATCAACTAAGAAATTCAATGGCTTGAATTTCTCAGCTCATTTTAAGTTCAATTTAATTATAACTAACTAGATCATTACTCTCTCACTACAAGTATCACGCTACAAGAAGAAAATAAGGGTCTTTCTTTCTTGTAACAATACTTGTAGTAATACATTGTAGTGATGCATAGCATTTTCCTTAAAAAAAAAATATGAATCTTGAAATGCAAAATTTTTACACATTTTATGTTTTGATTTCTGCAGTGACCAAATGGAACATCCTCAGGTAGTTTATTATGATTTTGTCCATGACTTCCCACCAAAATCACAATACATTCCTTTTAACCCTTACCACAAGATTTTTACAAAAACAAGAGCCTGGAATTAATTACGTAACATTTTCTTCAACCAATAAATTGTAATTTACATACGACACCCAAGGAAGAACTCATTTTTTTTCCCCAAAAATAGCATCAAAACCTCAGTTAACAGCTTCAAGAGAAATGTCAATTAGCCAGCAGTTTCAGACTACATGTAGACACTATTTACAAGATGAAACTGCCACTGCCAGCCAGTCTTCAATTCCAGAATCTCTGACACCAAAGTTAAAACCAGGGATGCCATGTTGGGTCCATCATGCACAGGTTCCTTGGAGTCAAGGCAGCTTCAACCAACTCAGTGACACCTCTCTGCACTGACTGTGGTGGGTCAACGGCATTTTCCTCCTACATACAGCACCAACATAACAATGATCAGGGGCATATGAGGAGCATTAAAAAAGAGGATGGGAATTACTATTCAGACTAGACCAACAAAAGAAAAAGAAAAATGACAAATGACAAATATTTATCTGCGATCCATTTAGACCCCCATCAAATTACAGATCTAATAGAAGTAACCACCCTTTCAATATATTTAATTCCTCAATTGTTCTAAAGAAAGTAGAGTCAGATGTTTGAACACAACCATCTCCACTCCCCCCTCAACCTCAATTCTTTTTCCTGGTGTGTAGGGATGAGGGGTTGAATGGATGTTGGAAGTCCAATTTAATCTTAGATTTTGTCCTAAAGAGTGTGAAGGGTACTCATGGTATTAACTGATGAAGTGGGGCATTTTATATTTTGAGTATGCTGAAATTCGTATCACAGTGAACTTAATGATTTTAGAGGCAGTGACTTACCTCTTCAGAGAAATACTGTGGGGCTATCCCACTGATCCGGCTAATGACGTGTTCAACGTTGGTGGTGACCTTGTTTTTGAAGTCGATTGGATTCAAACTACCCCCTCCAGCAACAGGGGCCAGAGGCATTCCGAGTGGTCTTCTCCAAGACCAAGACAGCAGCTCATCACGGAAAAACATGGCTAATTGATGCCATAAATGCTGACTTTGCTGCAATATAGGAAATATGAGCAAAATATCATAAGATATGATTCGATTCAAAATTTATATTAACCTATATTTTCAGAGTAAAACTCACTTTAGGTGAAACCACAGCCTGTGCTGCAGCACACATTGCAGATACAATAAGGCCTTCCACTCCAAAATGGGAGAAGAACGCTTGCATGTTCCTTGTCAGGCGGAAAGGAACTGGTTCATTAAATTCAATCATTCCATTTGCATCATATGCTGGATGAAAATCTGTCTGGAATATTTTCCCCGTATTCTTAGCAAACAGAATCTTGTTTGGGGACCTTCCCCCAATCTGTAGCATGAATGAAATGAAACTTGAAAGGGCCAACTGGATGGCAAATTGCTTTTTGAAAGCCCACATATGGTTTCCACTCAACAGCGTCTTGTACATGTACTGAGACAATATGCTGTCCGATATGCTGTCCTTCGCATGAGCTTTTGTTATCTCACCATAAGCTTGGAGGCGAAGATCGACGACAGCTTCTGGTGAGATCTGGCCAGATATAGCTTGGTTCAGTTGTTCCTTAAAAAAGGTAATGGGGTAGTCTGCCTCTTTATCATTCCTCGCACAATGGTTCTCATACACCTCAAGGAAGGTGCTGTACATCAGATCATCTTCTACCATGCGGACCTGTTAAAGCAGTCTCTGACTATAAGTGAAGGTTTAAATACAGAGAACAGTCTTCACTGCCTCTCCTATACAAGTGCCATGTGCAGGCTAGTCAATAACCATCATTTGATGGGTTCCAGTTAAGCAATCTATGAGGGAATCAAGATGAAAAATAGAAAAAAGTTTCTTGATTCTTGGCGGGACCTGCCATTTACAGGTCCCCAAATGTGCATGCATCAAATGAATACTGCACACTATATTTCTTTATAATTAGGTTGGAAATTCATCGAATTTCTCCATTAGAAGAAATCAAGGGAATAAAATCCATACAAGGCAGAGTGTATCACCTGGGACCAAACAGGAATAATAATTGGTGTATGAATGCATATATGGCGGCGTCTTGATTCCTTGTGCTTATCAAACATTTTGTTCATCACACGGAAGAGCTGCAGCATGCGTTCATCACTTCTAGCATTAGGGGTTAAAGATGTCTGCACAATAAAATGGCGTTGAGAGCCATCAGAACCAATTAGCGTCAAACGCCGAAAACTGCTTCCATGCCTTCTCACAATTGGAATGTCAGCTCCAACCCTGTCTAACTTTACTGTATGATCGGGTGCAATTTCCTGAAAAATTAAGTAATTAACTATTCTCATAAGAACAGCAGAGGAAGCAACAGAGTAAGAATATAAGAGACAAGAATAGTACAAAATATTAAGCCAACTTCAGTTAACCATTTACAACTGCAAGCTTGCCTTCTTTCTTTTTTTTTTAATTTAATTTTTTCATGAAAAGGTTAAAGATGTTCCTCCAACCCAATGCAGGAAAACCCAAAGGAAGAGTGATACAAAAGTTTTCCTAAATATTGATACTATGCAGTTTTTTGCCTTAAAAAATTCTTCTGTTCTCTGTCCATTAACACCAAAAGAGACATGATGGGGCAACTCTCCCAATTGTTGTACTATTAATTCCTTTAGCCTTAAACCAGTAACCTTGAAACAACTTCAACAAGTAGAAGACCTCCGCCATAATACATCCTCTCTCCCTATTGACCACCAAGGAATAAACCTTTTCAAACAATAAAATCAGCGCCTCCATCTCCCAATCTTGAAAACTTCTTAAAAACAAAAGACTCCAAATCTATCCGTCTTCTGACCATACTAGATAATCCGCCACCCAAGCATCCTCCAGTTAAGTTAAAAATGAATTAATAATTAGATATAATCCAAAAATAAGATGATTGTTATGTTAAGTAGAGTCTGACTGACTTTATTCAACCGATAGACTCAGGGGTCATGGGAATGGAGTTCCTCCGCTGGGACAAAGGCTCATTTGAGTGAAAGAAGCAAGATCAGTCTTCAAGTGGGAAATTGTTGTGTTATGTGGACAACGATTGTATGGGTTCAGCATATAGGACCCCAAACCCGCACAATGTCTGTACAATCATAGGGATAATTTTGGAATTTTTTTCTATGGTTCTATGTTAATTCTGTTGTTGTATTCTCTCTTTTCTGCCTGCATAGTGAATTGGGTTTGAGCCGTGGATGTATCTCAACCTGAGGGAACCATGTAAAACTTCTGTGTTGTGATTTTGCTGCTTTGTTCTTTTATTCTTTCTTCTTGCTTGTTGCTGCAAGTGTTAGAGAAGGTATTTTTCTTCCAACAATGATATCCTCTGATTAAGTTAATACAAAACACATACAAACAGTTGAGTCGAATCACTATGAGTAAAGCAGAGTCCCTAATTGATAGGAGTTATTATATGCAACATTGATTTGACTAACCTGATCAGTAAAATACTGTCCTGGAACCTCCACATCAACCACATGGAAGTCTCGCAAAACCCTGCTTTCCTCTTCCAGCTTCAAGACAGCTGGAAACCTGTCCTCAACGTTGCTCTGGAGAACATTTTTCCAATGTTTCAATCGCTCAGTTAGTTCAGAAAGGGTGGCTGGGAAAGTTGCTGTGCTTTCTGGATCAAGATCACGTTCAAAGTCCTGTTTATACTCTCTTACAAACTCAACATGCTTGTTCACAGCATCTGCTGAGAAGCAAGCCCTGCAGACACCGGAGAGTTCCTTCTTGAGAGATTGGGGAACCTCCGCCGTAGTTGCAGTTGGGTACTTGTAACAGCGGTGGAGCAGAGCATTAACCACAGCCAGAAGTCTCTCCTCTGGTAGAGTGACAAACCTAGAACCAATTTCTGTGAGCAGAATCTGCAACATTTAGTTTAATGGTATTATGATTCGGAAGAATACTTATAAAAAAAATATTTCTCAAAACTCATTTGACCATTATGTTAGGCAACCACAAGGGTGTGCAATAGTAAAAGCAACCATGCTATGAAATGCTCTTTTTCCTTTTTGATCTCAAGGTCTGTGCATCCACATGAGGTACGTTACACTAAAAGCTTCCATCTTACGTTAAAAAAAAATATGTAGGATCAGCTTGTCTTGTACAACATGAGCTATAAAAGAAAGGTGTGCCACTAAAGTAAAATAAATGAACTACAATGGAAATAATAACCTCAAGTTCACTGGCCAAATTAGCGTGCTTGCTTCTAAGAGCCTCCATTATATCCTTGGCAGCATCAAAAGCACTAGCAGCAGAAGCTACCAAACCCAAAGCACCGTTACGCCTTAATGCATTTTGACCACCTTCATTAATCGTTGAAGAATTCTGTTGCAAAGGCTGGTCAGTCCCGACATGAATGCTGCCCTCCACAGCCACAGACCTTTCGGGGTCTTGCCCATGAGAATTTCCACCATCATGTGATCCAATCCCACCACCAGATTGAGCACCTTGCTGGATTTGATTGTCTGAGGGTAGAGCACCCCCACCATGACTCTGCACTCTTGTATTTGCATCAACTAAGCCGAGAGAACCAGCATTGGCACCAGAGACATTTTGCTGCATTCTTTGCTGAGCCATTGCTATTCTACCTAGTTCAGATTTATTTGCAACATCACGGCGTTCAAGCAAATATGTGCGCAACCAGTAATACAGAGCCTGACATTTGGAAGCGCAAGAATATGAAGACTGTTGATAAGAATGAAATAACAGTAATATATCTATTTGTCTTGAATCCACAAATTTAATTTAACATCTACCTGTGGATACACAGTGGCAATTTTTAGTAGAACAAGTTTGCAATGTGGAGCTTCCGTTCTCTGCAACGAAAGTAATAGCTGTGGAATCCAAGAAAGCCAAACCCAGTGGGGTATTTGGTCCAAGTACTTATCGAATGCTCTACCCACAGGTTCATTGGGAGTATCAAAGCTGAGAAGATATAGAACGCGAGCTAGATGGCTTCTGGAGTTAGAAATGCCAAATTTGATCCCTTGAAGAAAGCAACATACAGCATATTCCAACCACATCTCTTCATGTGTTTCTTTGTAAGCCTGTAGAAAACAGATAGCACAAAGTATTAAGTTCAAGTAATCAGTGATACGATATTGCATGAAAAGCAGCTGAAAACAAATACCATGTCACAATAATTTCCCCAGCTTATCCATCCTTTAGGCAAGTTTTTGAAAAGGCTGATAGCATTGGAATATGCAATATTAGCATTTTCACTGTCATGTAGCTTTAATAGGAAATCCCCCTTGAGACGATAAATTTCTGCTTTATGTTTCACAGGAAAATATTCCAGATTAGTAATGTTGATCAAATTAAGACCACTGGGAAGCTCTCCCTTCATTTCTAAATATGCCTTTGCCTGTTCTCTTATTTTAACAAAGGCCTCCTGCAAACACGCAAGATAGAAACCAGTGAGATACCTGCATTTCCCTCACTTACTCAACCAGACAATAAAGGGCAAAAGACGACCTAAAATGAAGACAGAATGAGTAATAAATACTGCTTTATGGAGGAAAAACACTCATGCAAGCTCAGGAGGATGGGAAGAACTTGACAATTCACCTGCCATTCCCATCCAGAAGGTTCAAACTTATCACTTGACATCTTTAAATATGGGTACACCAGTACAAGTTAGCAGAAAACCAACCCAATTGGATGAAAGCAACCATCTGATCAAGAAATGACTTTTCTGGAGCTTGAGACATTTTCTGGTCATCCAAAAGAGTACATTCAATCAGATGGTTAGAATCATCTTAGAGTTGTCTAAATTGCTCATAAATTCTGCAGTGTACCCATTGAATGATAGACTCCAACACCAGGAGCGATGTCAAGATCTTGGCAGAAGGGAAAAAAAAAATTCTCCAACCTTCCTGAGTTGACATGGTCATGAAAATGCTTCTAGTACCTGTACTTCCATGGTTGAGTGGCCATACATCTTTTCAAGTATTGTCACACAAACATCATAAAGGCCCTGCTTACGAGAAATGCGAGCAAGCTTGTTGACGTTCCATGCTTTGTCTCGATAACCAAGGTGATGAAGTTGCGAATTAGTGCTGCCAAAATCCTTGAATGCATCTATGACAGCATTATACATTTCATTCCTCCATTGGAGCAAATCATACCAGACAGACATATTATCCCATTCATTTGGAGTTCTCAGTCGCCAAGTCTCGAGGATGTCCTTGAGATCTGAATAAAGACCACCATGTACACCAACAACAGAACTTCCAGAAAGTTTGTTTCCATTGGAAATGTCAAGAAGAATTCTACCTGATTCTTGAACTTCTACTAGCTGTTGGAATTGCTGCAAAAGAGGTATCCTGGCATGAACAGACATTTCAGGCAATTGCCACCACTGTTCTAAAGCAAGATCAACACCCTTTCCCACTATATTTTCAGCATCTCCCACACCATTTGTATTTCTTTCATGAAGCGCGAAAAAGGCTTGGATCAGGCGGAGTTTTGGTGTTTCTTCTACTTGAGCCTTTGGAATTACATGATCCTTCAAATATGCCCAATCAGGCATTTTCCACAGACTGTCCAGCAGTATTTCATAATTCTCAATATTCTTCCCAAAGTCTACCAACACATCCCATTGACTAAGTTGAGTAGCACAGTAAAGCCATTGCTCCTCCCAAAGACACATCTCAGCCTTTGGTACTGTGTTGTTGTAAGTACCTTGAGTTGCCTTAACCATAGCTTGGTAGAAGAGGCTTTGAGCACGCTGCCAGTAACCATGCTGAACTAAAGAAAGCCCAGCTCTTGTTTCAGCAGTAATTGATCTTTTCTTCCACAACCCACACCTCATATCTTCTTCATTGAGCAAACGATAAAGCTCAGCCAGAGACTCAGAGCACTTTGTGTCATTCATGAACAACATTACATGACTTTCCAGCAGAGCCAACGAGATATGCCATGCATTGTAAGTCTTTCCAATATATTTGATAAGTTCACTTGGCATCCGAGGTTGAGGGTGACTCAACTGAAGCCCCTCTAGGAGTGCTTGCACGACATTTGGTCTGCTTGCTTGCTGCTTCTTGTGATAATCTTTGGATAGCAGAGTAATCATTGGTTTGGCCAGGGTTACCTGCTCTTCCTTTTGTAAGGTCACCCAAACAATCGGAAATACCAACACCCACAAATGGTATGCAACATTCGCATCTGTATGAGCCAGCTCCCTCAATGGAATAACAAGATCAGCCACCTAGAAGAGAATGAAATATCAACTTTAAATGCAATGTGATATAATCAAGATGACAGAGATCTTAAATTCTACTAGGGTAGTTTGCAAGGTCCACCATGGACAACTGCCATGGAGCACCCACACAATTGAATGGCATCATTAAAGCCAACAATCAAGTCAAATGAGGAATCATAGCTACTTATTGATGGTTGCAAAAACTGTAGATTGAAGTATTAAATTTAGCATAGATGCACTGATAGGATCATTTAAGTTAATTGTTTCTACCTTTACCAATAGAGTGTTGTGCATATCAAGTGCAAAACAAGGACCATTCTGACAGTGGACCTGCCAACAACTGGCTTCTACAAACTAAGGATATCTTAAACTCCAAGCATGAAAAAATCAATGTAAGAACATATGTCAAAAGTGAATGCACTAACCTGAAGCTTGCTCATGTCATTCAGAAACTGTGCATGCTTAAGAACGAGGCTATCAAATGTTAAAGGGGCTTCCTCAGGACCTTCTGAAGCATCATTAACCTGTTGCTGTGTCCCAGAAGAATCTGCAAGAGAACCTGGCACCACAAGAAGTGGGACCCTGGCAGAATTTGGAGCCAGTGTAATAGGCTTATCCTCGACTAAGATAGCTAGAAGAAGATCAAGGCCTTGCTTAAGCCAGAAGACATCACTCAGAGCTTCCCAGTCCTGAATTTGGATAATGTACTGCAGCCTTGTGAACAATGTTTTTCCAATACACTCATGATAAAGTGAAAAGAATTTCATCCTAAGTTCAGGATCCTTTGCCCTTAAACCAAGCATGAATTGCCTTTCAACCTTCAGAAACACTTCATGTCGTAGGGCTGTGGGATATCTGAAAATAATCAAATTATTAAATACAAAGTCGATCAAAGGAATTTGGTAACCAACTTATAATATATTACTTACTTATTTGCATCAGCACAAATTCCATAAAGAAGTTGGAGATATTTCTTGTCCCACTCATCTTGAGCAACTGGCGAGAAGTTTTGCTTATCAACTTGTGATAGCTTCTGAAGAAAAGAAACTATTTCCTTCGCCGTGAGAAAAGGAGTTGATGTAACTGGCATGCCAGGCTTGCTGTAGTCATCTTCAATCCACCCCTTTATTACATCAAGTATGCAAAGAAGCACACTAGCATCAGTACCTTTCTCTGAGAGCAAGGCATTCAGGATTTGAGTAATGGATCGTTTACACTCTGGAACAAGCATAACCCTTTCACTAATAAGTTTCAAGACAGATTTTAGATTAGAGATCACCGCTCCAACATCAGAACCTTGACGAGAAGAAGTGACTGCAGAGTCTGAATCTGTTCTTTGACCCTGGAATAGAGGATAGTTTCATTAATGTAGTTCAATGAAAATTAAAAGGAATGTGTGTGTGTGTGTGTACACATACAGATATAAATAAAGGCTAATTGAGAAAGGGAAAATTACAATCAGAACACAAAGTTTCAGAAAATAAGGCATTTATTTATAAAATTTATGAACATGAGAAACTTTTACAAATCACCTAAAAAGCAAAGAAAAGGGCTAGAGCATAGCATCAATTAGGTTGGTTACACGAAATTGGATCCATGTCCAATTTAGTAAGTCAAACCACTAAACCAGGATCTGCTAAAAAAACATCATACCTGGGTCAGGCATATCCAAAATCACCCTGTAATGTATGTTGATGGTACAGCCTGAGGCTGAACATGGAAATTGGCTTTGATCTAAAGAAGCCTTACAATACCGCAACTTTTTCCCAAGTAACGAGTACAAATCTGACCCATATTGAAAAAATGGGTCAGAGTACTATGTTGGTCGAAACTTGAAACTTAAAGAGAAAAATACCATAAAACCCCCTAAAAAAAAATTTCTATCCAAAATACCAATGAAAACATTCTTGCATCCAAAAAACCCACCAAGTGAACTCTTTTGCTTAAGAAACCCAAATGTCAACTCCCTATTAACATCTAATTAAGAAAAGGATTTTTTTGACAAAATTACCCCTTTCTATATGCCTCTTTGCATTTTAGTTCAAATGAATTGAATGGTGGCAAAAGATTCTTAACTTTCTGCTGTATAAATGTGAGCATTTTGATGCCAGGGAAAAAAAATGGAGCTAATTCCTTGAGGTTAGATGATTCAAATTGCGATCATCTAATAAGAAACACTTGTTGAACCAATATAGAGTTTGATATACCTAATATTCTGAAATTGAGCAAGAATCCAATTTGATCAAATATGGAAAGTTGCATGCAAGTTTATCTGCCAGTTGAGGATAATGCAATCATCATTGAATGTCAAAGTCCAACACTTGAGGGATCTAAGAAAGATTGGATAGCAGCACACCAGGTAGCCCTAATATTAAACAAATCTAGAAGAATTTGTATCAGTAAAGAAAACATTTTTCTAAAGGGGTCTCAGGGAATGAAGGAATTGCTACAGAAAGTGGACAATGTGACAGCAAAACGCTACTAATTTGATCAAAGAAATACACGAGGGGAAATTTTGTCCAGTAAATCTTTATTTCAACCAGAAATCCACAAGGGTTTGATGGTTTTGTTTTTATAGAAAGATTCACATGAACACAAAGGATCACAATGTAGCATGGCAGAAAAAGTTGCAACTTAGACACAGACCTGAGATCGGATGATATGCAGAAAACCAGTATATTTCAATGACAGTGAAATTTTATCAATAATGACAAGGTAGGCAAAATCACATTAAAATCATAAAAAGAATGACAAGTAATTGTTTAAAAAAATATGGATATAATTAATATTTTATCAAATAATCCAGTCATGTCTCAATGACATAACAGATATTTACTCGATTAAAAAAATTGGGGGGCAAAGTCCTCACTACAAAAACAGCAGCAGACATATCATTGTTTGTTGGATTAATAGAGATGCATCAGTGGAAAAATAAAAACTGCTTCATAATTGATAAACAGAAACTATAACCTCCAAAAACATTAAGTTTATAACAACAAGGGAAAAAAGGTTCATATGAGATGAGAAAACATTGGCATACTTGTCTCACATGAGAACCTGTTGAAGATCCCATGTCCCGTGCCAGGCGTTGTAAGATACGAACTAAGATTGAAGGATCACTTAAGTTCTTCTGCACCTCCGTCAAAGTTTTTATGACAAGCAGGACAAAGCTAATTGAGAGAGCAGAGTTATCTTCACCAGATGTTTGGGGAGCTGTAACAGTATTAATATGCTTTTGTATCAGTTCCTCAACTTTTTGATACAATGACTTCATATCCTGTGGTGTACTAGCCACTTCTAGAGGGAAAGCAACAAATATCATCTTCAACAACGAACACAACGACTTTCCAGCATCTAACATCTTATACTTGAAACAGGGTTCAAGAATCTGCAGAACACATAGTAACAATATGATGAACAAGAAAATCTGGGTCATTGTAGACTCATCAGACAAAATGTAGATTGTAGCGTGGAGACCTACCTGAGAAATCTGGTTGATGTTATTTCGGATGAACAAATGTGGCTGCTTCTCTAAAACCTTGTTCATGACATCCAAGCCCTGTGCAAGTGCTGTAGATGGGTCCTTTGATTGAGATGGTTGAATACTGCTAAGCAGCTTCTCTAGATAATTAAACTTGACATTGGCATTTGGCCACACCTCCAAAGCTTGTGATAGTAGCTCTAAAGCTTGTTTATACATTAAACTTGATTCCTTATCCTTTGGTTCTATGACCAAGGCTACCTATTTCCAGAAAGCCAAGTAAACATGAATTTCTGTATCCTCATATGGTCCCGTATATAATAATCATCAGAATAACAGAACATGATACTCCTTCATGCTGACGAGCCACAAAAGGTGTGGTAAAATGATATTAAGCCAAAAATTCAAAATAAACATCAATTATAACTGAATTTTATAAATTAGAACATATAAAATGGAAGAAAAGCATTGGAATTCCAAGCAAGCAGACAATAATGGGCTTGGCACAAATAAAGGCTACTTTTGCCACACACTTTTTGCCACATATTTTAAAAGATTGCTTCCATTTCAAAAGCAGAGACCGTGTCTATGTCATTCATACATTTTTCATAACTAAGATCGTTTAACCAAGGAGTCAGATTTTACCAACAGAAGATGTATATAAAAGATGTTTTCTTGTATGGGTGTGCCTGCATGTGTTTCACTTCTCTTTTCCTTACTGGTTAATGGTGGGTGGGGAAGTGTGCTTGAGGTGGCAGTGGATGAAGTTATTAGTAGGGTCAGAGGAAAAGGTGAGTTTCAACCCATTGACAGAAGCAAAATTCCAATACAAGTAAGATGCATACATTTACCATACCAAAGAGAAAACTAAGTAAAAAATAAATAAATAAACAAATAGTTAAATACATAAACCGATAAATAAGAGGTAGATGTTTACAAATAATGCTCAACTATTATACTTATTCAAAATAATGCAACCATCCTACTACTTTAAATTTGGGAGAGGATGTAAGCAGGGTATAAATGGTTTCGACAACAGTCAGACAGAAACAGCTAACTAGAAGGCTATGAAATCAGCAGGCACAACCTTTACCAACAGAGTAAGCTGGCGTCTGTTACTCATCAATGAAAGAATAGTTGTAAAAAATCCTTACTCTTATGAGAAAATTGATAATCATTTCTTCCATTGCAGCATTCGGCTTAAATTCTTCATCAGGTTGGCCAGCAGATCCAGGGGTCTCTATGTTAGGAATTGATGAGGCACCACCGGGTGACATGACACAGAGGGATTGAAGACCAGGTTCAACTTTTACTCGCTTACTTGGATCTTCAGGAAATGCAGATCCATCCACTGAACGCTTAGGTTCAACAGCAGCAGAGCCAGGATTATATCCATCAGAGTTCTGGCTAGGGACATCACTGTCAGTTACTGCTTTCATTTCATGTTGCCTTTGCCGTTCCCAACCAACAACCAATCCAGCAAGTTCAATGGCAAGACGCCTGTTTTCTGCCGTTGTATTATATGGCAATCCAAGCCTACTAAGAGAATTTACCATCTGAGGTACAAATTGAGCTCTGCAGCTGTAGAAAATATCTGAATGGCGGACAATCAGCTGAAAAATGTGAATTAAATTAGGAATTGAGTGACCTTCTTCAACCAGAATTTTTTTGGTGTAGCGTATCCAAATCGGCATACGGGAATCCCCAATAGGCAATCTTCTCGGGAGTGCTGGCATTAGAATATCAAGAGCCTGCTTGACCAACATTTTATTTTCTGGCTGGCATGTTCTGAGTAGTGCAACAAAAACCTGCATTTTAAAATGAATGTCATGACTCATGATACTATTTATCTTGACATAAGGTTAAAATATATTATATATGCACAGTGAACCACTCAAGTATTCTAGATTTTGTAGATGGATTAAATGAGTTACCAAATCACATATAAAGTACAAACAATTGGACACTTAAAAATTATTATACTCCCTCCGTCCCACAAGGATAGGCCACTTTCAAAAAGCACGCATATTAAGAAAATCCATTAATGCATTGATTTGTCACCTTTTTAACTTTTTCTTTCCAAAACTACCCTTTTTCTACAGTTGCATGTGCCATGTGGTGTCATTTCAAGACATTCTTGGAATAATAAAGGGTAATAAAGGAAAGTTAAAAGAAATATAATTTGACTTTTCAAAGTGGACAATCATTTTCGGACAGCCAAAAAGAGAAAGATGGCCTATCTTTATGGGATGGAGGCAGTAAAATAAAGCATAACAGTAACTTAATATATTTTATATTACAAATTGATATTTGGGTATTGCATAATTACATGGCAAGACTAATAGAAATTGTAATATAGGTAATATTAACAACATATAGCTTTTCTTCCTTGCACCAAGGGTCAGCACTGGACCATTATCTTTTGCAATGGTTATGGATAAACTTAATGGCTATCCAGAAAGATGACTCATGGGATGTTATTTATTACTGATATAGTTTTTGTTGATAAAACTAAAATTGGGGTAAATTAAAAGCTGGAACTATGGAGAGATGCCTCAAGGTTATAGGATAAGCAAGACACCAAGAGTATAAGGAATGTAACTTTACTGAGATTAGGAGAAGAAATGAGAGAAAGGAAAAAATTATGGCCAAAGAAATGAGAAAATGGAAAAAATTATGGCCATGGATCGCTCGATGATATGGTGTAGATGTGGTTGGGAGCGTTTTTCTTGGTTTGGCCGGGGGGAATTGAAGAGGACGTGCATCAAAGAAGTAGAGCAAGATATATAAAGCAGAGAAGTGATTTTGAAGCTTTTTTTCTTTATCATCAAATGGCACAAATTAGCGGAAAAATTACGCAAAGTGACAGTAAAACTAGTTATAGTTTCTTGGTACAAGGACCAAATGAGGGAATCTTATTTGATATGGTTTTGAAAATGGCATCCCCTCATCTGCTTTACGAGTCCACCTTGGAGATGACTTAAACCAAGGAGGCATACCAATGGAAGGAAATGAATAGAAGAATCTTCCAAGAGGAGGAAGAGGTTTTTTTGCAGTTAAAGGGTAGGGTAGCTAGGATGCTTTTTGAGTGGAATGAATCAGCTGTCTTAGTTGAGCACAAATTTCTCCACATTTTTTTTTAATACTTCACAGTTGTGATTTTGTCTTTCGTTGTCTTTTATTTATTTTTATTTTTTTGCATACCACGTGTACAGAGGCATTCCTTTTTGAATTGATACTATACATTTTTACTTGATTTACTAACAAAATTCAAGATATAATTATCAATACTGAAAAAGTGAAAATAAAACAGTTATCAAGTTTCCATAGCCAACTCTACAAGTATAATTTGTTCGTACCTGGAGTATAATTTTTTCAGGAGCCTGATAGGCCTCCAGGAAGTGGCAAACATTGACAAATGCCCACTGCTTACTGGCACTATCTTCACGTTTGAGATGATTCCAGCCAAACTTGATAAGCTCTTTCCTGTGATGAACAAGGTCATTCTGAAGATACTTAAGAAGCAAAGTGGCAAGCTGCAAAAGTTCTATCCTCAAAGGCTCATCATATTCAGCAGAAACCTACGAGAAAGATGTGCAGAATAATTTATAATTCATAACAAAACAAGTAACAAGAGAACTGCTAACAAGTTGCCATGAAACACACAAAAATCACCCAGAACACTAATCACCTCTTCTGGAGGATCAAGAAGTTTGTCAACAATTGTTTTTATAATTATAGGGTCAACAACTTCCCAACTTTGGCCATTCTGAAAGGCATGAGCTAACATCGGAAGGATTAGCATTTGCATTACGACAACTAAATGATCGTGACCAAGTTGTTTTGTTTGAAAAAGAGTCAAAAAATGCATAAGAAGTATTTTCTTCATGTTGGGTAGATAGCCCTCTGCAACCTGAAAAAGGATAATTATGATTGGTAGCACTACCAACAGAGCACATCTATAATTTATAATAAATCAAATTATAAAAATAAGGGTAGCCAAGGAAGTAATCCATGGCATCCTAGAATTAACATACCTCAATAATATAAAACTCCTTCAGAAAAGTATAGTCAATGCGGGTATGAAACAAAAAGATAGAGAGGATATCAAAGAGAACATTGACTTCACTTTTATCATGTCTTAAGTAATTCAAGAAGCATTTGACAAGCCATTTGCTTTCCTTCACCTGCATTTCATTAATAATGTGTTTAACAAGATCAAAAACTAAAATAATATACATAATTGTTTTTTCAAGCCTTGCTTATATGGAGAGCCATAAAGCCTACTTACCTACTTCTACTAAAACAAATAAAGACTTTTAAATAACTAAAAAAGACTCGGAGTAACTTAAGAATAAAAATAGACTAAACTCATCATCAAAGACCAACTTTGACAACAACCAACCCAAAACATATCCTAAAGATGGAATTTTTAGATATCACCAGATCCAAGGAGGCTAAACCCAACTAGGTTCAATTATACCTCACCAAAAGTACTTCTTCAACAAGCAGCATCTACGGTGGGACCCATTGGCTATGCAAATTTTTATTGATGCAATCTTCATCAAACCACTATTACATTCTTCTTTTATCTACTTACATGACCTTAAATTTTCACAAATTTACATTTTCCTTGTAAATACAACTAATTGGCTGAGTGTACGCATATAACAGGGGACATAAAAAAATTACCAAAATTGATAATTAAAAATATGTACTCCCTACGTCCTAATTTATGTGATCACCTTTCCATTTTGGGATGTCCCAAAATATGTGATCACTTTGACTTTTCATATTAAAAATTAGAATGAATTTCCCATTATACCCCCTTTATCAAATGACCTAGAGAATGACCCTTTCTTTTAGAAGGGTAAAATTGGAACACAAACTTAAAATTATAATAAAGTCAATGCAATCAATGTATTTATTAAACTACGTGTTTAGTCAATGTATGCACATAAATTGGGACAAAGGGAGTAATTGATATGAGAGAGGCACTATATGTGTGTGTGTCTTTGTGCACACATGTATGCAAGTAGGTATATATGGCCGTTTCCTTGTCTGTTAATTTCAGGGGATTGCTGTATTGAACACTCCATGTCCGTGTCAACACAAAATATACATATCAATGTCTGCAAATCATAGATAGAAACCAAACTTACCTGCACCAAGTTTAGCTCTTGTTCACTATGCAATCGAGCAATTCTCGCAGGTGATTTCCAAACAAGTACCAAGGTATCAAATACAGCACGATTACTTTGCAACCAGCCTGGCATCAGTTTAACCAATGTTGAAATAAGAGAAAGTCCCTGAAAATAAGCATCTGAAGATGCACCAGGGGTTGAGGATGGTGGATTAGAACCCTCAGGTGGAGGAGTAACAATGCCTTCATCACCAATCAAAGCAGCAGGAGGAGTTAAAGATCCTGGAGTCATTGATGCATCAGATTTTGGCAGGAATTCAGCAAAGGCACTCGCAAGTATCTTCTGCGGGGACTTTGCAAGTTCTTCTCTCAGGGGCTGACCAGCATCTGATCGTATAATGTACATAAACCTGGATTTTGCAACCGAGAGAGAGAGAGAGAGAACACTTTACTGATATGGATACAAAGTCAATCATAGGCAAGCAAATTCATCAGAGAATCTAAACCTTACCGCCTGAAATATTTTGGCTGATTTAATCGAGCAAGAAAATAATCAACAGCATGTGTTGGATGACGGTTTAAAAATTTAGTGAGCGGCAGACGATAAGGACTGTTAATCTCACTGTAAAATTGTCCTGGGGGAAGAGCCCCTTCCAAATCAATAGTCAAGGTTACAAGCTCATCCAGGAACTTATGAGCAGCATGGGGAAGCAGGTGAAAAAGCTCAATAATAGCTGCAGAGAATGAATCATCAATATGATAACATCAATGTACGAGTGCTGTATATATATATATAAACACCACTAACTGTACTTCAGATAAAAAAAGAAAACAAAACAAAACAATATGATTCACCTGCCGCAATTTTTGGTTCTTCACCAGTCTTCCATGACTTCTGACACTGTGCAAGCTTTTCTGGCTCCAACCATTTCTTTAGGTGCTCTAACAACTTGCCACCCAAGGTAACATTAAACCAGTTTGATAGAAGTTCCAGCAGGCGGGCCAGACCTTGCAGAAGAGGCATGCTGAGATTTTTGGTATGTGCTAAGTTGACTAATATAGGCCTGAGGCTGCTCTGCAGAAGTTCTTTGGGCATCCTTTGCTGCGAAATAACCTGAAAATGATAAAAGTAAAATTAAATAGCAAGAACTAAATTCTTGAGCTTCCAAGAGTCATATATATATATATATATCCGGAGTGACTTAAGATAATTTATCATTCACAGCTATAACATCTGCGAAATGAATAACAGACTTGATTGGATGACCTATAGAACAGTCAATATACATCTCCTTAACCATCCAAAATCTGCTTCCTTACCAAACAGAATAATGTGATGAACAGGTGATTAAGACAACTGGTAAAGTTCAATAATGAAGTAGCAGAACTTATAGGCAGAACCATAAAAACTGCCACCCCCCTAAAACTGCATTATATTTTATCTATACATACATTATGGTTGAGCAACCAAAAAATGAATCAACTAATGTAATAAAGTTCAACAAAACCTGTCGTAGGCCCTCCTTCGCAACAGCAACAATTTCTGGCGTCCGACGTGTCAAAGACTTGAAAAACATGGAAATGACCTTTGAGCGCAGTTCAGAATGATTTGGTGTTTTAAAATCTGCCCATGCCATTGCAGTACAGAGTAGCTCAATGCAAGCTGTTTGAAGTTTAATTAATGATGTGACCACCTTCGGATTCATAAACTTAACAACCCATACAGATTCATCAGCCTCAGCTATTTGCAATGCTTCTTGCAGAAAATTAACTAATTCTTGAGTCAACTTAAGAAGAGGGGGCCTCAAGGCCAAGCAGAAATTCAAAGCAGTTACGGTCCCAACCTATATGACATTCAATAAAATTAGAGAAAAACATAAATAAACAATATAAACAAGCAAGGGTAAGATAAATTACCTGTTGATCAACAGTCCTTGACCGGAGTGGCCGCATTATAAGAGGCTGAAGCAAAGGTTGGTACAGAGGCTCAAGTAACTCAGATACCTCACTACCAGTCCTACTAGCCAAAAGTGCCAAACATGACTGCACAGTCTTTCTCACATTAATAGATGCATTGGCATTGAACAACTCTGATGCAAGAAACTCAACAACCCCTTGAAAATTTTGCCTACGAGGTTCACTGTTTGCTTCGTCAACATTATTCACCACACGAAGAACCTGTGTGAGAACCTGACTTGTTTCTTCCTGCTCTTTGTTAGCATAAATAGGAAGCCTTTTAAGAACATAAACCAGGCCTCGGACAATTCTTACTTGGAAAAGGCATAAAGTCTCCACAGTGACCTTTCCAACCAAAGCACCAAGTCCCATAACACCTCCAATTTGTGCTTGCCATGTACTTCCATAGCAACAATGCAAAAGGCGGGGCAGAAGTTGCTCAAAAACTGGGATCCGAACACTTGGGGGTGGTGAATATACGGGATTCATTGATGGACTAGAGACAATCATTGGAGTACCAGGACCTCCTCTTGACATCAGTGTATCAGCATGTTTTGAGCGAGCAAGGAACAAAAGTGTTTCAGCAAACACATTTAATGCACTAAGAGCAGCCTTAGCATGGAGCCTATTTTCATCTGCTAGCACATCCACTAGTGCATCTAAAAATATCAAAGGATCCAGCTCTTTTAGATTAGAACAAGTACTATTTCTCAACCTGGAACTAACATTTAAATTTGATGAAAGCACTGGACCCCCAAGCGCAGCAGACGCAACCAAAGTATTAGCTGAGGAATAATCTATGTGACATATCATGGCAAAATGGCGGCAAACATTGACGACAAAATCATCCTTGGGGTCATTGAGATCTGGTTCTGCACTGGCAGCAATGATGGTCATCAATAAAATTTTGAAGACAGATTTCTCAGCCATAAGTTGGGTTTTTGTCTTTACACCTAGATCAGCCTGCAATAATGCATCTCTTATAAGTGATTATTTATTTTATAACATAATGGAACACAGTTTTATGTACAAATATAGAACAAAAGATAAGCCAACTTAAGGAACAAATATTGAGCAAACAAGAGCCACTTCAACATGCACTAAAGAAGGAAGCGAAAAAGGGGGAAAACTGTCTTTCTAAAACAATCATTTGAGAAAGAGATAAAAATGGAGCACGGACTCCATCTCACTAATCTACTTGTCGAAAATAGCGAGAAGATGTCTTGTCATTTGTAGTGGATGTAGGGACTTGTTGATGAAGTTCAATTCCATAGGAAGTGGAGAAGAATGTAGAAGTCCACATTGGAAGGAAAGGAATAGAAGAATTTTTTTATGGGGTAGAGCTTTCTATAGAAATCTTAAAAGGAAGATTAGCTAGCAAACTTATTGCGTGGAAAGGCCCGGATATTTTTGGTGATCAGGTCTTCTTTCACTGTTTTGTTGATTATTTAAAGTCGTAATTTACTTCTTTCTTTTTTTTTTTTCTTTTTTTTTTCTCATTTTTGTTTGGCGACTTGTATTCCTTGTGTGTACCAAGGGCTTCCTTGCCCTTTTCTGAATATTAATGAAGTTCTTACTTGATCAAATAAATAAATAAAAAGAGTCCACAACTCCACATTGACACAGAATGCGGATACAGAGTCATGTGAACAATGAAAATGTTGAAAAAACGAAATTGCACATTATAGTTAACATCTAGCAACTACGGAAAAAAAAAATTAATGTCATCACAGGCAGGAGAAGCAACAGGAAAGATTTCGAGAAACTTACAAAACATCTTAGTGTCTCACATATATGAATTACAGGGAATCATTAAGTAATAAAATTTTGAGAAATCTATAGCATGAGAATCCTGAAGATGGTGCATAGTGGATCGAGGTACCATGATAATCAAGTATTTCCTTTTTCTCAGGCAATAATCAATTATTTCCTAAAGAACAGTTTTTTCTAGGATGTAGATTTAATTCATGTATAAGATGCTATTAATTAAGGATTTTTTTGGAGAGTGTGACAATTGATGACCAAAAAATTTCTAGCCATATGGGGATATATTAGGAATTCAAACAAATTTCTAGTCCCACCCTTTGACCAGCCAGACAATTACAAAGTTAAAATTTTCAGGCTACATAAACATTTCCCTTCAGTCCCTTAAAAAATGAAAGATAGAAAGAAGAGAAAAAGAGAAAAAGAAATGTTCTAGGAGTTTCATTTCAAAAGCCTAAACCGTGGAGAAGTCTCCAAACTCTCCACTATATTTTCATAATCAGCCCTAATGTGGTTTTAAGACCTTAGTCAAGCAGTATTTTATGCAGATGGGGGCCCATCATGGAGCCCAATAACAACACTGGTAGACAGGAAGAGAGCAAATCAGTAGACATAATGTACCACTCTCACACCTGTATTACCAAGATAACACCTTCCACATTAAAGTTTTTTGAAAAATATTAAACAATAATATCATAAAAGAAAAAAATGTATTTAACTATAAAAAGGTTGTAAAACACTAGAGCTGTCAACAGATCAGATCATGGTCTGAATTTAATCCAATTAAGTTCAGATTATGAGACCAATTTAGATCCATGGTTCAAATATAAGCCCAATTAATAGATTATACTTGGATCAGACTTGAACCAAGGTAGATTCGATCCAATTAAGAGTCAAGTCCAATTGAATCTAGCATATCTAGTAGGGTTACATATATGATCTATACTATTATATAAAGGCAGGAGGCATGGTGAGCTCAGTTGCTCACATTTTTTGCCAAAATTGTCCTCTAGATAAACAATGTTTATTGTTATTCAAAAGTATATATCTACAAAAATAAAAGGATATATATGTAATTTCAATACCACCCACTACTTTTATAACTACCCTATTCCATTTCTCTCTCTAGCCTTGAATAACCTTTTTTTTTAATTCAATTTGTTATATTCAACTATTTTTAAAATTTTCTTAAGCTATTATTCTTTTTTTTCTTCACACATGCACCGCGTGTGCTGCGAGTTTAATATATATTTTAATAAAAATAACTTGGTGATTTTAATTTACAATAATACATAACATCCCCATTCAGTCATTCGGATTTCAATTCGAATCTGGATTTTTGAATTTAAAAACTCTGGCGCAATAATTTAGGACCTGGTGGATTCGAATTTGAACACAGATCTTGGTGGACATGATCAAATTCAAACTCATATCTTGCCCTATTCACGGCAAATTCTACCCACCATTTACAACCCAAGAAAACATTCAGATAAGGCTTCCAAACTGTGCAAGACAGTGATATCAGACAAACCTTCATATCTGAAGTCTCAGACCTGCGCCAAGATGGATCCACTGTAGAAACTAACAAAGTTGACAACTGCTTGGGTGTGAATCCCTCATCAGAAACATTTCCTGGCAAGTTTAGCTGAGATGATAAGCATACACGAAGGAATTTTAAAGCCTGCTTTCGGTAGAAAGCATCCATGCCACCATTTCTGTGCATGACTGCTGCTACAGCAAGGTTTATGCAACGATCTAAAGGCACCAAAAATGGGGTTGAGGGCTCGAATGTTAGAATCAAGCGCAGGCCATGCTCTGGGTTTTCCTTGCACTCAAGGGCAAGGGGCTCTTTGAGAAAGCGTCTGTTACGACCACCTAACTTGCCAAGCAGCTGCACTGATTTTCCACCCCAAGGATAGGGTGCAGGCCTCAAGTGAGACCACAAAGCTAGAATCACCTCGGACATAACATTTGCCATACTTGGTTCAAGGAAATCGGGATTCAAACTATCCACCCAAAACTCAAGTGTCCTTAAACTCAAGCTCACAAGGTCATCACTTCCTTTAAGACACAACACTAGAGGCTTCATAAGACGGGGAAGATGTGGCAACAACGAACTCAAACGAGCAGGCAAAGTTAAGCAGAGCTCAAGCAAAAGGTCCCTCATATCCTCTCCAGTGGGCCCCTCAAGCATAGCCAATAACATATTTAGACAGGGTTGCAATGTAGGAATCAAGTCCCGCAGCAGAAGTTCAAATTTGCCTCCAGAAAGGGCTCTAAACATTGTACGAAGAAGTTGCAAATAACCAAGTGGCCTCTCAACTTCAGTCGCATTTTTCATGCAAACTTCCATGATTACAGGCACATGAGGCTGCAATGTACGTTCACACTCGGACGGATACTTAGCAACAGCACCAAATAAAAACCGAAAGAGATGCAAGACAAGCTTTGCCGCAGGTGAATCTGGATGCTTCAAAACATCAAGTTTGCTGCTTACGAGAAAATTGACCAAAACATCAGCAAATGGCCGGAATACCTTAGAGGCTTGCAAAAGGGTAGAAAATATATGCACTAGCTGAGAGTTGTGAATCATGCACTCAAAAAGCTCCGGCATACACAATGAGAACATGTCCATAAGATCTCGAGGCTCCATAATAGCCAAAATCAGGGAGAACGAATGGAGCATTTCCCTTTCCTCATCCTTCTCCTTAAAGAGTGCTAAGCAATGCACACCGCTCTTTAAAACACCAGAGGCTTTCCACACCTTTGAAAAACTAGAGTCAGAAAAGGATAATCATACCAAGGTACCCATATTATAACTCATCAGTCTATGTTTAATACCTCATCTTCTCTCATCCCTTTGAATGCTTGAGGTGCTGGTAAATTAGATGATTGTGAAACAAGCACCTGAGGATGTGTTCCATGCGTGGAAGGCGAAACCTGAACCATAGGAAGGCACACATAAGCTAATGATCATCGCACTTAATGCATAGAACAATTGAATTAAAGAATTAAAAACCTGTGACCGGGGTAAATGAGCATGAGTGATGCTCCAGATGATAGTCTTCATTCCTGCACATATCCAGCCAAAGGTCATTTCATGGGGACGAAATAATTGAATTACTAATAAGAAACACAATTCAAGGGAAATGATTACCAGTAGAGAAAATTAATTACGCACCATATGTGCAGGAATAAAGACTAACATCTGAGTGATGCTCCAGATGATAGTCTTCATTCCTGCACATATCCAGCTGAATCAATGATTGCTGTTTGAAAAATAAATTTTAAAGAAAAAAGAAGAATGAAAAAAGTAAATTACCCAAAACCAAGGTCTTAATCAGATGCTTACAATCACTGACTTCCTTGGAATGCTCCATAGGGACCTGCAAATTCAAAACTGCCTGCAACCAAATTATATGCCAAGATCAAACAAACATTAGGGACCCAAGAGAAATAAGTGGTGGTTCTAAAAAAAAGTAAGGGTTATCAACTACATATATAGATGTGATCAAAGACATGTATGGTGTTCTAGCAACTGAAGCAAGGAGAAAATGGAGGAGAGACTAGTGAGTCTTCAATCACAATAGGTAAACACTGTCAAGGGTTGGTGCTGGTAAATAATGAAAATTTTATAAGACAAGTAGCCTGAAATACAAACTACTTAGTAATGTAATGGAGAAACAGAGAGAACTATATGAGACAACTACAAAACTAGCCATGATTTATGGTACCAAATGTTGAGCGATCAAGAATGTTGGACAATCAAAAAAGCAACAAACCAATAAATTAAGCATAGTTGAAAAAAGGATGTTGAGATGGATGAGTAATAACTCAAAAAGAAGATTCCATATGACATGAATACATTCGTGGGGAATAGAGTAAGCTCCAATTCTGTATAAGAGTATGAAGAGTTGTCTAAATGGTTTAGTAAGGCACAACATAACTGCAATAGCAAGGATGATCACCCGGTCCACGCATGGAAAAAAGAAAAAAGAAAAAAAAAGAGGATTACTGTGAAAAAATACATCCAATAGTCTTAGATTCAGTAGAAGACATTGCCCAAGATTAAGCTGAATAGCAGTAAAGGATTTGTATAGAACCCAAGTAGCCAGAATATAAAGCCTTGGGTGAGTCGAGTTTTATTCCATAACACACCAACCCTTGACATCAAGTAAAAATAATAACCATATACTCACTCGACAACATTCTGAAAATCAAACTACTAAAAAAATATAGAAGTAGGAAAACTATAGTTGTTTCTCCTTGGACTTCTGAAACTAACCATGACCCCTCTCCTGTGGTTTCTAAAATTCTACATATCTTTCAAAAACGAATAACAATCTTTTACCACAAAAAAAAAAAAAAAAACCATTGACCATGTCCTCCACCATATAACATCCCCACTACCCCTATCAACCTCCATCACATGAATCTTTTCCAAGAATACCACCACCGCCTCAAGCTTCCAGTCTTAAAACTCCTAATGAAAGTAGGACTCCAAATCATACCCCCATCAAACCATACTATATAGTCTGTTACTGAGGCATCCCTGTCACAAGAAATAGCGAAAATGTCTGGAAATTCATCCCCTAAATTTCCTTTACAGGATGTTGATCAAGAGGCTTCACTAAATTTCCTTTATAAATGGGCCAACGCATACTTTTGAAGATCCAACCCACAAAAATATTTCCTTTATGAATTGTTTTCCTCAACAAGAACATGAATTCAAACAACAAAAATAAAAAAGAAAACAAATCCCTATTAGCAAACATCCAGAAAATTTTAAATTAAAGCCAAGAGAAATTGCTTGTAATGTTTAAACTAACCAAATAATAGTTATAAAACAATGACAATTATGTATAATGATTGTGTAAAAAGGAAAACAAGTGTAATAGCATAAAATGCATATATTTTCTTCCATAAAATTTAAAATTTGCAATAAAAAGAACGATTATCCACCCTTAAAGTATATTTATAAACTTCAACAAGGAAGACAAGGAAGAAAAAGGTGACATAAAGACTCATAAAATCAGGTAATTCAAGTGATGCCAAATCTTAAGACACATTACAGATTATTGTCAAAGAGGAGTCAAAATAACCTGTACAGGGAGTTCGAGCTTTGACCTCAATGTAGCTCGGTCTTTGCCCTCCTCACCCTCTTCAAGTAGCTATCACAAAACAAGCAAACCTGTTATTAACATTGACACATTCGCAAGAAACATCTAATAAAGAACAAAAACCATTTAAAACAGAACAAGTAAGGTTCCCACAAACTATAGAGAAGAGAGAAGGCTCACAATTTCACAAATAATACACAATCAAACATAGCCTCCAACACAGAAACATAATAAAAAGCCCATTTGAGGGACTCGCAATTATTGGTTGATTGTTTTGGCAACATGAACACACAATGTCAAGGCACATGAACACACAATGTCAAGGCACCAATAAATCAAATATGCAAGGGCCAAAAGAATTTGACTTTGCATCCACACTAATTTCTTTCAGCAATGTGGTTTCAAAACCATAGCTTTCAGACCAAGAAATGAAAATGAGGACAACAGAAACTGAAGCAGGAGCAGAAGATGGATAAGACCACTGTTACAGTATGTAAAAACTGGATGGTAAGTAAATATAATATATGCAAATTGAAAATGTTGGACAGGAATTATATTCCAAACAATGCTAATGTGTTTCCAAATTTTTGTTTGCATAGTCCAATTTTGCATCTCACATCCATGACACCCAATAAATAAATATAAGAATGGTGCAAATTTTTAGGAGCAACCCTCCATCAAATGTATCCTATCCATCATGTCTAATATCAATCAAATTTCTGACTGTAAAAAATAAATAAATAAACAAATAACTGATTGGACTATCATGATATATATTGGACCAAGGCATGCCAACTATAATTGCCAAGACCTGCCAATGGCCTCTAGATTGAACATTTTCTAAACCAGCAGCCTCCTCCCCCCCCACACACACACACACCCAAAAAAAAAAACACACACACACAAGAAGGATTTAGATGACACCAGCGCATTAAAAAATGGCCCAACAACTGAAAAGCTTATACAATTCTTGATCATTAAGCAAGATTCTGAAAACTGGTTCAAGAAAACCCATCCCTAATCCAAATGTTCCAAAAAACTTTAATGGCCTGTTTGTTACGAGGGAAAAGTGGGAGGAGGGAAAGGGGAGAAGGGAAAAGTGGAGGGAAGAGAGATTTGGGACATGTTTGGTATGGAGGGAAGGGAAAAGTGGAGGGAAAAATGGGGGGGAAAAGGGAGGTATTCAATCCGCCCAATTTCGGGCGGAAAAATGGAAGGAAAACTGGAGATCAGCTTATGTGGGCTTTGAAAAGACCATTTTAGCATCAGTTTTTTGGTTTAAACCCCTCAGCCTTTCCAAGGAAGGAGCTGAGAAAGAGAATTTCATAAATATTAGAATTTGTTTTTCTGACAAAAAGTAATTTAAAAAAAATTCTCATAGGAGACCCACTTATAAAATTATCATTTCTCAATTATGAACATATAACTGAATCTTTTTAATGGTTGTTAGAATTTAGTAGTATAATGTCATTTTGGTTAAATATATGTGGGGGTATAATTGTAATTTAAGTGCTTTACTTCCTTTCCCTCCTCCCAATTTACCAAACACATGGAAGGAAGGAAACCATTTTTCCATCCATCATACCAAACACACAGGAAGGAAAAAGGGTTTCCCTCCCCTGAGGAAGGAAAGCCCGAGGAAGGAAAGCCCATCCCTCCTACTTTCCTTCTTTCTATTTTTCCATCCCTCCTACCAAACGGAGCATAAAAGAAAATGTCAACATATGAGATGAACCCTCACAATTAACATGTGAATTTCATAAAAGAGCCATAGATGCTAGGATTGCCCTTATAGAACAAAAAACATTAACTGTTAAACAAATGATTTCACAGTAAGCATCAACACAGTACCAAGTGGAAATTTGAAACATCAGTAACATCATTCTATTCTTGCAATCAATATTGAGTACCTGAGGAATGGTACGCTTGAATGTACTAAATTTCCCAACAAAAGCATCCAAAATTCGCCCCTACAAAGAAACATTGCATAAGTCACTCCCAAAATGAAAGAAGAAAATCTACCAAGTATATCAGTTCCACATAATATAGGATATCAATTAGATTGAAACTCAGACCAATAAAACCCTTGCTTCATCCATAGACGGTTGGTCTACACCTTTCTCAAAAATTGGCTCCACCTAAATCCACAAAATAAAAAAAATAAAAAAAATAAAAAAAATAAATCCATTAAATTGATTCAATAGTCAATCACTTTTACAGTTTACTTGAAATAGCCAGATGAAATTTAAAAAAAAAAAAAAAAAGGAAAGCTGTAATTTTCTTTAGAAGAATAGAGTTAGCATATGCACCAGATTCAACATTAAGCGAGCACAAGTAGTATGAATGCTGAGTGACAACGAAGCATCATGCATGTTACTCGAGAACAGATAAATAATCCGCGATAGCTGCACCATAATGATACAAAGCGTCAACTGATAGAAAGCTAAAGTCAAAATGAATGACTTAAGTTGCAATTTCATGGGTGCAAACGTGTTAGCAACAACAGATACAAACAAAAGATCACACCAAATTATGACAATTTCTTCCAACAAGCAATGACAAAAAGTGAAATATAAGGCAGCTCATATAGGTAAAAGTAAAATATCAAAAAGCCAGCAATAGGGCCAAAGTAAGACCAGCCAAACTCTAGAATCAGCATATCAATCTGTACTGCAGCTTGAAGAGGCTTTAAACCATCTTAAGGTTCTAACTTTATTTTCTTATTTTTGGTTTGCTAATTAAGGGCAGTATGAATGAATGTATGGTTGTTAGAGAAGCCAATACTTGAGCTTTTGGATTGTCTTGGTTTAAGCATGATGCCATCTAAGATGCAGAACAGCCAATCAATTGCAATGCATTTAATAGTCAGGAACTTTGTTAAATAAACTCGTCAATTTCATCTCGTATAGCTGCAGATTTATCCAGTTTTTATATGTAAAACTCCTACCTTCGTTATTTCCTCAATCAGGCAACCATTCATTTGCTGTGTTCTTTAACCTTCCCAGAACTTCTTTGTTAAGAATTCTTGCCTTATTCATATCTTATGGTCGCAGAATTTGTAGAAGACTGAAGACTCATATTATCTGATTTTGTGTTATATTCCTACCTACATCCTCTCTCCACTCTGTTGAACTATCTATCAAAATGTGCATCAATCCAATATAAAGTCCATTGAACACAACCACCTTCTTGCCAATGCGACATTTCATTGAAAATATAGCAGAAGCACATACGCATAGAACCTTATTTTTTTCTAGATTTAAGTATAAAAAGTAGAAACATAAGTCAAAATACTTATGGAGTCACATTCCATCACTCACTGTACAAGTAAATCAATATTTTCCCAAGAAGAAGCACATACTCGAAGAGTCTTTACTTTTTTGTAGATTTAAGATCTGTTATGATCCCATCTGTCCTCTACTCGCCATTTACAATGTCAGAGAGAGAGAGAGAGAAGCATACCTGAATTCTCAAAATGTACAAGGATAAACCTATACTGACATCAGCACATAAAAGCATACAATTTTTTGTAACAAAAAGCAATAAAATGTCCATTACAAATAAAGAAACATCCGAAATGATTAAATGCAGGAAAAAGGGGACAACCACCATGCAACTATGCATGTAGCAACCAGTGCCTTAACCACTATGGACAAGAAAACAGAATAACAAGAAGCATACGAGTACATGCAAATAGGAACAGGTGCTTATCAAGAAGGAAAAGGAAAAAAAACATGTAAATAGGAATAGGCATTGTTGCATCAGACATATCAACAGAAGCAACACCTGTGATAAGGAAAGATCCCCTCGAACATGATGAACAATCTCTGCCAGTAGACTATAAGCCAACGGTCTCAATGTCTCAAAACATGCGCGGCCAGTTCCCACAAGAACCCTAACATGGTTTAAGAAGAAAAAGGTGTTAAATAGGAAATATTCCAATGCAAGCTTCAGGCAACGATAGACTCCTACCTTATTAAAAATACACATAAATCAAAGTTACATAAAGCACATGTCAGGAACTTAGATATTCATAATTTGCCAGTAGAATGAAATTGAACTTCCACATCACACAGACCAATTATCAAGAAAAATGTTAGCGAAGCATACAAATTTTTAGCAGCATTAAATGACAACTACAATTCCCATCGCCCCTAGACTAATGGGTTGGAAAATGGAAAATTACAAGGATCTTCTCTGCACCAAACAAGAACTGCCACATGCGCACATGAGTGAGTGCATGCACACATAGAGATACTATAAGCATCGATGTGCACAGGGGCATAGAAAGGCAAATTAAAACACAAAACTGTAATTTGCAAATCAACTAAATCAAGGGAATGCATCATTACAGATACAAATAATATTTACTTAAAAGTTTTATTTTCCAAAACTTTAATATTTCAAGAATAGGTGGGAGCAATGTTTTCAAAGGCAAAGGCATAAGCTGCAGCTGCCGCCAACCCCCCCCCCAAAAAAAAAAAAAAAAAAGGTTAAGGTATAAGGGTGGTTTGAAAATAAAGGAAAGTAGAGATTTATTTACAAATACAAATATATAAAAGGGAGGATCAGGTATCTCAATGAAAAATCAAAAAATCCCTGACGTCAAGGGTCCCGCAACAATGCCAGCAACCTCTAACAATGGAGGTTCAAGTCTGACATCATCTAAGCTTACAAGTCACAGATCGAACTTTGTATAATGTAGGTACACATGATTTATAGTTCAGAAATGTTACCTCTCTTCCAATAACGTGTCAATCAAAGGAAATAAACCCCTCTTGAAATCTGTACCGAGAACATGCTTTAATGCTACTAACAATTCCTGCAACCAGCATATTGCCCCAAAATTTTTAACACTAGGAAAGAAAAAGGATCCAATAAGAGAATGTATATAAGAATGGAGATGAATTTTTAACCTTTCGAATAGAAACAGAGTCCGAACATGTAACAAGCAGGTTTACAATGCTTTTGCATATGCTTTCTTCATGTGGCCTGATATAATCGGCGAAACTCTTCAACAGGTAAGTTAAAAAAGATACAGTCTGCATTAATGGAGGAAAAATGCCGTAAGAAGTTAAATGAAGAACATTTAGATGGAAAAAAAAATAAAAATAAGTGAAAATAGGAATAAATTCTGCTTGTTTGGATTCTTTGACTTCTTTTTTTTTTTTTTTTCTGATGGGTGGATTCCTATTGTTATGCGTTGTCAAATAGATTCTAAATTGCTTCACTGGGAATTGTGCATGTCTTGGATAATCTCAACTCCCATTTCTTTTCAAACACCTAGACTCTGTCCTTTAGCAATTATAATTGCAACTTGAAGCAAACTTTCAGTGTCTTCCAGAGAATAGTTTTGAAAATTTATCAACATCATGAAGAAAGAAACAAAACAATAACAGTTACCTTAACCTGCGCGCCCTTTAGCTCAATGAAGTGATTCTTCAAATGGGGAGGAACCTTTTCGGGACCAGGGACTGATATAGCAGCAACCATCAATGGCAACAAGTGAGGAATATTAGTTTGAACAAGCCGGCTATACAACTGGAATAGAAACATAACCACCAAGGGGCTTTCGGTAACTATCTTAAACGATCGAGTACTGGGGTTAAGCTGTCCATTCCCAATATACCCAACAGGAGTCACTTGATCCAAAGTATCCATCGGCTTTACATCTTCCCCTCCTCCGCCTGCTGCCAGCCCACTTTCAAAAAAATGGCTAACAGTCAATCTAAAGTTCTGGTAAATCTTGCAAACAAAGTCTAGGAATGGCTGAACTTCATTTTCTAGGGTTGGTCTGAAATTCCTAAGGAGGTCGAAGATTATCCGAATACAAATTAACCCGTTCTCTTCATTATCAGTAGTGAGGACTTGCATGGCAACCTTCAAGAGGTCCTGAACAAAGGGACGGAGGACTTCACTGTGAGGGAGACGATTGAGAATCTCCACAACAATGTTTCGGAGCTTGTGCTCGGGGTTGTCAGTAAACTGCGGCTTCGTAATCTGTAAAAGAATCGACCTGAATGCCCGAAAATAGCACTTTAGGAAATTCAAATATTCAGCTGTGTGGGCGATCTCGAGACTGTCCCGAACCTCCATTGCCATCTGAAGCCTCGTCTGAATTTCTGTTCACAGACACAATAAAATCATAAGACGTAGTTGAATTCTGCGTCTTCTGTGTGCGTGTGTGCATGTAAGAGAAAAAAAAAGAGAATTGATGAAGCAGCAGCATAAACCCATTAGCACAATTTAAGTGCTGAAAAAATGCAAAGAAAAAGGAAAAGTAATTAATACTGCAATCTTTAATTTTTCATTTATATGCTTATATAGTATCCGAGAGCACAAAAATCTCCATTCAACTTAGCTTAATGCAACATTTTAGCTGAGTTAAGTTGAGTTTTTAAATCTCTATAGAGTAAAAATTACACAAAATATAAGATATAAAATTAACTAGCTCCTCTTCCTTTTTCCCCCATGTTTTCTCAACAACCAAGCAGTATAATTGAATTGTGTGCGTGAAGAAAAACAGCGAAAGAAGAGGGGAGAGACAGAGAGTATTTTGTGTGTGTGTGTGTGTGTGTGGAGAGAGAGAGAGAGAGTACGGAGGTCGGGCTCGACGAGATGGCGGGCATGTTGGTCGAAATTCTGTATAGGACTCATGGTGCAGTCGAGAGAAACAAAAACCCTAACTTCGGTATTTCAAAAACTGAAGAACTTCGACTTGAATCCGCTTTTCTCTGCGTTTCTAGGGTTTTCAGAGAGATAATGCTTTTGCGAGGGCTCTGCAAACGCTTCCCTCGCTATCAACAATTGTCAGTAACAGAAGTCTCCTCGTCGAAGACTTAGGATGCGATTGGGAGAGGCGTATCAACAAATTTGGTAGAAGGAATTCGACTTTGAGTTTTTGCTATTGCTCTGAAAACGAAGCTTCAAAATGAGCGGGTATTTTCGTGATCGTCCAAACACACCGGCTCTTTCACGCTAATTTTTCCCCTTTCAGCAGCACTGTTTCCCCTCCGTGGAGGACTCAGAACTGAGTTGAGCCAATTTTTCTCCCTTTTATACAGGTCTTGCTTTAAACGGAGATCCGGGTCCGGACCGGCTTCTTAGACGGGGAGAGTGTTGAAACTTGTAAGACAGCCCATATTATTTGGGTTTGGTTTGAACTCAACCCGGAAAAATTTTGGATTTTGGATTTGAAGAAATATAAACTTTAAAGTTTATTTTTTAGAGTAACGCTAGATTGATCAAATTTTATATCAAAAAATTTAAATTAAATAATGTGTCAGATTAATAAATTATTTGGTTTAGAAATTTTAATCTAAAATTTGGTCCACTTCATATTTTTCTATTTTTTAACTTATTATTCTATCCTATCATGTTCAAATAGGGTTGATTTATCTTTTGAAAAAAAAAATTTTAATAGGGTACTTTTCAGTTTGATGAGCTCCTTTATATTTAATCAAATTATTTATATTGAGTTCGGAATAGTTCAATAAAAATACTCCTCACTCTTAGAAAAATGTTTGCTATAAAAATTTTCACGTTGGCATTGCACAGTGTGGCATTAATGCGAGCGTCCCATAATATGTTGACTTTGCACCTCTTCGGAATATTAGCTCGAAGTAAGTCGAGACAATAAATTACTAGACAACCGTATTGGGTTCGGCTTTGCCTCAGGCTTTAATTCTCTTTAAAACAATACTAGGGAAGGACACGTGCTATGCATATGCATAGTGAGATTTGCTAGTTCGCTTATTCCCTTTTAGTGAGATATTTTATGTAAAGTGAAATGACGATGAGATGAAGTTGAACTCGTAATATGCTTATGTGTTTGGGATAAAATGGTAATTTAACTTTGTTTTGGTAAAACAGTAATTTAATTGGGCTAAAACTGTAATTTAACTTTGTTTGAGGTTAAACGGTAATTGAGCTGGGGTAAAACAGTAAATGAACTTTGTTTGAGGGTAATACGGTAATTTAACTTGTAGTGAATAGTGATCTACAGTAAATCTTTATGGGTTGGGCTATTTACCGCCCACCATTTTACTAAAGGCAACCCATTTAAAAATTTTATTTGGTCTATTTTACCCCTTTCTAACTACAACCCACTAATTTTAGGCAACCCATTACTATACAAAACAAAAGTTTTAATATACCATAAATGCCCCAAGTCTAAATACAACCCATTACTCTTAATCCTCTCAATCACCAAGCTCTTCAAACAACAACTTCTTCTTCTTCCATCGCCATCAAACACTACCACCGCAGCCATGACAACAAAAGACTGCGGCAACCACAGCGACAAACACAAAAAAAAAACCTCAGCCCCCAATAACCTCAACTAAAACATATTACCCAAAAGCTTTCATTTTAGGTTTGTTTGTAAATTATTGGTAAGCATTATATTTGGATTAAACATGTTTCAAAACATGAAAAGTAACACTCTATAACCATTATGGTGTAATGGTGTTACGAAAAAAACCCATATTTCCATCGGAAAATAGAAAAAAAAAAAATGTGTTCGTGTTCGCATTCGGCCTGGTAAGTCCGAATATGAAACTTTAGTATTCGGTAAGCCAACACCGAATGTGATGCTTCAGTATTCGGTAGGCCAACACCGAATATGAAGCTTTCATATTCGGTAAGCTAATGCCGAATATTAAACCTACATATTCGGCACTAGCTTACTGAATATCGGTGTTCGCCTACTGAATACTAAAGCTTCACATTTGAACTTACCAAGCCGAATGCGAACACAAACACAAACACAGTTTTTTTTTTTTTTTCTATTTTCCAGTCGAAATATTGGTTTTTTTCGTAACACCATCACACCATAATGGTTATAGAGTGCTATTTTTCATATTTTGAAGCATATTTAATCCAAATATAATGTTTACCAATAATATACAAACAAACCAAAGACAAAAGTATTGGGGGTAATATGTTTTAAGTTTGGTGTTTGAGTAATATGGTGTTGGGGGTAATATGGATTGCTTATAGTATTTCTGTTATGTAATGAGCTGTATTTAGTAAAGGGTAAAATGGGTATATTAATTAAAAATTTATTGTGCTGCCTTTAGTAAAAATACAAATGGGTGGATTGTATTTAGAAAATGGGTTGCCTTTAGTAAAAGGTGGGCTGTAAATAACCCCACCCAATCTTTATTCCCTTTTATTAAGGGGATAGAAAATATATAAAAATTGGAATGAAACTAACGAGTAATTAAATTGACTCAAAAGTACTACAGAAACATTTTATTACCTCCATGATTGGTACATCAACAAGAAATTTGTTAAAATCCTTCCAATCAAAAATTCTACTATATGATATGAGAGAGAGAGAGTTAAGGATGAGAAGACGAAATAATTGAGATAATAAGAGAATTCTAAAAGAATTTGAGATGAGAAGATAAGCACTACACTAGAGATATATCTGAAAAAGAAAAGATAATTGTAAGTGCAAGTTAGTTGGTTGTGGAACTGTTCGCTTGATGAATTCTTCTTCTATTTATCTAATAATGCCTTTAACGAGTCCCAAATGAGATGTTCATAAATGTAAAGTGTTTCTGCATCATATTTGGAGTCCGTGTATATTACTGTATAGTGATTTTACTGCAAAATGATTGGTTTGAAGTTTCTCACAATACGTCTTCGAACTAATCTGAAACTTCCACGTATCTTCTAAAAAACTATTTTCTAACTTGAAAGCTGTTGCAGACTGGTTTCTAATTAAATTTGGACAAAAACTTCTGCATTCTCTCATAACGTGCCATTAAAACTTGTTTAAATATTCAAAAGTGACTGCCACAGTAGTCAATTGACAGTTATTTGATTCATTCTCTAATAAAACACAATTAAAACATGTCTAATTTTTAAAAAATAAATCCCATAGCAGTTGCTTGGCAGTTACTCCCCGATTAGTAACCCATTTATTCATTTAAAATGGTCATTTGACCAGCCATGTGGCTATTTTTCATTAGTTTGTTATTTTTTGTAGTGAACAAAAATGTGTCAAATTGAAACTTTATTTTTAAACTCATTAATTTATCAAGTTAAAATTAAGTAGCCTAATATTCGTCTCAACGCAACTCATTTACAAACCTAAACGATGGCGAAATCGCATAGATTCAACATAATTCAAAATCATATTTAAAAAAAAAATAAAATAAAATCACATCTGTGTATCATTTTTTGTGTTTAAAATAGTTTTATGAAACTAATTATTAAGGAAAATTTTAGTCAAATCAAAATTTTAACTGCCTATTTCATGCCAAATAAGTACTTATAAAAAATAAATAAGTACTTATAAAAAATAAATCCAAACGGTGCATTTATTTCATATCAACATATTAATTGATGTGAAACTAATGTGATATTCAATGTCAATCGCCCAAATATATTATATTAATGTAACATTGCACCACTCATATTAATTCATATAAGGAGTATAATTTAAATTTTAATCCATCTAACAACACACTATTAATAATAATTGATGGTAAAGGGGAGCACTCCATGTATGGAGAAAACGTACTCTTCACCGAATCAGCAATTAAATTAATAAAGCACCGTTTGGTTAAACTTTTTTTTAAATTTTTTTTTTACTTTTTTGCTTTTCTAAAATTAGCAATATTTAATTTTTTGTTAAAAAATCAAGCGTCACCTCTTATTTTTTTACTTTTTTTGTTAAGAAATCATACATTACTAATTTGAAAAAGGAAAAAATATCAAAAAGTAATTATAATTTTTTGCTAAAAAATTAAATAGTACAATTTTTTTTTAAAGCATAAAAGCAAAAAGGTACTTTTAAAAAGCAAATCCAGATGGTGCTTGATACTATCAACAATTTCATTCTGCTGTTAAAGGAGAAAATCTCCAAAAAAACAACTTAAAAGTGAGCTTTGCATATGAAATGAAATTGATTTATTTTTGTTTTTAAAAACAAAGTACTGGATTGAACCTGCATTCTTCCTCCCTCACTCTCTGACCTAGGCTAGTCATAGGGGATTAAAAGAAAAAACTCATTTCTACTACATGATTAAACATATCTTCTAAAAAGACTTCTGATCATAATGCTAGAAATTGAAATCCATATTATCATCAAGCAACCTAACCAATTGCACACTCATATCCAATACATATCATCATATACACACTTTATACCAAACATCTTCCAATGTCCTCAACACAGTACATCTGGGTCCCCAAAAAGCTAAAATGTATCCCATCATACTAAAGATATATGACTCCAAATATGCCCAAAAATCAGGCCCATGTACTGAGTTTAATGCAGCACCCACTTACAAAATGTACATGTAAATGATGGATGTAACTTCCATTTTTGATGCGAAATGGTCAATGACCTTATTTATATGAAGATTAGTCGAGCAGAAGATTCAGATTCAGATACGGAAAGACAGATTTTGTTCCATTAATTATGTCAATGCAAAGGTGGAATCAGTTTTGGAAGTAAAGAAACTGGCCAAGGGAACAAAGGAGCTACCAAACTGAACAAAAGTGCTAATATCAGGTGCACCCGATGCTTCTTGGCTTCTTGCATCAGGTGCCCTCTTGTAGAGCCACTTGCGGTCCAGATTTTAGAAAACTGACCGTTGGATTAGATACCCTAATCATGTTTGTCATGCTTACAAAAAATCACAGTGATCCAACGGTTGGTTTATAAGAAACTGACTGTGAAAACATGATAATATTTTAAAGAACAAAAAAGTCACAGTTTTTAAAAGTTACATATTTAAAAAACCAATCATTGGATCACTGTGATTTTTGGCAGAGGCATGGCATACATGATTGGAGTATCTAATCCAACGGTCAATTTTTTAAAATTTGCACCGCAAGTGGCTCTACAAGAGAGCACCTGATGCAAGAAGCATTAGGTGCACCTTATATTAGCGCTTCTGCCAAACTGAATCAAGATCCCATTATTCTAAATAGAACATATCCTCACTCTCGCTTTTCCAACTCCCCCACTCTCTCTGTGATTAACTACAAGTTTTAACAATAGATCAACAAACACCACACCGATGATCAGTAGAGTTTTCATCCAACTTTTGTTTAAATTTTGGAAAGAGTAAAAAAACAGGAAAGGGAAATATTTAAAATGCTTGAGAGACGAATTCACTGCAACGCCATTTCCAGTGTTTCCCTTCTTTTTCGGTTACTTTTTTCCAAGATCGAAACAGAGGCTACACTACTGTTTAAGTTTTGAACATCACTTTGCCATTAGCATTTGAGAGAAGAAAGAGAGCAGCTTCTTAATAATTAAAGTTCCATACTCATGATGAATAAATTAAGGGTCCGTTTGGGTTAGTTTTTTCTAAAATCACTTTTGGAGAACTATTTATTTACACGTCTCTTTAGAATTATAGTCAAACTGTGTCTTCCCATATCAAAATTTATATACTAGAAGTAATTGTGGCAAAAGTTGGCCTTCCTAACTTTTGCCTCAATTATCTATAGTATGAAACTTTTGCCAACAATTCTATCACTCCTCAAGTTGTCTAGAAGTGTTTATCACTCCGTAACTTATATCAAGTGGAATTTTAAGCTCCAAAAGTGATTTTGAAAAAAGTTAACCCAAATGGCCCCTAGAAGTGTTTATCACTCCATAACTTATATCAAGTGGAATTTTAAGCTCCAAAAGTGATTTTGAAAAAAGTTAACCCAAATGGCCCCTAAGTGACATGTCAAACTTGCTAAATGCAGTATTTTATAACTAAAAATTGGCAACACATGGGCATACAATTTTTAAGAGCAGTTTGGTTTTCACTTTTCAGGAGTGCTTTATGATAAGAAAACTCTTTATAAAAGCTGTCTTACCAAACGTACTATAGGGATATATATAGAACAAGAAGGAAAAAGCAGGGAATATCATTAAGTGTAAAAACAAGAATGAAGCAATGAAAATCAAGCAGAAGTTACAAAAATCGTGCTAACCAGCAATGTGTTGTAAAGTTCACATTGCAAGGTCTAAGGGATATCAATTGATCTCACAAATCAATTTATGCCCTTATCGATTCAATTTGATCGAAGAGATCAAAACATTCATTTCAAACAATACGATTTAATGCTAACATGTGATGAGAGAGAGAGAGATTCATTATCTCCACAAAGAGATGAATGCACTCCAAATATAACCGTTATGCAAATGTCTGTCTCTCTTAACAAAATTGAAGGTACGAGGAATGTGAAAGAGCATGTTAGCAACAGGGTTGCATTCGTATCACAAGGCTACTAAAAACCTCAATGAAACTTGTGAAATTGGGGTCTGTGTAAGAAAGAATCAAATCTAAACCATTCTGCGAAAGTCTCTCTCTCTTTTATCCACCCATTTTAATTACTCTCCAATCATGGCTGTTGGTTCCACTGTTAATCATATATAAGATGCTAGCTTAGTTTCAATTATGGGAAGGCATGTCACGTAGAGAATGGAGGATGGTTAAAATGGGTAATTGAACAACATTTTTGTTTCTTTACTTATTTACTTATGGAGTTACCAAGGAGCGGGATTTTGCTACAAGCTAGTCAAGACTCAAATATGGGGTTCACATTCTTGTAAGACGCACGCAAAACTCACTCGATTTCACGACGACATATGGGATGAGACCCATCTCTTGGATAGGGGCCATAGCAGAGCAATGCTACATCTCAAAAAGTTTTTCTAAAAAAACATCCCAAATGAATTCATGTCTTTGCCGATAACATATTGGTCTAGTGTCATGCATTCTCATATTCAGGGAAGAGGTTTTGAATTCGAGTACACGAAAGTGCATGATACTCATTTGTTAATATTAAGGGGGATTTGGGATAATGGTAGGTTTCTATCAAATGGTAAAAAATGAAAAAGGAAAAAAAAAAAAAAAAGACTACATTATCCGTCACATCATTTGAGATTTTTTTTTTTTTTGAGATGCTTAGCATTTTCTGTCCACAACATCCTCTGTATCTTGGTGGGTCATATGAGTGTATGATCCCATAATATGACCCTAATTAAGAAAATACTATGTGTCCCAAAATAATTATTCCGAAAATGTATTCCAAATGATGTAAGAATAATCCAATCCTTTTATTTATTTGCAAAGAAAAAAAATATTATATGTCCCAAAAAAAATTGTCTTAAAAGTGTATCCGATATGGTGTGGCGGATATCTAACCCCTTTACATTTTTAGCAAATTATCTCATTAATAATAAATGAAGGATTAATTAGAATTCATCTGTGATATTTTTTTGAAATATATAGCATTACTGCCTATTATATTTATGATGAAAATATAAAATGAAAGCAATTATGAAAGCTGGTGTAGAACATGATTCAGTAGCTAGGAGTTATGAATGATGGCGAGGTCCGTTTCCTTAATATGATGGAGCTAAGGTGCTAATTTAACAAACGGCCGGCCGGGCTCCACTTGATCACCTCCAATGGAAAAAGGAGGGAGCTGATTGGTCCCAATCAAGATGGTTCAACCATAGCCATCGCCGTCAATTAACAGAAGTCCAGTGAAGTGGACGCGAAGAAACACCAGTCCATGATTTTATTAACTACCCTTTAACTTATAAGCACATCACCACCCTACCCCCATTACTAACGACCTCTCTCTCTCTCCCTCCCTCTTCTTTGTATTAAAACAAGATATCTGTCGCCCCCTTCATTCATTCATTCATTCATTCATTCACCTCTCTCTCTCTCTGTGTTTCTCTTTCTAATTCAGTGGCGTGCGGTTTTGGAGTGCTAAGCATGGAAAGAGAAGAGGGGGTGGTAGTGATCGGACGGGCAGAGATTGACACGCGGGCACCATTCAAGTCCGTAAAAGAAGCAGTTATGCTGTTTGGGGAGAGAGTTTTAGCTGGGGAGGTCTATGCCAACAAGCTCAAAGAGGTTCTCTCTCTCTCTAACTCTCTGTGTGCGAGGAATAAAGTGCATTTAACATGATAGTTTGTTATATCTTCAACCGCATACTAAAAATAATAGTCAGGTCTGTAATAGTAGTAGTACGTGCAGGAATAGAGTGCATCTAACATAACAGTGTGTCATTATATACTCTCAAATTATATCTTCAACTATGTACTAAAAATAATATTTGGACCCGTATTAGTCAATAGATGATATGGTGTCTTTTGACTGTCACATTCTCATTTTCTGCAGGGATATTATGCTACTAGTATAAATAAATTTAATTACTTAAACTAAATTAGTCCATTCTCTGTTAGATGAGAGCTGGAGCAAGTGAAAGTGGACATGTTCAATCCAGATATGGAGCTCTAACAGCCGAGCTTGAAGAGACAAAGGAGAGCCTACAAAAAGCCAGAGAAGAAGGCAATATCATGGCAAATTGCATTGAATCTCTCAGAGAAGAACTTGAACAAACAAAAAGAGAACTTAAACAGTTGAAGACAGGAGAATCCAACAAGCAGCAGTCAACAGTACTCAATCCCGAGACTGAAGACCTCAAATTCATAGAAAATTCAAGCAACAAAGTGGAATTCAAGACACAGAGTACTGATAATACTCATGAAGGAATAGAGTTTCAAAAGAAGAGATACGTGACCTTTGCAAGCCCGCCTTCACTGGCTCGAGTTCTTATGAGCCAAGATGATGGCGAAGTAGTGGGGAAAGACCCTTCTGTTAAGAAGAAAATGAGTAAGAAGCCATTAGTCCCTGTAATTGGATGGATTTTCTCAAAAAAGAAGGGAACCCACGAAGGAGAGTCTCCAAGAGTCCAAAGCCCATAGATAGGGCAATCAATCAAGGCTCTGCATTTCAGCGTTTGAAGCATTAGTCATACTTTTGTTTAAAAGACAAATAATCAGTTCATGTTCACTGTCTCAATCTTCTTTTCTAATTAATTTGCTCTTTCATTATTTCATTTTTGGGAAAGTTTGTACCTCAATTTTGTAGCATATATGTTTTTATGGGAGCTGTTCAATAAAGTAGGTCATGATATACTACTCGAGCATCTTTATGCTAAGTTGTCTGAAATTTTCAAATAGGTTTGTACAGGGATGCTAGCCAGATCAAAATGAATCATGTTATTGCATGCCCAATATGTATGATTAGTTATATATGTAATATTCAAAACAAAAAATACTATAACACCATACTTTAATCCGAAATTAAAAACCATCCTGACGTGTCGTGATTTAAGTGGTGTGTGAGAAAGAGGGAAATAGTTTGAGAGGCTTTTTCTCACACATCACTCAAATCACCACACATTAGGGTGGTTTTTAATTTCGGGTTAATGTGTCAGGTGATATAGAATTGTTGTATTTAAAAGCATATTTTTTCAAAATGAGTTGTAAAAATGCCGAATAGACTAATTAAAACTTTGATCATCATTCATATCAAATGTGTGACACGCCACATCAACTACTATGCAAGTATAATAACTAATAGGGTAGTTGACGTAAGTTGTGACATAAATTACCAATGCATACTGTGCTGACCCGATCTTGTAAAGTCACGTAAATTGCTATATCATTTGATATTTTAGAGAGATGATCAAAGTTTTGACTGCATTTCATATTTATACTTATTTTCTCCATAAGATCTCTTGCCCTTAAAAATACCCTTCACAGAGCCCTATTTGTAGCTTACTCCTGATCCACCTTAAGGCTCAATGGTGTACGTGTTGCCTAAGATGAAAGGCAATTCTTGCTTAGATCTCCCCTCTCAATCCTTTTAGTAGTAACTCGTGATCATTATGGAGCGAATGGCATGGATTCAAATCCACCCAAAAAAAAAAATAGCTTGAGAGGTCAAATAGAACATCTTAAGAAATGGAGGTCCTAGAATGTAAAATTAGCACATTGATTAACCTAATGGACTAGTTTAGGTCCAAACCTTAGCTCAGCAAGATTAGTCCTAAAATGCTTATGGTAACAAAAATTATAAAATAATTATCTCTTGAGAAAAGTAAGCTTATTAATTTTGTAATATTAATTTACATAAACTATCTTTTAGAACTAATACCATAGTTATGTCGTTTTGACCTAATTCTAATTTACGATCATTATGAAATGAACAATTAATACGAGTCTAAAACTACGTAATCTAAAATTATAAAGATGGGCCTGGGCTGCCTACCAATTACCCTTGAAGTTGGGCCACATCGCAAGCATTTTGTCTTCTAGTTCACAGTGTTAATTGGGCCAGATGTGTCCAATGCCAATCCTACTGGTCCCTCTTCATGTGGCATGCTTCTCTTTGTAATGGCATGAATCCCAACATGTCCAAGCCAATGTCAACCCATGCATATATGTTGCCTTCCTCCAGTACAAATGAGTTTTAATTTGAATCCCACCACGACCACGCCATGTCTATTCATGCATCTAGCCCTCCTCTAATACAAAAATCAGTTCTCAATTCTCAAGGTGAGTGCTGCCAAATACACTACTGCTCTTAGCTTTTAAAATTCTCACAGTAATATCTAATGTAATCGCTTATATATATATATATATATAGTAATAATTGATATAACATGTATGTTATCCCATTTGTCTATTTCATCCCTGTATCCACACTTACCTTGATTGACGTGTATATATATGACGTGTTGTCCACATCAACAAAATAATACTTTTATTAATTTTTTTATTAATATTATAGAGAAAGAGTTTCGTCGTCTCGTGTACGTTAACATGAAACATATATGTGATTAAAAGTAAATGAAATATGCAGCTGAATTAGCAGTTTTAATTTTGATATATTATTACCATGTTGGAATTAATTCCATTTACGAAATTTATGTATTGTTAGTGAATGGGAAACTGCAAATCTATAAACCTATAAAAGAGACGAAAAGTTCCCTTTCTAATTTTACT
>JAESVK010000969.1:1607471-1622505 GCA_017140935.1 Hamamelis virginiana
TATATATATATATATTATATATATATATATATAACAGAGCTAGCTGTCTTAATAGATTCTCACATATACTCATTTATGTCAAAGATGGAGGAAAAACCCAACAGAAAACGAATAAACATGAAGAGTCATCTCTGCATCCCCAGGCTCATGAGAAGCAACAATACATGCACCGCCGCCGCATCCTCCAGCCCCACCACCAAACGTTTATCTCCCATGTCCTTGTTGGAACGTTTTCGAGAAGCAGTATTTCGGCTGATCATGTTGACTGCTCTTTCTAAGGCCACACATAACGACGACGCCGCCGCCACGGGATCGGTTGTGGATACACAGAAATCATATTACCCGCCACCTCATCATGACCCTCACCATAGCGAAGCTGTGGCAGAATGCATTGAGTTCATCAAGAAGTCGGCGTCCACCACCGACGAGAACCGTGATTCTACTGCTAGTAGTACCACTTCCAATATTAATGATGCCACCACAGAGGTGGTCATAGTACCCGTGCCGGTTATGTAATACTCCGTACTATATACGTACATTGATTTTAATTATTATTCCAAGTGTACGTTTTTCCAATTTATCTCTTATGTTTTTAACCTTTTTTAAGCTTTCTGTTTGGAGGGTGAGAATATTGGTAATGTCAATTGTGAGGTGTTGTATATTCATGTGTATGAAATTTACAGGGAATTAGTAGATTTTTCTTCTTTTGTTTTTGTTTTTTGGCTTTTCCTCTTGGTCGTTGATGATCTTTATATGCATCTCTCTATAATTAATTCTTTCCAAGTATATAATTTGTCTTGCTTGGGGTTTGCCTTTTTGTGATTTTTTAGGTGGAAAATTCTTGGAAATGAATTTCGTCCATGTGGGTCTCATATTTTTCGCTGTTAGCGAACGAAAATTTCAATTTTTTTTTTTTTTTTTTTTAGAGTAACGAAAATTTCTAAAAAAGATTTTTTTGGGTTGGTAAAATTTTTCAATGAGGTCAAAGGTGAATTGATTTTGGTGATGCATTCAATTGCCAATTTGATAGCTACTTATTGGATGATTTAATTCAAATGCACTTTAGGGTCCGGAAGATGTTCTTGGCTATTTACAGTCACAGGAGTGGACGTACTGATCATATTACATGGTGTAAGTCTCACATATTTTCATACTAAGAGAGGGATCGAGTATCTTCTGCATAGTATTCTCCTCGAAAGAGTTCAAAAGAGTCTAGAAGTTGCAGGACTTTTAAGATAAGTAGATAGCAACTAAATTAGTTGAAAATGTAATTGAAAATGTAAGCCTCAAGGAGTTATAGAATTCTCATATATAAAACTCTCATCTACTCACAGAAAGAGAGTCGTGGAATCTTTAATTAATTAGCCCACCAAGAACGACTGCTGGCAACAGAATCAAGCCCAAACCTTACAAGCGAAATATTCGATTCTTACCAACTTAACGAACCCGTTAGCAATAATAATAATAATGCTCATGCATGATATTTCTATACAAAAATTCTCGATATAATACAAAAATTTGATTGGTTCGGTCCAGCAATTATAAATTGACCTAAATTTAAGGTCTATGAGTCAACAACAATAATGCAAATTTAGATTAAAATTGTGGAAGGGTCCCACTTTGAAATAATGGATCTGCCCATGATTTGTTGTTAGAAATTATGAGTGAAACTGGTGGATTCTTGGCTTCTTTCTCGGTGACATGGGATGCATGTCCATGTCCATCCTTGTGTTGGAGAGCTAGGTGACAATTGATAATAAAGGAGGCCCAAAGTACATGGGCTTTGGGCTACTGTTAAGTATTTGGACCATGGTTGGAGTGGGCTTTTTTTCAAAAAAAGAAACAAATGGGCTTTGAAATCGGAATTGAAACGACATCGTTTTAAAGTTTACGAGTTCTGTCGTATGCCTTCTTTAATGCCAAGTCCTTCAATGGAGGAGAGTCGTCTCTGCAAAATACTACTTTCAGAGTTCAGCTTAACAGAAATCAAGTAATGGCGGGTATGTAAACCATCTCCTGTTGCGCAACATAGATTTCCATTACTTCTCGTCTCTCTCTTTCTCTCTCTCTCTCTCTATATATATATATATATAAAGAATAAAATTTGGTGCTCTGGTAATATATGCAGGTGGACAACCCGAAAGAGAAGACAAGGTCTCGTTGGAGCTGACTGAAGAGATCCTTCAGAGCATGGAAGTGGGCATGGCTTTCAGAGATTATGTATGTACCGTTTTCTGCTAATTAATCAACATTTTCCCCTTTTAATATTAAATCCTGTCTGATTTGTTATTTGAAACCCTAATTGATATCTACTTGCTTCTATGGCTGTAACTACTTGTTCTTGGTCGACGCCAGTTTCATTTCTTTCTGTGTGTGTGTTGGAGGGCGGGGTTGTATTAGGTTAAGACAGTATTTTAAGAAATTAAACTTGGGTTTAGGGTTTCCGTTAACTATGAAATCAATTACGGAGATTGTGATGCTTAAGACACAGGATAGAGTTACAGTAGTTATTACCGCGCTGTCAATTAAACCATCCCCAAGTTCTACTTTGGTTTACATGATCAATTTAGACGATAAAAGTAATTAGAAGCTTCACGTGGAAAAGAAAAGGTCCCGAGTTTGAGTCTCTCCTCCTTCACTATTGGATGCATGGGCTTACCGGTAGACTATTCCTCTCAAGTGGATTAGTCTGGACCCAAAACTAGCAGGAGTAGGCCTAGGATACCCCTCATTTGGCAGGAGAAAAAAAGAGAGAGAGGAGATTAAGTTTTTCTTAGTAGCACGTGAATTCGGTTTATCAATTATCACTTATGGTAGATATTGAAAGCCAACTATATCAATTTGATTATCATGTGCCACCACTGTGAAATCAGCAAGTTCTTAGTAAAATGGCAACCGGTATTGTTTGAATCCATGAAATTTTGTTTAATCATAACTTCCAGTCATGAAGGTCAATGTCTCATTCCCATTTAGGTCATGGTATACCAATGTCTTTATATATACTGTTTGTTGTACCTTACAAACTGATTTATGATTAAATAGAGCACACTTTTTCTAGTGTCAAATTAAATGAACTTTTACTCACATCCTAGTTACTATTAACAGAATGGTAGAATCAGTTCAATGGATTTTCATAGGACGTCAAGTTTTCTGGTGACAGCTAGTGATGATGAATCCATTCGCCTGTATGATGTCGCAAATGCAACGTATGTCTCTCATTCTTTACTTCTTTTGTGCACATATATGATATTTAAAATGTAGAATTATATTCATCATTCTTTGTAACACCGATGTTGATGAAACTTTTGCAAGCAAATTAATTGAACATCATCGACAGGAATCTTATTATTATTCTAGTTACAAAATTGATATACTGAAACTGGGAAGATTTGATGGTGAATCATGTCATGCTTTACCCATTATGTACCTTTTTTTCTTAGAAAAAAAAAAGAGGTGAATCTGCTTCTCTTTTTTGATATTTTGCCCCAAATCTGGGGGATATGATTTAGTTCTCAAAGGTTCATTAGAGAACTCAACTACATGAAAGAAACTGAAGAAACTTATATGCAAAAGCTTTTAGGAATCAACGTGAATAAGAGAGAATTCCGTTAAGGGGTCTTTGGTCCTGAGGTTATAGATTTCGAAACTGGTGCCTAACTTAAACGTGTTTAAAGTGAGTTAATGCATAAATTTCATATATTGCTCTAATTTCTTTAAAGTTTTGAATGTTTAATATGAGCTAACGAATTTGTCGTTTCCCAGTATAAAAAGGGTTATTGTGTCCCATGTTGTTTTGGAAGAGTGGGAAGGGCAAATGTTCTATTTCTGCCTGGCTATTGCTTTTATATTGGCATGGGTTATTGAAAAAATTTATCTGTTATTGCAAGATGTTCGAAGACAATTAATAGCAAAAAGTATGGGGTTGATCTGGTTTGCTTTACCTCTCATCCTACCACAGTTATATACTCCTCAAAAAATGGTTGGGACGGTAAGCTTTTCAGTACAACACTTGTGTGGGTTTGGATTATTTAGAATCATATATTTATTTGATTAATTGATTCAGAATCTCTGCGGCTTCTCTCTTTGCATGACAACAAGTATTTGCGGTACTTTAAAGGTCATCATGACAGGTATTGTTTCTAACATGAGTGGCCTTATTGGCAGGGTCGCTCTCAAAATACTGCTTATACCTAAACGACCTTGTGTTACAGTGACATTATATCTGGTTGTTTTTGCTAGGGTTGTCTCCCTCAGCTTGTGCTCTAGAAAAGAATGCTTTATCTCTGGCTCTCTTGACCGGACTGTTTTGCTTTGGGATCAACGAGCTGAGAAATGTCAGGTGGATGTCTTGGCCATTTTGGCACTCATTTTTAAATATGTCTTCGTCTTTCAGTAAATCTCTAATCTGTTCTCTGTTTTACAGGGCCTTTTACGTGTACAAGGAAGGCCTGCTACAGCTTACGATGATCAGGGCTTAGTTTTCGCAATTGCCTTTGGAGGATACATTAGAATGTTTGATGCTCGCAAGTATGAAAAGGTTAGAAATTGATAAATAAGAATGTATGAGACGGTTAACTGTTGCATAGATTGTTTTATCGTTCACTGATTTCGTGAAATGTGAACCCTTGAAGGGTCCTTTTGACATCTTTTCTGTTGGGGGAGACATATCTGATGCAAATGTTGTCAAGTTCAGTAATGATGGGAGGCTCATGCTTCTGACCACTATGGATGGACACATTCATGTGCTTGATTCATTTCGTGGCACACTTGTGAGTTGTTCTTTTATTTTTCTAGTTTTACCTGCAACATTTCAAAATAATTTTAACTTGAATTTTTCCATTAAACAAAGTGGTGAAGATCTTGAAGTGTTATAATTTCTACCATCTATACTGAACTGTTCTCTGCTATGCTTCTATGATCTCTGTTGGTCTAGTTATCCACTTACAATGTCAAGCCAGTTTCAAGCAATTCCACTTTAGAGGCATCTTTCAGCCCTGAGGGAATGTTTGTTATATCAGGTAATGCTAGAGTTCATTTTGAGTAATTTTACCTGGCATAAAATTCATGTTTCATCTGTCTACTCATTAAAGATGTTCATTTTGAGGCCATGTGACTAGCAGCTCAAACAATTATTTGTTGGCAAATTTTTAATTTATGACCTTTTTCTTATTCATTTAGTGAAATTCTCTGGAAAAGTGTGAAGACAAGCACATGCATCACTAAATCTGTTTTTGTTCAAAGACAATCTCAATTACATTTGTTTTTGGCCAAGATGTAATTTTTAAACACTGTACTCGACTGATTTTCACCCATTTATTAGTTTCAGAAGGAAAATTTGTCAGCCTTTTATACTGATTTGGCTTTCTTGTTTCAGGTTCAGGTGATGGTAGTGTCTATGCCTGGAGTGTTCGGAGTGGCAAAGAAGTATGATGAGCCAAATTCTTTGATTCTATTGCAGCTGTGAACTTTGTTTTATTTCCTTGTCTATTGATTCTGTGTATATAGGACTCTATTTTAGTGCTGGATAGGGCTGGGAAGCTTGTCTACTGGCATAATTCATGTAGTATTAGTCAGACTTTGATTTTGATTCTTCACTGCCTCTATAATGTTCTGCAACATGTTTTTTTCACTAATAAAATTGAAATATTCTGTATAAATGATATACATAACTGAAGATATTGGAAACTGTGATGAAACAACAGGATAATAACATATTGTTGGGATGTCAATAAAGATTATCTTTTATCTTTGTTGTAATGTTATTTACTTCATTTAAACATGGAGGCCCCTAATTTTTTTATTTATTTATTTTTTTTTTGGGGCTAAAATTTTTATTACTGACATTTGAAACTCGTACAATTTGGCCCCTCCTTTATCTGTCCTGTTGTTTTCTCCATAATCTGTTTGGTCGCCAGTATGATAGAGGAAAGAATTGAAGATGCGGGAAATTACCGCAGCAATTCCAACCTTAAGTAGTTGAAAGATTCGGGGTGTTTTTCTTTTTCTTTTTTAAGTTGTATTTCTTCCTTTCTCTTCTTTGCAATCAAACAAACCGTAGCATGAGATATCTTGTTTGAGGAAAAAATGTTAAAACTTATAACCCAAAATGTTATTGCTGAATAAGCTTTTATATAATTTTTCATGTCTTTTTTGAGAAACAAGCTAGTCTATATTCCTTTTGAATGGAAAAACTCAAGATGTTTTGGTGATCGTGCTTTCTATTCCACTTTTATTTCTAAGCTTTCTTTGTGATTTGGCTTTTTTTTTTTATTCTCTCTTTTGTTTTTGCTCTTTTGTATACCTTGCATGTATAGAGGCTTTAGCCTCTTTTATGTATTTTGCTTTAATAGAATCTCTTTACTTCATAAAAAATAAAAAATTAAAGTCTTTTTAGGCTTACCTTGTTATGTTGCCAGAGTTGATCTGGATGCTTGACACTTTCTTACTGTCTGTCCAGGTGGCAAGTTGGTTGAGTACTGAAACTGAACCTCCCGTGATTAAATGGGCTCCGGGAAGTCTTATGTTTGTAACTGGGTCTTCTGAACTTTCATTTTGGATTCCGGACTTGTCTAAGTTGGGAGCTTATGTTGGAAGAAAGTAGATTTTCCATTGAAAACGTCTTTTTTTAATTCAGGTGGGAGGCAGTTAAACCTCAAAAGGTTCACCACCTGTTGCTGATCAATTATTGCTGTAGTCTGAAATTACTTCCAACTTTTACTTTTGCTTCATCTGGTCTCTGTTTACTGGTTTTCTTTTCAGGGACAATTCGAGAGCAGATGGAAGGCAAACATGCTGCCATGTACCATATGTTATTTTTCTTAACACTGAGTAGCTGCTTCTCTAAAGGCTTGTAGATGCTCAGATGCTGTCTTGGATAGTAGCACTACGCATTCATCATGGAACCTGTTCCGAAGGAGACAACTTGTAGTTCAGGTACCAAAATGTATGTGTAGTTGTGTACAGCTTGAGATCTACTGTGTCGCTAATTTTTGGTTGTATAGTTTCACCTCATTGTGAAAATTTTCATCATAGATACGGATTTTCACATTCAATTGTAGGTTTATTTTGATTTTGTTTCCAAATTATGATGTACCATTTCATCATGTACGAATGCTTTTCTAATACTAGGTCTGATTTAGGCGTATTACATCTTTTGTCATGCCACTTGCTCATTGATAGACGAGGATTTTGAGTCTTCACAATTCTATGCCTTTGTTTGGAACTCCGAAAAGTTAGGAAAGGAAAGGAAAAAAAAAAAAAAAAGGCGGCGGCAAATATGCTTTTGAAAATAATTGATTTTTAATAAATTTCAATATTTTTCTTTCCTTTCCCTCATCCTTTCCAATATCCAGAGTCTAAAGCTCCAGTGCATTTTTTTTAGGCTTATGGTATACATGGATAAGCAGAGATGACTTGGTATATTGAAATGGTATCAATTGTTCAGTGTCACAGTCATCCAATTCATCAACCTTTTTGAATGACAGCATATATGGGGAAGATTATTACTCAGCAGCCCAACAAAAAAACTTACCCTGCCACTAACTGGGGTTGGTTACAAAGCTACTTACCCCTTTTACAGGAACTTGTGGATTCTGCTACATTGGACATTATTATTATTTGTTTTGTTTTTGTTTTTGTTTTTTTTGTTTTATTTTTATAATAACAATAATTATTATTTTAATTTATGATAGTCCAGGGGCCTATATAAAAGTTCTGAAAATTGGATTGGGCTAATCCATTCTCTTAATGCAAAGAAAAATGTATTTGTCTTATTTTCTATAGAAGGTCGGATAGATCGATTTACAGGAAAACAGAATTTACAAAATAATAAAATCAAAACTAGCCATCTTTATTTTCAGCTGATCAAATTTTTATATTTTTCAATTAGTCCTTAGGAAAAATAATTATGATTGCATAAATACAATAAATAAATAAAGATAATTTTGGTGTTTTGGTTGGGTTTGGAGAGTGAAGTGAAAGTAAATGTGAAACAATGTCACTGCAAGGATCAAAAGTTTGACCATTTCCTCTCTTAACTGTTAATTGTCACTCCTATATGTCATTTAGTACCAAATAGCGTGAAGGGTGTGTCAGTGTCCTCTAAATGTATATATATAAGTAAAGAGTGCATACATTACGTGGGTGTACCATATGGTAAAACTTGATGAAAATGGTAGAGAAATCAACTTGGATAGGAGGACGCAGAAACAGTGAATACAAAACAGGGTTTAAAGGGGGTGATGCAAGTCATGCCTCATTTTTGCTAAGAAGGGACATTACGTACTTGAAGCCTCAGAAAGGTTTAAAGATCTCATTGGATCCACAACTAAATCTCTCTATATCTATCAACTAGGAAGAGAAGCATTGTCTCTCGTTTCCTCAAAACTCTCTCTCTCTCTCTCTCTCTCTCTATATATATATATATATAAAGATATGAGGGTCACTGCCTAAAACGACAATAGGGTCATCCCGTGCCATAAAAGTATGAAAAAGTGTCAAACCAAATAAAGAAATGCATCCGCCCAAAATCTTGTTGATGGGGACCTTTTCATTTTCACAAAGCTGTTCACAGTAGGAGGCTAATGGATGTTTTTTTTATGCATCGTCATAATTCATCTGCACCATCCATTTTTGATTGGCTATTTGTCAATCAAATTACTAACATCACAAAAGTGTCAAGTAAATTATATATTACTAAGAATAAAAAATTTATCCAGCTATCAACAGATCCTCAGTTCCATTGATACTGTAATAACATGTCAATACAAATTTATATTTGATATAACATATCACATTAATTATCGTATCAACAAAGTTAATAAATCACGTTAAGTGCAAAAGTGAAGATGACAAAAGAATTGACTGACTTAATACTAATTATAAAAAGTTGATGGCATTATTTTAAAGATCTATTGAAATACAACTGGGCAATGAGACAAATAATAAACTCTTATAAACTAATTGGACTATTTTTATAGTTCTTAGTTGAAGCAAAAAGTTCAAATATATGATTGGAAAGGAAGAAAACACAGGATATATATATATATATATATATAGTGGCGAGGGGACAAGCAAATAATTTGCGATATTTACGATGTAGGGTTCAAACTTCAAAATATATACTCTCTTTATAATAACGGCCGCATCTACCCTATTGTTCTCTCATTCATTCTAACTTTAATCAATTATTTTTTTACTTTCTCCTTTTAATACTATTTCTTTTTACCATTCACTATCATTCATTTTTCCTTTTCCCCTTCAGGTCCCATATGGAATATATGATCCCCGGAAATCCCACCGTCCTCTCCCTTCCGTGGGTCCCACTCTGATCTCTGTCTAGAGATCTTATTCCCACGCGCCCCTCATACAGCATGGAAGCGCGTCGAAATATTATACACAAGTGTAGCTATATATCTACATCTAGCTAGGTGATGAACTGAACCATTTTATGTGATGAATTCTAAAAGTTTATATGGTAGCTTGCGTGGTACTAGATCATTAATGGTTTGATTGAGTGGAGATGATGACAGAGAACAATATTCTTCCACCGTCTGATCATATTTGGACGGTTACTACTCTTTAATTTGCATGCTGGGTCTGATTGAGGAAAGAGAAATTGGTTCTGCCTTCTTTCTCGTCTTATTTTTATCGTAATTGGACCATACCTTAAAAACCCACCACGTAATATATGGATCATATTGAGTGCCACTATTTTCTCATGAGATTGAGTTAATTGAATGATTTCAGCCTTTTAATTAAGCATATTTAACAAAAAATAACAAATAAAAACACTTTTATCTTCTTAGAACATTATCAAAAAGTATATTAATCATATTTTTTAATTAAGTTACTCAACAAGTGAGGTGTCCTTAATTTGGAGAGTTATTTTATGTGTGATTTACTAAACTCTAAATTATCCTCATCACCTTGAATCTGGATCATTTGCTTGTACTTTTTTGTGTTTGGATGTTAAGATCATGCTACGTCATTCAAATATACTATTCATCTCTCACTTTTGATGACTTGTCTGATCTAAAATATTAAGCAAATCAACAATTCTATATCACCCGACACTTTAACCCGAAATTAAAAACCGACCTGACGTATCGTGGTTTGAGTGGTGTGTAAAAAAAGGGGAAGCAGTTTAAGAGAAAAAACCTCACCACTCAAAACAAGACACATCAAGGTGATTTTTAATTTCGGGTTAAAGTGTCTGGTGCTATAATATTTTTCTAAGCAAATACAAGTACAAAAAAATACAAGCAGAGAATCTGGGTTTCACCACCTCAGGTGGTGACTTGTGTAAGTGGTGGGAGGGATCGAATTTTGGTTGTTATGTCATGGATTCGATACCTCTAACGAGCACTTATGTAAATAATTTAATATAATTAGAAAATTAAAGAAAAATCACAAATTATCTGTTTCATTAATGTTGTGAGATTCCAATTACATACTTATGGTGAAGGTGATGGGATTCAATCATAGGTAGGTAGAACGCATGATTAAAGAGAATTTTCTTAACAACAAAATTTGTATTTCTCTGTCGTAGTTAAGAGTAATTGTATGTGAATTATCTTAACCATATACTCTTTACTCTCTCCACTCTTCCAAACATGTAAACACGTGTCTACATGTGTGCATGTCTCAAACATTTATCCAACATTCTTGTCAACATGTGATTTTGTGTTTCTAAAAGTGAAAGAAAGTATATGTGTAACTATATGTTAATAGAATCATTATATATATATAAATACTGAGAGAGTATATATAGATGACCTATATATATTGCATGTACTCAATAACGAAAATGTTAGTATATATAAGATGCATTTGACATAAAGTTTGAGTTAGATGCATGACCTATATATAGATCCAGAATAGATTTATAAAAACTAACCACCAGATTAGATATTCCTCTTATACATATCATGTTTGTCAAATTAAAATCACTGTAATCCACTTGTAGATTTTAAAAAAAACCGATAGTGAAAAATGAAAATATTTTGAAGAATAAAAAAGCCAAAACTTTTCTCAATGACATCTTTAAAAAATTAAATGAACCGTTGGATTAATATAAATTTTTATAGGCATAACATGAATAAAAGAAATATATAATCCAATAGTCTAGCTAGCATCTCCGTATTTAATTAATAAAGGCATTAAGAAATGAAGATATAAGATAATTTCCTTTACCACCAATTAAAAGGAAAAAAGACAGATACAAGCAGAAATAATCTAGTCTGGTATATCTGACTTGAATGAAAGTCAGCTGATCAGAATTGAAAGACATTAACTGAATGAGTTAGCACTGCTGAGTTAGATCATAGCCGACTTTGATTCATGAAGATACAAGATAATCACCCTACATATATTCATGCCCTTACGTGCCAAGTTCACAACAACTTACAACTCAGAAAAGTGTCCCACCATTGGAAACCACACCCCAGAGAGCATATATAACCACGATTAGTAACTAATCATAATTAAGTGCGCATCAAAATATGATGCAGCTAGATAGAAGGAATATATACATATTCAGGTAGAATCCGGTGATCTGCCGGTGTAGGAGTTGAGGCTAAGTTCAAGGGAAGTACGAGAACCGGCGTTGCCGTTGTTAGACCGATACCAGCTGCCGGTGTAGTAGGCGTCAGATTCCGGCTTAATAGTGCAAAAGCCATGGACATCTTCAGCATGCATGGGAAAGAGTGGAAGGGTTTCTATTTCCGGAGTTTCACGATGATCTTCTTGCTCTTCCCCATCAAGATCAAGGGTTTCATCAAATATTGATTTTCTCTTGTCATATAGTGTGTAAGGTGAAGAATATGGATCTATGCCCACCCATCCTAAATTGTGGCTTATTGATCCTCCAACACCCCCACTTCCACCTGGCGATATTGAACAGTCCTGCAGGTTCAAACAAGTATGAGAGAGAAAGAGAGACAGAGAGACAGAGAGACTGGAATGATCATGAGATCTAATTTCACTTCACAAACAAAATGCTTTTGCATATATGTCGTTACAATTAAAGTATTCCAAAACAAATAAAATGTTGTGAATTTTTAAAACTATTCTCATTTCTTCATTTAGTGATTTGATGTAGCGATGTATATGCAAAAATATGGGTCTATGGTTTGATTTAAGAGTAGGGAAACAAGCTGGCTCTGCAGAGGCCACTACTTCTTTCTCTTCTTCTATATAAATTTTTATGTTCTCTTTTTTGTCATCAATATTACTTACAGTTTTCATCTTCATTTTTACTCCTTTTTGAGTTGACTGTAATGTTTGGATCTCTCCTTTCTGTTTAGGTTAAATAGAAAAAAAGGTTTTTCTTAGAAGTTTCCCCTTTGTGTTAAGGTACTTTATAACAAGGAAACCAAAGGGTTTCTTCTTTTTATAGATGTTTAATAGGATTGAAGGGTGGAAATGCCCAATGTGCCCCCCTCTCTCTCTCACACACTTTTTTAGAACAGATTTGAGTGTCATTATATTTATAATATACCCCAACATTAATACACACATGGGTGTATATTCAAGTACTCCCTGTTGGTTTCTCTTAATTTTAATACAGTACAAAGATGGACAGAATTAGAAACATAACTTTGTGCCCACCAACATCATTTATCATAAGAGTTTCCAAGGGTAGAAACCTCTGTTGAGTCAATATATATATATAACTTACTCTAAAATTCTTCTCCATGGTCACAGCTCCATAGCCAAAGCCTCCCATCTGCCCAACAGCAAGCACACCTGGTGAAGAAGAAGATGGAGAAGCAACCCCTGAAAATCACACACACCCATTTAGAATAAGAAAATACTAAATGGATCAAATTTTAGACACAAAAATTTTGAACAAAATGATGCGCCAGTACGATAGAACTTTTTTTTTTTTTTTCCCGTAAAACAGATATATTTTATCTGTTCAAAAAATTTGATCTAAATTTGGTCCTCGTAGCATTACTCTTAGAATAATAAACACCATCGATCAAAGATCATTCATATGAAATATCCACAAAGAAAAACAAGAAAAAAAAAAAAAAAAAAAAGAAGGGAAAAAGAATATAAATATATATGTATATATATATAGAGAGAGATTGTTAATGGATGTTGTTGGATCACCAGGAGTGATGTTAGGGTACTTGTTGTGAATGGAATCTTCAGGTTTCCAAGCACCAGCATTTGATACAAGAGCTCTTTGCATGGTTGGCATGGGGGGGATATGATGATCAGGAGTAAATTTCTTCTTCTGCCTTTCACGAGCTTTATGGTTCTGAAACCAATAAAAAACGTTCTTGCCTTCAATCTTACCGTACTGTCTCAACCTAGCTGAGATCCTCTGAATTTGTTCTGCAGTAGGGGACCTAACTCCATTGTTGTAGTAAAGGTCCTTCAATATTCTTATCTGGTCAGTTGTGGGTGTCCACCGTGTACTACTTTGCCTGCACAGAAAACTCCCTGCTTTGTTACTCCCACTATCTTCGTTTGGTGCTGCTTGTTGATTCTGTTGTTGAGGTTCCATGATAGCTAGATTCAAACAAGAAGAAAACAAAAGCAAGAAAACAAAACAAAAATTATAGAGAGAGAAAGAAGAGAGAGAAAGGGGGTTGTATGAGATGTGAATTGAATGGGAGAGGGAGGGAGGGGGGGACGGTTAAAATAATGGGGAGGGCACATGGGAAGGATATCAGAGAAATATCTGGTAGAGAAGGACTGAAGTTGACAGACAAAGGTTTATAAAAGGGAAGGGACAAAAGAGGGGCTAGAAAGGAGGATATCAGTGGAATTACTTGGATGAAAAGGCAATATGATTTAAGGGTAGAGAGAGAAAGAGAAAGGGTGGTGGTGAAATGTAGATACTTGAGGGCATGAAATGATATATTGAATGGAAAGAAAGAAAGAAAGAAGTGCTAGCTTCTGAATGAATGAATGAATGTAACAATACGATGTGTTGTGATTTGTAGTTCATGAGGGTAGGGGTTCTACTTTTAATGGAGATATGGTCCTCTGTTTACTAGCCCCAAAAGCCAGACTAGAATAATATTCTTGTACTTTCCTTAGGGTGTCTTGGGTAAACCTGTAAATATATTATATATAATTGCACTCCCCCCCCCCCCCCCCTATCAGCAGCCTATACACATGACTCAACTAGGCATGCATGTATATATATACTCCAAAAATAAAAAATACTATTGAACCAAATTTTAAATCAAAATTTTCAAACCAAATGATGGATTAATAATACAGTTTTGATTTCTGTGCATTATTCCAGTAAAAATATGTTAAAAATATGGGAGGGGTGTTCAACCCTTGGTTTGTAGGACCCACAAGTACCCTTTGTCTTGCTCTAGTCTACTGTAGGGAGTGCAGGAATTGAAACTGTTCATGGTAATTACAAGAGCTATGAAAGCCTCATGGTGGGTCATAGCTAGTATGAGCAAAGGTATCTTGATATTGCACCTAATCCCAAATGTTGCCACAACTCAATGAAAAAGGCTCAATTAATGGTTTTTTTTCCCCTTATGGGGCAACATATATTTTGATTCATTGTTCTATCCCCCATTAATCTCCTTAAAACGCTGACCTTATCATCTCACAATAGTAGCAATTATATAAAAAAAATCATTTTATGCAACTTTTCATAGCATTTGATAAGAAGATTATCTAATCCAAAGACTATTTTTTTAGAATACATATCACAGTGCTAGTTAAAGGTAGCATCGTGCTGATTTTAACTAAAATCAGTATAAGTATACAAGATGAAGACGTCCTGACATTTTCAAATATCAACCCACGTATTTTCACTAGAATAGGTGTTTTGAAAAACCAACCTTTTGATTAGATAATTCTTTTACGCATGTTATGCTTGCAAAAAATCAAAGTAATTTAACAATCTATTTCAAAATATAGCGTCTGAAACAACTGTGAAAACATCCAACAGTAAATACTGTCAGAATTTCTCACAGTTTGTACTTTAAAAATCGATCAGTAGATCACTGTAATTTTGGCATGAATATATGACATGCAAAAAAAAAAAAAA
>JAESVK010000969.1:1628116-1702545 GCA_017140935.1 Hamamelis virginiana
ACCACTAAAAAGGGGACCCAAATGCATAATATAATGTGAAATAACCCATATTTCAGGCATTACAGACCAATGTGACAATATATTCCCCAAAAAAATATGTCCATTCAAGCACATTATAATGTATAAAGTATAGCAATTCATGTTGATTTATTTTCTAAAATTGATGCTATTTTGCCTTCTTCTAGATTACCTAGTCATTGTAAAATATCAAATAACGCAATTTTTTTCATTACAACGTACACATTCTGATTGCAAAATGGATACGAAAGAACTCAAAGCTGAGCTTCTTACACTCAATCTCCCCTACCTAGCAAAAGCAAGTGCCACTTCGAGGCGCAATTCAAAATTCATTTAAGTGAGTTCAAAAGTTATACTACTATGATTATAACCACTAATTTTACCCATCTTTTTATTTCTAATTACTTACTCTTTCAATATTTTTAATTATTTAATCTAAAAATGTAGTATTATCTTTTAAAAATTTCTTTTGGTGTTTCACACAACATTACAACTTTTAAATTCCTCCTGAGATTCAATCTTAAATCCTGATTCTGACACCTTTGAGTAGAAACAACAGATAACAATCGAAAAGGGTTATGATAAGCCAGCCACTGATTCGTAACTGAGGGAATTCCAAAAGTAACAGAAAATCAACTAAAATGACACTAAACAATATATATTATATACACATAATTAATTGTTATAAACCAAAAAAAAAAATAAGACACAAAAAAACCAAAAAAAAACCCTAAAAAAACAGAGTAGGGGATTTTATGTTAATAAAAAAAAACAAAAAGTATCAACTGTGGGGGAGAAGAGATGATTATCTTGGAATGCATCTGCACATGTGAGCATGAATTGGAGCATTGTTACCAAACTCAAAACAAAACAAACAAACTCTAAAAAAAACCCTAAACTGCCGTGGGGGAGAAGAGAGACAGAGGGAAGGAAAAATACCCCAAAAAGTACCTTTTTTTGGGGTTCTCGGCAGCGGCGGAGCAAGGTGGCTCCACTGTTGGGCCGGCGCGGCGACGAGCTGTGGCAGCACTTGATGTTAGGGAGTGGAGGGAGAGAAGGAAGAAGAGACGGACAGGCGGACTGTTGGGCCGGCGACGAGCAGGGACGGACAGGCGGCCGGCGGACGGCGGCCGGAGTTGATGTTGAACGGCGAGAGAGAGAGAGAGGAAGAAGAAGCCTGAGAGTTGCTCGAAATTTGGTTGGGTTTGAAAAAAAATCCCCAAATGAGGTCTACGGTTCCCTCCAGCAGCTTTCTCAAATTTTTTTAGAAAACTCTCCAAAACGACGCCGTTTTGGAGAGACCGTAAAAAAAAAAGTTGCGGCCGACCTTACCTCAGAATTATATATATATATATATATATAAAATTCCCAAAAGAAAAGCGCGGCATAAGGATGAAAAAAATGCTAATAGCATCAAAACTTTAAATCATTTCTATTATTTAATAAAGTAGTAATTAAGTAACATGACATATTTCAATTACTGTTACATACGACAGCAAATGAGTCGAGCAGCTCGCAAACGCGTTCGATAAGTGTTCGGGTCAAGTTCGTTTGTTTAGTAAACAGGTCAAGTTCAAGCCTTAAATTTAGACTCGTTTAATAAACAAGCCAAGCTCAAGCACACCTAGGTTCGGCTCATTTCTATTCGTAGACAAGCTTGTTAGTGGGCTCGTGAACAAGCTCATTAAAATTTTGTATTTATACTCATAAAAAAATTATAATTTAAGCTTGAATAAATTCAACAGATTCATGACTTTATTTTTTTTTGCTTTTTTTATTTTCAATATAAATCAAGTATATAAAAGTCATTTTTTAAGCTTTCAACATTAATTTTTAACTTTTCCTTATTGTAATTTAAGGTTACAAATTAATCAAGCCGTTTGTGAATAGTTCGCAAACAAGCTCGATAATAAATAAGCCAAGTTCAAACATACCAAAGCTCGGCTCGTTTAACTTAGGTTCGAGTTTGGCTCGAATTTAAATAATCAAGTTTTTGACCAAGCCAAATTTGAGCAACCAAAGCTCGGCTCGGCTAGTTTACAATCGTACCGTTACAATTTAATAATTAGCCAACAACATGTCTTGTCAATCCTCCAAAAAAAATATATAGTTGACAATTAATTGACATATTTTAATTTAAACATTGATGTATCATATGATTGTTGGGATGGTAATATTATATTGGTACAAATTATAAATAATAACTAAAATAGCATACCATATTAGTTATTGAGTTAAAATAATTATATTAATATATAATAACTGGGTGTAATTTGGAGAGAGAGAGAGAGAGAGAGAGAGAGAGAGGTGGGGAATGCTTGGGGATCCAACCAGCTTCTATGAGCAGCAAGTGAATGGAGTTTCCTGCATTGAGTTGCAACAATACTGGATGTAATTTCCATGGCTATTTGCACTGAGCTGTAGCTGTGATGGACATGTTAGGTATTTATTAACACACACTTAAGGGGTCCATTTTCACTCTTTATCAGAGTATATTAACTTGCTTATGGCAGTGTTGTCATCACAACCATACACTGCGTGAATGATGAATGTAACACAATTGACAAGACATGAGCTGGGTGAGGGTCGACTCCACGATTTCTCTTTTTAACTGCTACGTACATTCATCTTAAACGATTTGCCCAACATTCAATTCCATTATAAGTAAAAAATTTCTTCTAACTTGATGGAAATTCTACGATTACATAGTACTCCATGAGCACTTCTCCTTTTCATGCACCCACTACAATAAATTATGAAATGATTTAATGCTGGTATATCCAAAATAAATTCATAGCAAGAGTGAAAAACCAATAAACTAGTATATATGTCAACAGCTTACAAAGCAGATGCACTTACTCCTTCAAATGCTATTAGAAAAAAGTATAAAAAATTCTATATTATTCCCATGTGGTGACACAATACTCATTTCATCTACAAATTTTACTGCAATTCTTCATAATAATGCTGCCTCACACCAATACACAATCATGCATCTCTTACAGTGCTTCAAACTAGCAGATCCGATCAAAGAACCCCGGCTGTGCGACCAGACGCTCAATCATCAGAGTTTGAAATCAATCCAAAACTTTCCAGACATTCCAGCTACACACTATCAAAGTCTACAATCATGTCCTCTGCCTGTACGTTTATGGCCAAGAACATAAACCAAATAGAAATTTCTTTCTAAATTCCCACCCACCCAGAACTTTCAAATTCAGTTGAATATACTTATTTATAATGCTCGTGTAGAATAAAACTAGCAGCACGGTTTCGGCTGATGCATTCGCATACATACTGATCGATAGATATAAATGTGCGCTACCATGCGTCCAACAGCTCCTTTCAAGCACCTAAAATGAAGGGATCTCAACAACTCCTCAGTAGAAGACTACAACATATCAACAGATATTAAAAATGAAGGGACCCTCAACAACAAACTCCTCAGCAGAAGACCAAAACATATCATCAGCCATTATCTGTCCAGTGCTGAAAATGACACACTGCCTGCACGTCAGCCGGATCGTAATAATGAAGCACCATCAGCTACCCAAATCTACCCTGACCCGAAACCTATCAGGAGGCCCTCGCCGAGATCGATTTGGGTAACGAGGCTCCGAATGAATCCCACCTCTGTCTGCAACTCCCCTTGCTTCTTCTGTACCACCCTCTCTTCTAACTGCCTGCCTGTTTATACGGTACTGTGGCTTTGAAGGATTCGACCTTTTTGATCGGTTGACTTCATAGGGCAATGGTTGAATCCCCTGCAAATCAGGTTCAGGTACATGCCCATTTGGCTGTTTGGACTCGTCCATTTTCCTAAACGTGATAGATATCCTAGGAGAAATACAAAAAATGGGGACAGGTGAGCAGATAAACAAATCAAGCAAGCATGACCAAATAAGAAAAGTATCACACAATTTCAACTTGCACCTTTTAGTAGGAACTGCTGGCACACAATGCTTAGCTATGTTGGCCCCATTTCCATTTAAGACGAGAACAGATCTGGAAAGCAAAAACTACAGACTTTAAGATCTAGATTTCTAAGTAACAATTATCACTTTCAACACATGTACATGTAATGGCATACTTACCCCACGGGAAGTGGGATTGCAATGGAACCAGCAAACTCGCCGGCATCAACAATCTTTAAATTTGACCCAAAGACTATGTTGCACTCGCTAAGAAATGACACGGTACAGAAAGGTCGAACAAAATCATGGTTGTCAATGTGAGGAGGTATACAGTCAGCTTCTTCGTAAATGTTGACAATGCAACTGTCAGGTACACAGGAGGGAGGAAGAACATGCCATCTCACCAGCCTCCTAATAATCACCTTGAAAAGATGAGGTATGGGATCTACAATTTCATTCTGAAGGATGCCTGGTGGGTTACCATTTTTATCCTGCCACCAAAAATTATTGAAGTTATAACTTCTTTTTCATCCTTTATTTTGCTTCTGTTTGCTCTTCAAGTTTGTCATCAAAGTACCATGTTTGGATGATCTCCACCATAAACCATGATTAGAGAAATTCATTCAGTGGTATGTATGTGTGTGTATATGCATAGGCAACATAATTAGAGAAGCTTACTGTTGCATAATTATAACAGCATCCAAATTGGATAGTCACACGTCCCTTGCCCTTCATCCACTTTTGGGGTGCAGTATAAGTGCGCTCTGCAAGAAGTATACAGATAGGTAAATGTAATGGTACTTCAGCCTAAACATTACCCAATTGTATTAGAAAAGCACGATATAGAAGAATAAATGAAAGAGGGCCTTTTCATGAAAACAAACAATAAAAAAATTCTACCCAAGTGAATTCGATAGAAGGAAAAAAAATCTAATATTAGGCAAATAAATTTGTTATTTCCACTAGTCTAACAACACAAACATGTCTACTGCATGAAAATTAATAATTGAAATATATCCCTTAGCTATCTAATTAAGGTAACTAATCCATAAATCAAATATAGAATTTCGTCAAGGCATATATGAAGGACAGAGAAAAAAATATTAGGGCTTAATATAATCAGATGGACTCAAAATTCTTCTAAAGTTCCAAACAGCATCATCTTTTCTGTGGTCAAAATCCAAGGGCTGGACCAAAGTCTGGATATCCAGCTAGGCGAGTAACACATTATATATTTACAAAAAAGGCGTATAATTCTTCTACAATAATATGTGAAATATTAACACCCGACAACTTTTGTTAAAGAAGGGAAAGGGAAAGAAAACAATGTCAAAATTTGTACACTAAATGCAATGAAAATTAAAAGGCAACATTATTTAACCAGTTTGCATACAAATCAAGTTAAAGATCCACCAAATGAAAGAACAATTTGTGGATCTCAGATTTTACTTGTTTCAGTTAACCAGTTCCACAATCAAACCATCCAAGATTTGGGGGAGTGGGGAAAGGAAAATAGATAAGAGAAAAACAATGTTGTTCAACCAGTGCTCATGCAAGCCATACTAAAGTTCCAATTAATTAGGGAATAAGCCACAGATCTTTTTTTTTTTTTATAGTTCTTATTAACCAGTTCTACATTCAAAACACCCATAATTCAGTCCATTTGCTTCATGAGTTTAAGTTGCTGGATGGACTTATTTCACTATTGGCTGGCTTCCAAAATGGCTGCTTTAACCCTTCACGCCGATCCAAATTTGACTCTGGTTCTCAGAAGTAGGAATTTTTATGACATTTATAGGCTCCATAATCTGAAGGCACTTTTTAACATCCGTTCGCTAAAGTTCAAGCATTTACAGGAAGGGATAGCGATGTGTCAGGGTCCGTCCATTATCATCCCCTAGGAAAAGAAATTATATTTCATTACCATGCTGTCCCATGACGAATGCTGAAGTTACAAATTTAGAATACCATCAAAACATCATACCAGGGCATGGTAAGGGTCTAATATATTCTCACAGCATCTAATCTATTTTTCCAGTGCCAGCAAAGCATTGTTAATAGAATATAACCAAGTACATATTCAATTTACTATATAACATATCTTCAAAAAATAAAACAGCATTTTATGTTTTGATAAAGCAAAGTAAAAAATATGATAAAATGAGGAAGCAAGCTGGAGGTGGATAAGCCAATGATGACCCCTTGACGATCATTTAATGATGAATCTTATTCATTGAATATATGTGCATGTCCACTCATATAAACCGGTACTCCGTATTAGACAGGGGAGGGAGTATGGTTACCACGGAAACCATTAACACCACAAACCGCAATGCATCAAAACTCTAGAAACAGATAGTGCCCCTAATTCATTAAGAAACAGATCGACCTCTACAAATGATTCTTATCCAACTCCGAATAGGGAACACAGCATCCAAGGATACTGGGTCCTGTAGCATATAATTCAATCCATTCCTATCAGAGACTTGTAGAAATTCCTATTTGGATACTCTTGGAATCAATAATATCAGTGGACTTGAGGTTGACACTTAAGATTCTAACCACCAACCCTTTTTTTATCCCTTCTTTTTTTCCTTTTTAACGCTAAGCCAAAGAGAAGTAGTCTCAACCTCATCTAGACATTTAAAAAAATACCCCAAGCCCAATCCTATATAACTTAATATCCATTTTGGGGGTATTACTACAGCTCAATACAGCCAAACAACAAAACTATAAAGCAACAGTGGTTGATAGACCTAGTAAAAACTGTAAAAAGGTCACTTTAATCATTATTTCCTTTACTTGAGGAAACTTTGAAATTATTCAAATCTTTATTAGTAGAATTTCATTACAGAAAAGGAGAAAGCTAAAGATTGGTGTTTGCAACTACCTTGAATAATTTCAGGTAAGATTTACAACTATTTGTTCATTTTATCACATCCATTACATTTACCATATTTGAAAGCACTACTAGCAAACACGTGCAATGCCATAATTTATAGAGGATTGTACAGCCGCATACCAATACTCAAGTAAATATTAGTAAGTATAATGCTTACCCCACTGAGAAAATACAAAGACCTCCTCTTACATTTTTGTAAACACTAACCTCTCCCCAGTCCCATCCGATTACTATCGCAGAAGGGCATAATAGCCTCATACTATGTTAGAAAGTCGCATAAGGGTGAAAATGTCCATTTGAAACAAGACACTAGTAATGCCACCATTTTTTTATTTTTTTTTATTTTTTTTTTATTTTTACGGTAAGTAATGCCAGCATTTCCATTACTGGGTTTGACTGTGACCGGTGGTCTAAGATAGTATTAGTAAACTAGATGAAGGCTAGTGTGATTTAAATGTTAGGGGAGGTATCTTTCACTACTAGATATCTCCAGGAAGGTAATTGTAATTTATCGTGCAAATTATGTTTACAAGAAAAAATCACACATATATTCATACAAGATTATTGTTTCTTGATAGTAAAGCTTCAGAATGAGAACACAAATCCTTTGTCACAGTGGGGAAAATCCCCATTAGTCATCATAAGTTGGGCCCAAAATTAATGAAACAATGCATATCACGATGTCCAACAGCAGAAAAGTGTTGGGGCCTTGGAGACAGGGCACAGCTAAATTCTGAACCAAAGAGGCCAATATAGGCCAGAACCATTGAACTTTTCTCGCACAAAAAGAGTATATGATCAACCAGTGTCTTAGTCGTGTTTGTAGACTATCTAATTGTTTTCTATACAAGAGATATAAATGAAGGTCAAGAATAGTTTTATTTATCATTTCATTTTAAGGTGTTGATCATCTGAACTCCAGTTCTCTACAGCCTTTGCAGCAAGTAATCACACCAGCTAAATTGAAGCATAGAGATTTATTCAGTCATTTGGTTGAGCGATTTAAAAAAAAAAAGAAATAAAAAAAAGAAAGAGGAGAGGCATAAATGGCTAGGCTATCTCTCAATCCTGAAATATTGTGCAGCACAATGGTTGGCAGTGCTGATAGTTTTAAACAAACAGAATGTTCTCAAAACCAACCAGTATTCATGCACTGTGATCGATGCAATGCCGATCGTTGAAAATAGATAATTACATAAATAAAATGTGTCACTTTTTAACTTTCCATTCATGAAGCTAAACTATATCTCCAGCAAGAACCTCATCTAATCTTAACAGAATGAACCATAGTCCTAACACTCAACCAAAAAAAAAAAAAAAAACCAAAAAACAAAAAAAGGAGAAGCAAGAACAAGAACAAAATATAGAAGCATTTCAACAAATTTGATAGACAAGTAAGCAGAAATAACTAACCTTTCAATTGCCCATTCCTTCCCATTTCCTGAAGGGCATACACAAATTCAACTATCCTCTTCTGTTCTGCAGCACTGAAGACACCCACGTGGAGCTCCAGCCCCTCAAGAATGTTTTTTATTTTCCCATTAACTCTCTCCAAACAAATAAAATCTTTCTTCCTCTTGACATTCATAAACCGAATGTATTCCCTTTGCTCCCTTGGCAACTGGGGCTTCTGCTGAACCTTCAATACCTCCACATCTCCTGTTGGGGCGTTGCCATTAACCAAAGACTTGTTTGCTTCCTGTTCTTCCTCCTCCTCAAGCTCATCTTCCTGTGCCATGTCAGCCCAAGACATTCGAGAGGTAGTCGGGGTCTCAATAGATATCGACTTACATGATGATTCACTCATGGAGGCATCAGGAACAGGTTCTGACCACCTTTTCTCCCCATCTTTCCAGATCTCCACGGCATTGATGTATGGTTCGTCCCCATCTTTCCAACTCCCAAGTGAATGGGTGTCACAATTATCATCATGATCGTCATTCAACTCATTCAATTCCACATTATTTGGGCTCGAAGGGGATTGTACTCGTTCAGCATCAGCATCAGCTTCTGCAATCCCAGAGACTATCCCATTCAGAGAGCATGAACCAATCAACCGAGGAAAAAAACTAATTTCATTTAACAAACATGAATTCCAGCAGAAAAACTAGTCTCCATGTCCAACAAAGAATACCACATAAACAAGATATTTATTTTAAAAAAAAAAACTCTTGCAAAAACCCAGTTTAATCAGAGAACGCTAACGAAAACCCTAATCCTCTGTTTCGTAGTTCCGCATTAGCATCAACTTCTACAATCCCAGAGAATATCCCATTCAGAGAGCATGAACAAATCAACAAAATAAAAATAAAAATAAAAATAAAGACTAATTTCATCTAATAAACCTGAATTCCATAAGAAAACCAAATGTTCATATCCAATAGTTTATCAGAGAACGTTAACGAAAACCCTAGTCCTCTGTTTGGTAGACAAAAAAAGGTAGGAAAAAAATCATCAACTTAGTTTACCACAACTATTCGGCTTAGTTGAAGTGATCATCACAAACTGTCAAAAATCAAGGACGACATAAAACATAAAATTCAAGGTTTCTTTTTCTTTCCTTTCCCAAAAATTTCCCGGGAACCAAGTGAAAAATAATTTCAGTAAAACTCGATGGGCAGAAAGGGTACCTGGTGGCTGGATAGAGCGGATGCGACGGGAGAGGGTTTGGGTGCAGCGGTAGCAGAGATCTCTGGAAAGGAAAGGAAGCCAAGTCGTGAGGAATTCCGATGCTATTCGAAGTTCTGAGGATTGATAACTGAGAAGGAACGGGTCGCTGGTAAGAGCTCGGCGATCAGTCATGTCTGCCTCCGGCGAGTCGACTCGGACAACGGAATCAAGAATTACAGGAAGAGAGAGAGAGAGAGAGAGGCACTGGTGGTTGAATAACAAACAAACTCTGTGACAAAAATGGCTGGGACAGAATTGCGTGGCAATGAAGGCGTTAAAATTTGAGACTTGCCTAGAAAGTAATTAATTTGGAAAGGAATGTAACGGTCTGTTATCAAAATTTCATGAATGTCCAATAAAAAATGTCCACCTCGGAGAATTAAATTAGAAAGTTTAAAAGTAATAATATTTACTGTATTTGTGTCACAAAATAATTGATGGTTGTCAATACTTTTGTTACAAGATGTTATTTAATTATTATTATAAATAATAATTCTTGGATAATTTTTATTTGGATCCACCTCCAAGCCAAGAATTATTGGCTTGCCTTTTTTTCCTTTTTCTTTTTTTATAATTATTGATTTATTTTTATTTTAAATATATTTCTATATTTATCTATATTTATAAAAATTAAATAGTGCTTTATTAATGACCTGTTTGTTACGAGGGAAAAGTGGGAGGAGGGAAGAGAGATTTTGGGCATGTTTGGTATGGAAGGAAAGGAAAAGTGGAGGGAAAAATAGGGAGAAAAGTTGGGGGAAAAAGGGAGGTATTCAATCCGCCCAATTTCAGGCGGAAAAGTAGAAGAAAAACTGGAGATCAGCTTAGACCATTTTAACATCAGTTTTTGAGTTTAAACACCTCAGCCTTTCCAAGGAAGGAGCTGAGAAAGAGAATTTCATAAATATTAGAATTTGTTTTTCTACAAAAAGTAATTTAAAAAAAAATCTCATCGGAGACCCACTTATAAAATTATCATTTCTCAATTATGAACATATAACTGAATCTTTTTAATGGTTATTAGAATTTAGTAGTATAATGTCATTTTGGTTAAATATATGTGAGGGTATAATTGTAATTTAGGTGCTTTACTTCATTTCCCTCCTCTCAATTTATCAAACACATGGAATGAAGGAAATCACTTTTCTATCCATCATACCAAACACACAGGAAGGAAAAAGGGTTTCCCTCCCCTGAGGAAGGAAAGCCCATCCCTCCTACTTTCCTTCCTTCTATTTTTCCATCCCTCCTACCAAACGGAGCATAAGACTCCAATCAATTAGTTTCCTAATTGAAGTAATCTTATCACTTGTATTATTTTATTCTTTATGAAGAGTTTAGACCTAATTAATTATTTTTATAACTTGAATAGTCATAACTACTTTTAGCTCTTTTTTAATGAGTAGGGATGTCAACGGGACGAGTTTGAGATGGGTCATCCCTTTCCCAACTTCGTCCTATTTAAAAAAACCCCATCCCATTCCTGTCTCAAATCCGTAACGGGTCAAGATTTGGAATCCCATTCCCGTCCCAATTAAAAGACCTCATCTCATTACCGTCCCGTCCCATTTACTATTTTCTTTATATTTTTCTCAATACCTAAATAAATTACAAAATACATCGATGAACATTAAAAATATTGTTATTTCGAAGAGTAAAATAAATTAAACCCGTTAAAAGGCATAATTGAAATTTCATTTTATTAATGAGAAACTTAATTGTATAATACCTATAAAATAAATATAATAAAAATACATAAACATATATAATCGAGGCAGGGCGGGTTTTTAAGTCTTCATCCTAAACCCGTTCAAAACTCTATAGGGTTTTCAAAAAAAAATTTCAAATCCGCCCCTAACCCTATTAGAATGACTCCAAACCCTTCTCAATAGGGACGGAGCGGGACGGATAGGATACCCGAATAAACCCGTCCCGTTGACATCTTTATCAATGAGGACTTCTTATCCTTTAAGAATGTACATAATTAAATTAATATTTATTTACTAAAATAGGTATAGGTTTTTTTTATTAAAAAAGTAAAGAATTAAAATTATGTCACCATCAAAACAGCTAGCACTTTGGTCATGCTAGAGTAAGATAGGTGACGCAGCACTCACCTGTCATTTCTTTGGTATGTGCCCCTCGGTTGGCTCAATTTACAAATTAAAAAAAAAGGAATATATTATGTTATAATTCAAAAACTTTTATTAAAGGTGATGATTAATTTGTTCGTAAAGTTCTTTATTAATGCCCGACATTATTATTCAAAATAAAATTTTAATCCTTAATTTCCTCTAAGAAAGCTAATTTTTTATTGGTTTTTAATATGTTTATCAAGCGTTTATTCATTTTAAAGAAGTTAAGTTGATATTTATTTTTTTAAAAATTTAATTTAATTTAACAAAAGAATAAGGGTGTGCAGTGGAGTGGACCCGACAACCCGTGGTATGTCTGGATCATAAACTGCAAATGGATAGATAAACTATACATACATGCATGCGGATCCGAGTCCGAACGTCCACGCCACAGGCCCACGGCCCACCCAATAAGGATAAAAGGGATAAGAGAATCCATCCACTCGCTGAGAGAGAGAGAGAACAAGAAGGCAATGGACACCACCACCGTCCTCCAATCCTTCACTCCAAAATCGCCGCCGTCAGCCGGACCCGGCCTTATAGGACCTTCACAACAACCACCAGGGCACATTCAAATTCTCTTATCTCGCCGGCACGGTCGCCAATCTCTCAGAATCTGTGCCACCAACAGCGGCAACGGCAGCAGTGACATTACTAGCAGCAGTACCGAGGCAGCACCGCCGCGGGTTCAGCCACAGATAACACCGCCGGACGCAGTGGAAATTCGGTTCAGACGAGGGTCGAGAAAACGGTCGAGACAAGTAAAACAGCAGCAGGATGGTGTTGGTGATGGAGCACAGAAGAAAGCCCCAGCTCAGCCAAAGGAATGGGAAGCCATGAGCTTTACAGAGAAGGCCATAGAGCTGTATGTGGGAGAGAAGGGTGTCCTGTTCTGGCTCAACAAGTTTGCTTACGCTTCCATTTTTATCATGATTGGAGCTTGGATCGTGTTTCGGTTTGTGGGGCCGGCGCTCAATCTTTACCAGCTGGACACTACTCCTCTGTCTCCTTCCTCCGTGTTCAAGGGTTCGTGATCAAACCTTCATATTTCATGTCTAAGTGGGCTGCCTTGTTTGGTGCAGAAGCTCGTAGAGAGAGACTACATATTGATTTATATATATTTACATACATACAGTGGTCTTTGGAGAGATTTTGAATGTGATGTAATTTGAGTTTTCTTAGAATCATAGATAGAGGATTTTCTTACATTAATGTGAATCTCTGAAATGCATGGAAAATTCAGAAGATTTTCTTAGAATCATTGAGAGAAATTGTTTGGGAAAGTAAAAAAATTCAGCTAAAAATATGGCCGAATCAATCTGGATTCAGTTCCCGGATGCAGTAAAACTCAGCCTGGCCAAGTTAAAATTTGAACAAAAATTCAGTATTTGGACTGGAAACCCTGCCATATTTTCATTCCCCTCCCCCCTCCCCCCCCCCCCCCCCCCCCCCCCCCCCCCCCCCCCCAGAGAGAGAGCGCGAGAGAGAGAGGGGGGGGGGGGGGATTGAAGATTGTTTCAATTCATCGATCATATGAAACAAAGAAATAAGAAGCAAACTTGGTTATTAAAAGGACCAACCCGATAGAATCATCCCAAAAACAGGGATTGAAGATGGAATAATACTCACACAACTCACATACCCACTCATAGAGAAACTATCACGCTGCTAATTACATCATTTGAGATTGAAAAATCATTGCCACTGTGTTCTAGAACAACTATTTTATGGGAATAAAACAAGCCTGTAACAGACTTAATTTTTTTCGCCAGCATGATACATAATGGAAAACGAAATAAAACCTCAACTAGTACCAGTAAAAGCTACAACAATCCGCAGGCCTCATTGAAAGGTGGCTACACAACACTGACGGGCTGAGCAAGTGCATCTCTTTGAGTCTTACACCTGTCAAAGACAAGGCTTCAAACATCAGCCCAACCAATGATGCAATGATTCAGAAAAAAAAAATACACTGTTTAAGTGACCTACTTCAATCTAGTGTGATCATGATAACATCTTAATACCTTGTCCAAGTTCTTTGTAAAATAAGGTGATGTTCAGCCTTTGTATATACAACAAATTCATTATGTTGTACATAGTTTTAAAACACATTCTTGATCCTTCCTTTTACTAGTCTTCTCAGCTGGAATCATAAATGGGTTATCTTACTTGTCTCCTCTCTGATATCTTTCAACTTGGTTGTGTGGGACATTGACAATATCACCAAACAAAAGTAGTTATGGGATTACTTAAAGAAATTACTTTAACCGAAAGTAAGCAAAGACACCTTTAGATGTGGTCAGAAAAACATGGGCATGAAGTAACTTCTCCCAAAATAAGATAAAAGGCATAAATATTATCCAAACATCATAGCCAAGGAGGAATTTCATGGTGCCAAAAAGATTAACTACAAAGAATGGTAACCATAGTACAGCAATTTTTGTCCTTGATGACAGGATATAGTTTGATACATTGAAGGGCAAAGTTTTTAATGGGATAACAATGCTGCAACAACAATTAGATGATAATCATGGAGACTAGAATTAATGTATAATTTAGCAAGTGTGTGTCATTTTCACCACATTATACTGAAGATAAATTAATGAATACTAACCTGTTGCAATGCGATCGAGATGCAAAATTATGATTGTTGCAATTTGTGCACATCCAATCCCCATCACGCCATTGCTTTGCTCTGCAAATTAAGTAAAAGGTATTACAGATCACAATTCCAAAAGCATCTGTCAGAATCCCATACTACAAGATGGTATGTGCCTAAATTCCAGACACGGTAGTTATCTATTATTCTCCATAATGTGTAAAGTATAAGAGAATATCAAGATTCATTCCCTGTACAAACTACAAAGCCACTAGACATATCTGGAGTGTAACTAACCATTTTTCAGGCGTACTTCCATTAAATTGTGAGAGCTAATGCAGATTCAACAATATGTAATTGCAAATGAAAACAGTACAACAAACAAGAAAATAGTTCGTTTTTGTGTATTTTCATTTGCACCATATGCTATAATAACTAGAAATTCAAAAACGTCAGCAAAAGAACCAAAAGAATCCCATTATCCCAAGTCAAGATATTCATCATGTAGCTTGGCAACATGATCAAAGTATAATATATTCTTACACAGAAGCTGTCTATTTTGTCCTAAATGAAGGGAATGCATCTGAAAAAGTGGAACTCAATCCAATTTTACCCTTTCCCAAGGAGTGTAGGCGTTGTTGCTAGATGCGGTAACTGCATGGGCACTTGCAAATTTGGAGTTGCTACAGAGCTTCCACTGGAATATGGGGCATACAATCCAGTTTTTTGATCACCAACAGATGCTGCCATCTGCTCAAATACTGGGTACGGTTGCTGCTGACCATTTGCCTGTGCAATTTGAAAGAGAAAAGAGCAAGGGGAGGGGGGAGGAATTTATCAAACCAGGGTTCAACAAAAGTTGCATTAACCTAAAATGTCATACCAAAAAAGGGTTTACTTGTCCTGCATTCAATCTCTTATTATCCCAGTCATGGACAAATTCTTCAGACGCCAATCGCTTTGTTCCAAGTGCTTTACACAAGAAATTAATAATAATAGATCAATCTTATGGAACTCGTTTTAGATGTTACCCAAACAAAAAATAAAAAATAAAAAAATACAATGAAAGGAAAGCATCTAAACAACCGAGACAGTGAGCACAGTGGGGTATTATAAATGATTAGAAGTATTAGATATTAGACCAAAAAATGGTAAATAGCAGATATAGGCGGACAGATTTGGCCACAATAAATTACAAAAACTTTATTTATAAGCATTGAAAAAAGAAACACTGCTTAATGGGTTCTGACCAGAGGAGGCTCAATGCTTTCCTCACTGATCCAAAGATGCATATGTAGCGCATAACATAATATTTACAAGAGTATATACACTCTGCCGATACCAAATTTAAGTTTGAGTAAATAACATAATATTACCAAGCTTGTTAATCCTTTGTTCATACATATGTAGTGCAATCCATTTAATATAATTTTTTTTATAACATTATTGGTCACTCATAATATATTTTTTAAATATGGCGTCCCATTCATGAGTCTTTATTATTGTTGTTGTTCCTTTTTTTGTTGTCTTGAATTTTTTGAGTCTGATTATCCATACATCAATAAGATTTTCAACATAAACCAAAACCTTCATAATCTCTTTCAATGCCCAGATATCTCAATCATAAGAAACAGACATCACTATACTACTTCACATCCTATAGTTTTCTTAAGTCTGCTCCCTTTCCTCTTGAACCTTTTAAGGAACGGATTTTCCATGAACTAATTCATCAAATTCAAAACTAGGCTCAAACATCTTTACAGAATGGATCAAGCATATTAGCAGAGAAGACATTGGAACTTTGAAAAAAGTATGATGACCACTGAAAGGAATCGACAAAAGTGGACAGTGGCCCAACTTGTAGAGAATTGTGACCCCATTGACAACACATACTCTAAACTGTGCATGAAAAGTGCAGTTCTGCTTCTCTTCTGATCGCTTGGCATTTTAAGCACAAACAAACTTCAATGGGAACAGGCAATCGATACGCTTATTTAGTGATTAAAAACTAAGGTTGTCGCCTTTCCCAAAAGGGTGAGCTAGTATCATGGTTCAAAGTTTGGGCCGAAACCAAGATAACTGGGCCGAGTTATCTAGGTCTGGGTAGGAACCGAGACGAGAAGTTCTCCCGAATTGAATATATGAAGAGAAATATCATATTTTCATTTCAACCAAGATCTCCATCATTTTGTTTGTCTCGGTTGAGATCTCATTTCATCTCGGCCGACATCTCGTTCATCTCGATCATCGCATCTCGTCTCGTCTCGGCCCGGCCGACATCTCAGAAAGTTCAATATATTTACTTAATTTATAAGTTAGTCCCTTTTATTATTTTTAAGGAGAAGTTCTTTTATGATATTCAGAAAAACAAACTAACATTTCATTTGTACAAAAAACAATGGTGTAACTTTTTATAACAATTATACTCTTTTTAAAAAGTTAAAATTTAGCACATTATTCCATGATACTGTATCACATTAGTGCCTATTTTGATGTTTCTTATGATATTCTACATCCTAAGTTATTTATTTTGCTTATTTGATGAGTTCAATGTGTATGTTTCATTTTTTCTGATTTTTCTATGATTTTTTTGAATTTTTTTTAACATTCTTTCATGCCTAAAATTGTATCTCGGCCGAGACGCGACGAGATGGTTGTGACCGAAACATCCGCGACCGAAATGGGATGACATCTACAACCGAGACTTTGAACCATGGCTAGTATAGCAAAGGAATTTGATGGAAACATACTTTCTAGTTTAAGATAGGACACCACCCAAGCATCTCTCACTCTCTCTCTCTCTCTCTCACACACACACATACAGATACAAAGGATATATAACCAATGTAGGGTGTACCTGGTGGTAAGGAAGCATTGCATTTTTTGCACTGCAAATAAAAACCAAAGCTGGATCAGATACATAATAATCATTAAGAAACAACCTTCTGAAATCTTATTCAATTTTTCATCAGCTGGGAGAACAATATTCAATTCATGCACTGTTCACACAGCATGATCATACCTGTGCACGAGAAGAGTAGTTGTGGAAACCACAGTTGCATATCCAGTCGCCATTGCGCCATCCTTTTGGAACCATAGGAAGTTGGTTTGCGTTGTTTGCATAAGGAAGTCCAGAAGTATGACTTCCCCCAAAGGGCCAAGTAGAGGATGACTGAACTCCGTACTTATCAGTCCCTCCTACAGACCAGTTAGAGCTCAAAGGAAGCGATTGTTGGAGAGCACCATTGCCTAATAATCCGATATTCATCTTTTGTTCTGGTCCTCCTTGTCCCCTGGCAAAATAATGTGGATAAGTAGGGAGAGAAGCTCCAGGCATTGCAATTGCTGGCATTGCTGCTACCTCCTTTGGTTGCCCGCACTTTTTGCACTTTTCTCTTGACGCATAATTGTTGTTAGTGCAACCTATTGGTCCATTGCCATATAAACCCAACCCACAATGCAGCCAGGGAGAGGAAAAGGAAGCCAAGTATACGCACACCAACCAGCACATCCCATACCAAAATATACCCACAAAAAAACACAAACCACTCAACCTAATTGATAGCAAGTTCCTAACTTTAACTTGACAAAATAAATGCATATCAAATATGGAAGCCGCATTGATAAACAAAAGACATCGTGCTTTCAATCACTAAACAACTGCAGATCTACCAAATTATCAACAAAACTATTTTAGGAGGATAAATGGAAAATAAAAAATATGACTGGATAATTATATCTTAAGTCCCAAATTTAAATGAATATTACTGATTAATTACAATTGAACAATCATGCATGAGATTAATAAATGGCTATAGTCAATATGGCTTTTACAAAACATATGCAAAACCAACACTTCACGTATGGGCTTCTTCCGAAGGGTCTTTATAATCATACATATGTTCCATGATCTCAACAGTTCCCTCTTAAGAGTAACATAACATATTTTTTTTATATCTACCAACAGTTTTGAAATATACTAACCACTCAACTTTTCAGCATGCTAATATTTGTGATATAAAACAATTTCTAACACTGCAGGTTCACAACAATTCTTGTAATTCCGGGTCTTCATGAGCATTCATGCCCAAATTATACAACTATTTGCCTAAGCATTGAAAAAATTGACTCAAATTATGGCAGTGAGAGTATTCTCAAATCTTCTAGAATTGCCAAGTGGGAGCTTGTATAATAATAAGCCTATGACTCAATTCCCATACCTGGACATTATTATGCTGTCCAACTCCTAACCCCTAATTGCATAGATAATATTATTGTCTCTTTATTAAAATAAGGAGAAAATTATAACCCAGAAATCACTCATGCTGATAATGTTAGCAGAGCATGTAATAATAGAACCACAAATACAATATCAAGGAGTATTGCCAAAGGAATTTGGCTAATTTGATGGTGTTTTAAGCAAAAATTTCGCACAAACTATAGTAAAGGGCAGTAGAACCAGCCCAAAATCCTGCGCCAACGGCCCTTGTGCAGAAGCAAATTATGGTATGTACTTCTACAAATCTTACAAATTCTCAAACCCTAAAACCCAATGCAAATATGATATAGATTAAAGAAAAACACATCAAAACGCTCACTAAACCAACACCACAACTCCCAAACTTCCAAACCCTACATTTAACCAAAAAAAGGTCTCTAGCCCTAGATTTTTATATTTAAAAAAAACCTTATCACATAGTGTCATGAACTTCGAATGTTTCTAAAAATCCTATCTTTCCAATGCATGAAACCGTTCGCAGATACAAACCATTAACATGTAAAATTATTCAAGTTGATTCAATAGATCCAATTAACTGCAAACTAGTATTAACATAAACTACAGAAGACGGAAATATGGATAGATAGAATCATAGAAATATAGAGAGAGGGGGGGAGGGGGCTAACCGGTGCAGATCCAATCGCCGATACGAGGAAGCCATTTAGAGTCGGCGGGGGTTTTGGTGTCAACAAGAAGACGGGGCTGCTTACACCTATTGCAGAAAGATCTGAATGCATAGTTTCTGTTCCTGCATCCGCTGCACTCCCAATCCCCTTCTCTTCCTTCTCCCATTTTTCCCTATCTCTCTCTCTGTATATCTATATCTATATATATATCTGTATATTCTCAGCAACACATATGTATATATTAACGAGGAAGAAGGTGAGCTTACTTTGCCTTCAAGTTCCAGACAATACACTGTTCGAAGAATCTGTCACAAAGGAGACAGAGGGAGAGTTTCGAAGGGGATACGGCGATACGGAGGTGGTAAGCAATGAAGAGGGCACTTTATACTGCACATACGGTCATAGGCTCATAGATCAATCAATCAGAGGAAAAAGAAAGAAAAAGGAAGCAGAGAACTCTGAAATCGCACGTGGAAGAATCTATCACGTGCCTAAACCATCAGCGTGATCCGTCACGCGCTCCAAGTGCTCGTGGGAGAGATGGCACGATGATAATCTCTCCTCAAAATGTACAACAAAGGACAGCGGTGATCTCAGTGATTCTGAAGGAAGTGAGTATAATTTAGGGCTGCACTCCACTCCTTCGAACTTTGAATGGGCCAGGATGGAAATTCGAAGTAAACCCATCAAAGAAATTTGAAAGAACATGGACGGCAGCAGAGCCCCGTAAAGTGATAAAGCCCATTAGTACCAAAAAAAAAAAGTAACAAAGGCCATCTGCTATTTGAAACTGGTTGTGAGTTACTGAGTTCACTCCACAATGTGGGTATTTTGTAGCATCAAAAAGTGTCCCCCTAGATGTTACATTTTTTTTTTTTTATTCCAATTAGCAAACTTAAATAAATTTTTTATCCTATTGATCTTATGTTAAAGGCATTCTGTCATCACTCATCACTCTAGCCTAATATGGGCTACAATCATTTTCATCAGACACCCAGTTGCACTAAGCATAGCTTCCAAACCCCCTTGTGTCCGAAGGAGGCAGTAAAAGAGCCAATCAGACAAGCATTTTCCTTCAAAAATAATGTAGTTTCTAGCCACCTGTATGTTTCAAAAACACATATCATAGTTACCCCATTGTGTAAAATTTTCTGCTGACAGACCAATAGCGTTCAACACAGCCCATCTGGACTAGGGCTTTGCTGGAAAGGAGCCAAAACGGTGAAAACCCAATCATACACTTTACGCATACCACATTGCAGAAACACAATCATACACACATACGCATACCCCTCCATACTCCAATGCCTTTGTTATTCACTGGTGATTGTGCATTAGATATAATCAGACTAGGGCTTTGCAGGAAAGGAGCTAAAACGGTGAAAACTCATGTCCAAAAACCCAACCTCAAGGAAAAGTACGTAAAAATTAAGCCATGATTGGATAGTCATACAGATTGCCACAGTAGATGCCATTATATATATATATATTCTTTTTTTACCTTGATAAGTAGAGTTCATTGGAACATCAAATTCTGCATAACAATATTATGGCCCATCCAAATTCAAAAGTATATACATTCCTAATCCAAAGGTGAAGTGGGTTAACCTGCAAAATGGGTAGTATGGACATATAGTGCCCACTTACCTCAAAGCTAATCTTGTGCCACGATTTCATCACTAGTCATTAGCAAATGTGAAAAAAAAACTACCCAACTACAATTCTGAGTATAGAGGGCGCAGAGTCCATATTGAGATCAACAAAAACTTTCAATGGTGCCATCTCAATCACTTACCTTGCTCACTTTGCATCAATGACTGTCAGGGAGCATGGCCTTCAGCCAGGTCAATCGTTTCTCACTTTTTAACAACATAAAAGTCTTCCTCCAGGTTGCATTCTGAAATAAATCAATGGCTGCGCTGTAAAGACGCCGATCAACACCTTGCATCCCATTTATTATTGCAATGCATTTACCTGCAGAGTACTGATCATCATTTTGTGCCAATGCAGCTCCATTTAGTTTCGAAGCAGCTCCTCTCTCTACAACAGCATCTGCTTTTAAATTCGCAGCTTCGTTATGACTTCTCTTGTTGGAACTTGAACTCAATGGTTGTATCGATTGCCGTTTGTTACGCTTCACATTTCCCCTAGAGTGGTAAAAATTGCCGCCACCACATGCCATGGCATATTTTCCAGTGGCAATTGGTTTTGTAAATATGGTGCATAGCTCATCATATATTGGACAGCCCCATCTCCTGTATGGTTTAATCTCTGGACGTACCTGTAAGTGGTATTTTATAAGCTACACAATATTGTAACAATGAAATAGAAATTCATAAAGAAGTGAAAATGTACCTGAATGTATTCTTTCCATACACAATCATCAACCACAACCATCTTCCGGTAATTATCCCAACCAAAGCCACCGTGATTATAAAGGGGTTTCACAATACAATACCGTTTCCTCAATACAGCTAGGTGTTTCTTCAATTCCATCTTATCAAAATTCAAACCTGTCTCTGTGTTGAACTCTTTGCATACTTTGTCCCATGCTTCCTCATTAAAACCAGTGACACATACATCCAGATGGTATTTCATTTCCTCAACCAGCAATTCTACAAATATCTTCTCCACCCGTGGTGGCCAGTTTGGCCTAGACCAAACATCCTCTGATTGAATTTCGCTAGGCTGATTAGCCATCTATAATATGCAGGGAATATATATATATATATGGTTAGGCATCAACTACAAACAATTCTATAAGAATCCTCACCTTTGATATTTAAAGCCCACACCCCAATTATACAGACCGATACAATATTGCAAACAGAACACCAAATCTCTGTATGAGTTCACACATTTGACAATCAAGTACCCAAAGCAACTTCAAATGAAAACGGAATATCGCCATGATTTTATTGATAATTGAGTTTGTCCAGCTCCCAAATGATTATGCCATATGCGGTGTGTGGATCATTTATTCTCAGGGCAGAGAGCATGAACCAGAGAACTATAGAAAAACTGAATTTCATTGATTATTGCTTGATTACAAGAATCCAATTTTTGAGTTTATATAGAGAACAAGAAATAATAATATGAAAGAACATAATAGTGAAAGAAAACAAACACAAATTAAAAATTCTCTTGATTTTCACCATTTATGTAGTTCGCTGTAGTATAATTGTTTATTTATACAAATCATGGAACGTTTCATGTAGACGACATGCATGAAAAGGACAGAATAAATGCAAAAGCCTAAACGCGTGTTTGCCTATCCATGTTAATTGAATTATTTCATTGTATTTTTCATATAATTTTGTAAACAAACTTATCTATGTGAATAGAGAAATTCAAGAGGATATCAATCATCATCACAGTGAGAGTAAAAGTTAAAACAAAGGAATTCATAAATTTCTAAAAATTAATCCTATAGCACCAATTTCATGATGATTCTAGATTTGTTAAATGATCACATTCAATAAGATTTGTACCTTCAATGCCGTAGTAAAATAAAATAGATCCATTCAGACAACCAAAGCATGCCATAATCAGTAAATCAAACCCTAGGATGGATTACGGTGAATGAATAAGTAACAACACAATGGATAGTTAAAATGTTCTTCAGATGAAGCAGAATGACATATACAGGAAATTTCTGAGAGTTAATGCATTAATTATGTTCATGTATATAGTAGTTGACTTTTCCTTGTATATATATATAGTTGACTTTCTACACCATGCCTATATAAGGCTTGTTCATTGTACAGATTCATTATTCAATTCAATACACAGATCACTCTCTCTCGTTCACTTTTCTCTCATTCAACAAATTAGAAGCCATAGAACATAAATCTTCCTTAAAATAATAAAAGATAAAAAAACGAAAATCAAGCAAAATCAACAAGTCTTGATATTTATATACATATATAAATGTAGAAATAGATGTCAGACCTTTTTTGGATCGTCACCGCCCTCGACTGACCGCTTGCTCCGCTTCCTACGAAACGTTTCAGGCATCGTTGATATGTTGAAGGTGAAACGCTATCAGAGAGAGAGAGGAGGACCAGTTTTAACTGAGTTGAGCTGTGAGTTCAAGCAGAGAAAACGAGATGAATCAAAGCCACGATTGGCGGGAAATGGACGCGCGGAACACGAAATGCAAATCTCAATTTTGAAAATTTACTGGCAGATGTGCAGTTACGGAGCAAAGTGGCCCACGGTTGTTTTTTAAAATGGATTCAAATGTCTCCAATCCTTCAAATTTGGACCCCATGGCCATTTGGATGTCTCATTAAAATTGAATTTTTTATTTGTATTTTGTATTTAATTTTATCAGCAAAATTATTATTAGCATTATTGAATACGAATTTTCAATTTTAAATGAGAATTTTCAGATTTGAACACGTGTATAAGAGCACATCAAAAATCCTTTTATTAATATATGTATGTTTTGAAGTAATGTAAGGTTTTTCTCTTTAGCCAAAAATAAATTAAAAATTATTTTTTAAACTTTTTCATTTTTCACCAGAGTTTTTGCCTGTGACAATTATGCAGCAATGCCACCTCAATGCATTATCTTTAAAAAAAAATTATTGGAAATGTAATGTGATAAATTTTCGTCAATTACTTGATGTCGACTATCTTATAAATAATTAATAAAATAATACAGCAAAAGTGGATAGTTATTTATTTAGGCACTGTTTGGATTTATTTTTTATTAGTACTTATTTGCTTTTTAAAAATTGCAAGCCTTATTTAGTTAAATGTGCTCCAACAGTATACTCTCATTTTTTTGCACTTAAATTTTTTTTTTCCCTTCAAATCAAGCATAAGTAATTTTCACGTACTTTTATGTCTTGAAAAAAAATAAATTCAATCAAAACTTGATCCAAAATTGGATTAGATTTTGGGTTATCCAAATTTTGAATAGGCATGATTGAATCCACCGTTGAAACTCTTTTTTGCATCTTGAAAAGAAGAAAAAAAGTAAAGAATTTAAATTGGCAAATGCATTCAACCAACTGGGGCTAGTCCAGTTGGCCAGGTCCGTGTTCCTCATGTAAGAGGTGCTACAAATACTATTTCATTTTTACCTTTTTTTTTTTAATTCTCGTCTTTTGTGGGAGAATGATAGTGAAAATACCCAACCACAAGAAAACACCCCATACGGTTAAAATATGTTTTTTAGGTTTCAAAGTGTTTTTTTTTTAAATTAAAAAAAGAAATGGTTTCGCTGTATTTTTTTGTATTTTCATTTTGATTTTTTGGTTTTCACTAGTTTTTTTTTTTTATATATATCATGTGTTTTCACACATAGTGAAAACCCGAAAAATACTGTGAAAAAACACACATAGTAAAACACATACAAAAAATATAAATATATACTGTGAAAACTCAAAAAATACACAGTAAAAACATTAGGAAAATGAAGGATAATAAGATAAAAAGGAGATAGCGTTGGATTTTATCAATGGTTCTTATTGATCCTTAAGTCACGATCGATGGTGGAGATCGAAGATAATAGATAGAGAGAAATGGTTGTGACCATGATCCTAAAAGGAGGAGTTGGCGTTGAATCTTATCAATGATTACTCTTCCTCACCGACGGCATCTTCGGCATGGTTACAATCTCTCTCTTTTTTTCTCCCATCGCTGCACCATTTTTATCTCTATCTTTTATCATATAAAAATACGGTAAACACTACTATACAGGAACATCACAGAAAAAGTTAGCATTTAAAAAAAAAAAAAAAAACTCTAATGACGGGGAACTTTTCTTTTCCTTTCATTAGCCTTGTCGTGACATGGCAAACACCTCTAATGACGTGGCAATGATTGTTTGTTTCGTTCGATCACTAGCAGAGACGGTATCAAACACTTTCAGTGTCCAACGGATCTTTCCTTCATAGATCATAACTAAAAAATGGACAAACCTCCACAACCTGTCTTTTGCCGGTTTCAAAGCAAACGACAAGCCGGACCTGCCGTTTCTCTATAATATATATATTCATGGACAACGATGTTACAAGATCAAGTAATCAAACCAGCATTATCCATCAATCCAACGGCATACAGTAAACTGAAACTTCAGTACACACACCCAGATAATCCAAGAGACGAATCCCTCCATTGATATATGGACGGCTCAGATTTGTAGATTGAAAATTCCAATGCAGTGGGGAATATACCGGCAACAAGTGTTAATTAAGGCTTTTTTATGTCAGTCAGAGAGAAGGGGAGAAGAAATATGTCCTTTGTAAAACTGTTTCTTCCCATTACCATCAATTTGAAAACCTGGCCGGATATGTTCTCTGTTTGCTCTGTTAGAGCATCTCCAATGCAAAAGTCAAATTTGGCATTCCAAAAATCACTAATTAATGCCAAATTATAAGCTCATTTGGCACTAGCTGATGCCAAATTTGACTTTTTGACATCAAGCAATGCCAAATTTGACAAATTTGGCATTGCTTGATGCCAAAAAGCCAAATTTGGCATCCCAAAGTGCCAAATGGACTTAGAATTTAGCCTCAACTAGTGCTTTTTGGGATGCCAAATTTGGCTTTTGCATTGGAGATGCTCTTAGTGTCTTGTCTTCTTGAATTTCTGGTTTGAATCGATATGGGCTGTAGAAATCTGTTCTTCTTTGGCTGGTAATGTGTTTGTTTCGTTGATAAATTAACATATTGTTTGAAGGTTTTGTGGAGATTGAATGGAAGCTCAGAAGAAGGAGAAGGAGAAGGGCTGGTGCTGGCAGTTTCTTGTGCAGGTATTTGCAGTTATTGTCATCATTGCGGCTCTGTTCACATTATGGCTGAAATTTCATCACTCAAATTCCACTCATGGTCCTGGTCGTCCCGGTGCAATTGCAGACAATTACGCAAATGCTCTTCAAATTGCCATGCAATTCTTTGACATTCAAAGATGTATATAACTCTCTCTCTCTCTCTCTCTCTCTCTCTAAATTATAAATTGAAATGGATGTACTTTTAATTTGATCTTGCAGCTGGGAAGTTGGTAAATAATGAGATTGCTTGGAGAGGGGATTCGGGGCTTGGTGATGGAAGTGAAGAAAATTTGGATCTGTCTAAAGGAATGTATGATGCAGGAGATCTCGTGAAGTTTGGTTTTCCAATGGCTTTCACTGCAACAGTGTTATCATGGACCATCCTTGAATACGGAGACCAGATGGATGCAGTGAAGCAACTGGGTCATGCTCGAGACTCGCTTAAGTGGATCACTGATTATCTCATCAATGCTCATTCTTCCCCAAATGTGCTCTATATTCAGGTTGCTAATGAACTAGAAAATTAAATCCATATTGCTGTTTCTTAGGCTCTCTTTGGATTTTGGAAATAACTAAATAAGAGCAATTCCAATAGTTGGGTTCATTTGTTTGGATCCAAATTCATTTTTTTAAACCCGCTACAGTAAAAATACATATCCATATGAATCCAAGTGCTCCAATGGTAGTGGGTCCATTTTTTGGTCCCTCTCTCTATCTTTGTCTCTTCCTCGAACCAAGCACAAGTTTTTAGACACTTTTATGTACGTATTTTTGAGAAAAATGAATCTGCACGGCTAAACTTGGATTAAAATTTGAATCAATTTTTAGATCCCGTTCATTTTGAATCCACCATTGGAACAATGATTTTTGTATTTGAATTCAAAAAAAGAAATCTAAAACCACTTTTGAACCCACCATTGGAGTAGCTCTAACAGGGGAGGGAAAGGAAGGTTAGAAAATGTCTAAACTTATTCAAAAATAGTTTCATTTCTAAAATATTTTCAAGCTTTTCCCTCTCGTTGCTTTCAAGTTTCTCAATATCCAAACAGATGTTACATAATTATATTCTCAGATTACAATATACTTTTTGTGTCTTAATGAAGAAATAGCCTCTGAATTGAAGTGGGTCTGTGTGTTTTTATGTTGTGGGAAGGTGGGTGATCCTGAATTGGACCACAATTGTTGGGAAAGACCCGAAACCATGACGGAGAAACGGCCCCTCACGCAGGTGAATACAACATTTCCAGGAACAGAAGTCGCGGCAGAAACTGCAGCAGCCATGGCATCAGCATCTCTGGTGTTCAAGAGACTGAACTTCACTTACTCAAGTTTGCTCCTCCAGCATGCCCAACAACTCTTTATGTTTGCTAATACTTACAGAGGTTCTTACAGTTTGAGTATCCCTCAAGTGCAAACATACTACAACTCTACAGGATATGGAGATGAACTCTTGTGGGCAGCTGCCTGGCTGTATCATGCAACTGGAGATCAGTCATATCTTGAATATGTGACTATAGAAAATGGGGTGGCATTCGCTAATTGGGGAAGTCCAACTTGGTTTAGTTGGGATGACAAGCTTTCTGCAACTAAGGTATGTATGATTTTTCTATTGATTAAATTTGTTTGGTAGATTTCATAAAAAATACCAGATGGTATTTATGATCTAAGAAGCAGGGGTTAACTTTTCCTGAGTACCACGACGGTCACTCTTCTAATGCAACACTTCTCTCTTTGCTTTTTTATTCCATCTGCTTCTTTTTCTTTATTCCGTCTTCTTTGTGAACAATTTAATTAGGATTTTCAAAAATAATACAGAAGGATTCATTTTGGATTATAAATTAAAAATATATATTTTATTAATATTGTGTTTCTGTCATGTCATATCCTAATTTTTTTTAGGAATTGCTGGATTCGTGTTGTAATTATTTCACGTGTCCATGTTTCTTAGCCTGTGATTTATCAAATACTATATATATATAACCCTGTATCATAGAAAGTAATGATGAAACAAGTTTTGCGTAGCTAATCAACCCCAAATAATTGGGATAAAATTAATCCATGACAACAATATTTTGGAATTTTGGATCAGGTTCTATTGTCCAGGGTAGACTTCTTTGGTACAAAAGGGATCCCACTGCCAGAGAATCTTGGACTCCAAATGTACAGGGAAAGTGCTGAGACTGTAATGTGTGGGCTTCTTCCTGATTCGCCGACAGCCACACCCAGCAGAACAGACAGTTAAATTCTTTCCTGATATTCTTTCACATAGAAAAACAATTTTTTTTTTTCCAAGTTCTTTTTAATGGGTCGAGTTTCTACTTGTGACGCAGGTGGTCTGATATGGGTGAGTGAATGGAACTCTCTGCAGCATCCTGTGGCTTCTGCATTATTAGCTGTTGTTTACAGTGATTACATGCTTACATCCCAGACCCCAACCCTATATTGCGATGGAGTATTATACGAGCCAGCAGACCTTCGCAAGTTTGCCGTTTCACAGGTATATATGCTGCATATATATTAACAACATAGTTATCATGTACAGTAGGCAGGGCTGGACTCCTCCCCAAACAGAGAGTCCACCTATCTGCATTATTCCGATTAATGCCACATTAGCTATAAAAACAGGTGACCTATGCATAAGGTGCACGTAGCTTATAATTGCATGCGTAATATATTATATATATGTATCTATGTATGCATGCATGATACGCTGAGTTTTCCAGTGCTTTTCAATTTGAAGTCAATACTGACCTGGTTTGAAAACAATACTAGGCAGAATATGTGTTGGGCAACAATCCGATGAAGATGAGCTATCTGGTCGGGTATGGAAGCAAGTATCCTCAATATGTGCACCACAGGGGAGCTTCAATTCCGATTAGTGCCAATACTGGCTGTGCCGACGGCTTTAAATGGCTCAGCTCCACCGATCCAAATCCAAACGTTGCAGTTGGAGCAATGGTGGGCGGACCTTTCTTCAATGAAACCTATATTGATTCCCGCAACAACTCCATGCAAGCTGAACCAACCACTTATAACAGTGCTCTTGTTGTTGGCCTCCTCTCGGCCTTGCTCACCACTTCTTCTGTCGTCCGGTCTTTCGCTTGAAACAGTAGTCTTGTGTACAGTACCTCACTCTTTGTTTACTTCTTTCTTTTCCTTTCTTATTTTTCCTCGTATTTACTCTGTAAATAATTCAACTAAGATTTGCTTTTTGAATGATGCATGTATATATATATTACATGATATAGTATCTAATTCAACTAAGATTTGCTTTTTGAATGATGCATGTATATTACATGATATAGTATCATTATGTTATATGTATAAAAATGTATATTTTTATTTATGTTGTGTGTCCGTTTTGTCGTATCTTGAATTTTTTCAAATTTGATATGTCGGTGTCTATACTTCTCGGTGAACAGTAAATCTTGTATTGTTATACTCACTTATATATAGAAGTGTTCTAGTCAGGGATACCTAACTTTAACTAAAGTCAGCTAAGAATGCAAGTCATTGCATTCTCATTCACTTAATGGATGAATCATCTTAAGATTTCAATCCAAGAGCTTGTGTTCTTAGTTGATTTTAGTTAAAGGCAGATACCCTGACTAGAACATTTTATATATATATATATATATATATATATATATATATATATATATATACTTATTTGCTTTAATCAGATTCAAACGGATTACAATATGTTGGATAAAAAAAATGGAAAAAAAAGAAAGAAAAAGGCTTACTATGTGTAGAATTTCTCCATTTATTTGCTATTAGCTCTTGCAATTGTTAATGGTGATTTGGTGCACTTCTTTCCATGATAGGTAAATAATATATGCTGAGTGCTTTCTTGCTTTTAAAAACTGAAAATTCCATGTGAGTTTTTCTTTCAAAATAAATAAAGTAGTTCTAAGTTTTGAGTATAATTTGGCCTCAATTTAATATTATTAATTACCGATATAACTTCTTAACTGTAAAGCAAAGTAAAATGTCTCCATTGGTGCTTTTTCCTACTTAATGATGCCTTCAACGTTAACATTGAGTCATAAACTCTGTTTCACTGGCCATGCATGCAAGTGGCACATAACCATCAACAAATGGGCAGGGCTAAGCTAATTAATGAAGACCAACCCAACTAATTAAGGCGCAAAATAAATTATAATAATAAACCATAATAATAAACTAGTACAACAATTCAAGAATATAGATTTAAAAAATAATACTATTTTTTATTTAGAAATCATAGTCTCATGTCATTTGGTGCCCAAAAAAAAAAATTCATTAATTTGACCTAACCATTATATTAATGGGAGGAGAACCTCATGTGTCTCCCAAATATTTTATCATTTAGTGACTGATTCCCCACTTCATACCATAAATTCTTTTTTTTTTTTTTTTTTCCAGTGAGTAAGAAACTCATCTATAATATTTTAAAAAATACTATAGTATCAGGCACTTTAATCCTAAATTAAAAATCACTATGATATGTCGTGCTTTGAGTTGTGAAATCTCTCATCTCAAACTGCTTTTTTATTTTTCATACATCACTCAAATCAAGACACATCATGATGGTTTTTAATTTCGGGTTAAAGTGTCGGGTGATCTAAAATTGTTGTAATATTTTATATAGCCCATTAACTGTATGAAATACTTTAGGTTTGATACTTCACTGTATGATTTGGATAGCATTTTTAATATAGAAGATACTTCTTCCATACAACTATATCTATTGGTTGCACAATATTATAGTCTCGAGGGCATTGACTTTTTGTGTTGGTAGTACTAGTTGGGCATTAAAAATAACCATATTATGTGGCATATTTTTTCTTTTATATATATATATATATATATATATATTACTAATCTGTTGACCCAACTAATTCTCAAGTAAAATCATCTCTCACTGTGCATTAATTAACACTTGAAAATTTTTAACCAATGGCTTAGTCTTTGGTTATGACAAATTGAATTGATCCAAAATCATGAAAGGCTGCCGTACACATTATTCCAATTATCATCATATCATCTCCAATCTTTATGATATATATATATATATATATATATATATATCGCAATTGACAAGAAAATTATATATATATAACTAGAAGTGATCTAGTCAGCCTATGCTTACTTTAGTTAAAGTCAGCAAATAACACAAGCCCTTGGATTTCCATTCACTTAATGGAAGATTCATTTCAAGATTCCAATCCAAGGGTTTGTGTTCTTTGCTTACTTTAGCTTAAAGTCAGCAAATGCTCACTAGAACAATTTTCTATATATAACAGTTAGCGTACATGCATGGCTACACCACTTATTGCCATATTAGCATAACATAATGACATGATATGCAACTGAAATGGCATGTCAGAATGATATAACGAAAAAAAATAAAAATAAAATGTATGATAAATTTAATGTATTTCAAAATCATACTAACCAAATAGAAATAAACATTTATTTATTTTATTAATTTGGGGTTAGATTAAGTATGACATTGCAAACAAATCTACACTCCTACTAGTTAGGGTGTAGTAATAACCTATTTGTCAAACTGAACTTAAAAGATATGATAGAATTTGAATTTACATTATTAATCTTGCAATAATCATAAATTACTAAAACTAATGTTACTATAACGGAAAGATTATTCAATAAATGTTATTTATCTGATACGTAACGAAAAACTCCATCGAATGATTGACACATAAAATATGGTCTCATCTTCAAAAATATAATAAGATTTCGTTAAATTGAAACCATACTCTAAGTGTTAATTACTCAATTATGAAGTAATTTTTTTTTTTTTTTTTTTTTTTTTTTTTTATGAGAATGTCGGAACCAGCTTACACACATCGCGAGCATATACCAAATAATTTTCCCAACAAAAGGAAGTGGGGCAGCGTGACTGCCATCTTTTGGGCCTTTGGGGGAGGAAAATATTATTTTCGTAAACCAAGGTTCAGTGGGGAGATTTTTGTAAATAGACCAGAAACCAAAAGGAAAGAAAGACAGGAGAACTACCTGCACAGACAGCTGCCTTTTCTCCATTTTTGTTACCTTCTACTCTCAGAACGCGTGTTGGACGAAGAAGTAACAGAGCACACCGTCATCTCCCTAAACTCCAAGCTCTGTTGAAGCCTCTAGCTGTCCTCGAATCACAAGGTGCCGTCTCTCTCTCTCTCTCTCTCTCCATCATATATAAATCGTTTTGTTTTTTGTTTTTTGTTTTTTTCGCACAAGAAGCTCTTCAAGCAGATTTGCCATAAAAATGCTTTCGATTGTCTGTTTGTTGTCGATCGTCTACTTTTTAAGGGTTGGGGTTTAATCAAGATCAGAATGAGTTTGTGCATTTGGATTAGTGATCGGTAAGCCATTTTCTCTTGCTGTTTGGGAATCTAGGGTTTATGATGTGGCTTTATGATCTCAATTTGATTCACTGGGTTTTTTGAATTTCGATTTTGTTATTTTTGTTCTGTTGTTGTTTTGTTGGTAGGAATGTGTATGTTATACATTGTTGGGATGTAGACAAATAGAACTTTGAACGTCAAATAGTTGAGTTAAAGTTGTTTGTTTTGCTAAATTTGTATTATTTTAGCTGGTATTTGCACGGAGAAGCAGCGATTTTAGGGTTAGGATCTGGTTTGGTATAATTTGATACTGAAACTCTAATCAATCAGATTTGGTTGTAGTTCATGGACAAATGACGCCTCTGTGCGTCTCTTGCCGTGATTTGTTCTTCTAAGCGTGCAGGCCTTCGTAACTGATTGGTTTGAGTGATTGAGTGATGGAAGGAGCTTTAGGATTCAAGTATTAGAAAGAAATCTTTGTGGGATTTTGTTAATATTACGTCAAGCAAGATAGAGCTTCATAAAAAAGCTGCAACTTGGGCGAGATTATCTGTCCATTCTACATTTCTACTATAGCGCTGGCTCGAACCTTTTTTTTGTCAACCAGTATTTGATCTGAGGTTGTCGGTATTCTTGTAATTCAAACAAACAAACATTTTTATTGGAGTTTCTTTCACTGTCTCTGAGCAATATTGCGTGATTATTGTGGGAAAGAATGGGCATTATTACTCACATTGCCTGGAGATTACATCATCCCTAACGTATAAGGGCTCTAATAGGCATATTTCAAGGCCACTTCTTCTGCTCAACCAGCCAAGAAAAAGAAAAAACAAGTCCACTTCTGCTCTAAACTGTAAAAGCACGGAGAACAATAGTGTTGGAAAACAATAGTGTTGGCGTGATACAGAGAGGAGTTTTCACACTTAAAATTTTGGTGAGATATTATATAAAGCTCCAAGATTTGGCAAAGTTTTCCACTGGGCTCACTTCAAAAATTTGAAGTGAAAAATTGCTATTAATTTTGTATTTGGTTTTGTATAAATTATTCATTCCCTTTTGAAATTTTAAAGAGAAGTTTGAATATTCTATCAGCTCCAAGTTGTACAATATTTGACAAGTAAAATGCAGAGAGTTTGTATGCGGGAAATTAATTTGTTTTTAAGTCTATACTATATAGGTGGACAATATAGAAATTATGAAAACTGCAAACATTAAAGTTGTCTTAAGTAATATATATGTATTAGCTTGGTGTGAGAGTTATGATTGTTTTGTTGAAGTGATTCAAATGTTTGACATGGCTAGATAAGATATGACCTGTACTTGGAAACCTGTTGCATGGTCATCAGCCCATCACAACCATCCTTGTGAATGAATGTAGGACAAGTATATGAATGCTTGTATGGGTTGGCGGGCATCTTGCTGTTTAAAATTTTGTACGAGTTTCATGATGTATTTTATTATAAGGACTGTATAAGATAATTTCCCACAGATACATCCTACTTCCCTGTCAATTCCTCTGTGTATTTGTTTCCTGATTGTTAGTTGTTTTTTCTCATTTTAGAAGTCAGAGTTCTCATATTATTCAGTTCTGTATAACTTTGGAAAGGCAATGGCAGCAGAGGAAGATGTTGACTTGTCAAATTTGAAGTCTCAGCTAAATCAAACAAACATAATGTGGAAACAGGAGATGGAACAGCGTGAGTCCCAGGTGGATGTATTGCAAGCAAAGCTTATGGAGGTGAAGGCTTGTATACAGGGGTCTGAGGAAGATGCAAAGAAGGAGTTAGAGGTTCTTTGGCGAAGAGTCAAAGCTACTGCAACATTATTGACCTACTTGAAAACAAAAGCAAGAATCATGGCTGTTCCTGATTTAGCCCATACATCATGTGGCATCAAACAACTAGAGGGGGTGGGACTTGTTGATAGAAATGGCACACCACTGTCTAGTTGGTCTAGGAATGTTGATCTTTCTTCCTTCGACAGTGCAGACGAGGAAACATGGATTGGAATTAGTAATCATCATGCTTCCTTTGAAGAACAAGATGGAGCTTATATTGGTGAAATACTCAAGTCCGTGCAGATGGTCACGGATGTAATGGAAACTCTCGTTAAGAGGGTTATTATAGCAGAATCTGCTACTGCAATTGAGAAAGAGAAGGTAACTTTAGGTCAGGAAGAAATTAAAAAGAAGGCAGTCCAGATTGAATCCATGTCTGTAAAGTTAGAGGAGATGGAAAGGTTTGCAGTGGGTACAAATTCTATTTTGAATGAAATGCGACAAAGAGTTGAAGATTTGGTTGAAGAAACATCTAGACAGAGGCAGCGAGCTGCAGAAAATGAACAGGAGCTTTGTCGTGTGAAGCGGGACTTTGAGTCTTTGAAATCCTATGTTAGTAGTCTCATCAGTGTAAGAGAAACACTTCTTTCATCAGAGAAGCAATTTCAAACAATTGAGAGGCTTTTTGAACGGTCAGTATTTATAGTTTTGCTTTATAGAAATTGATGTATTTTACTTACTTCTTTATTACCAGGTGTTTGCTTCATATGGATTTTATTATTTCAGTAATGAGTCAAAAGTCATTGCAGAGTCTTTTTTCCCCCCTATCTTTCTTCTGTCTTTGCCACTGAGTTAGTTGTTCTTGTTGATATATGACTCCCATTTCTCTTTTGTTTTTATTACATTGGATACTGGAAATTAGCACTTATAAGGGACTTGGGAGAAAAAAAGATCAAATAGATTGGTACAAACTAGAATTTTAAAACTTTGAAAACGTAAAGTTGAACTTTTCGTTGTCTGTATCAGTATTCTTGTGCGCTGCGTGTCTGTGTGGGTTATTGTTCCTATTTTCATCTCTTCCTCTTCAGCAAGTGGCTTTTGTAGATGGAATTTAATGCTTGATTTGTTGCCAAGCAGGCTAGTTGCGAAGACAACACAGTTGGAGGGAGAGAAGATGCAGAAAGAGACTGAGGTTCAGAAACTTATGGAAGAGAATGTAAGGTTGAGTGCTCTTCTTGACAAGAAAGAGGCCCAACTTTTAGCCATGAATGAACAATGCAAGGTAATGGCCCTGAGTGCTTCCAATATCTAACTGGTGGGCTTCTTTTCATTTTGCCGCCCGTTCGGCTTGCTATGTAAGGTTGTGCGGCTCAACCCCATCTGCCGGCCTTCTGGAGAAGCGTCACGAGAATGAGTAACATTGGATTGCCAAGGCTGCCCAGGATACATATAGAGTATATTTTTTCGTCAAACTGTAACAATGTTGGGGAGAGCCCTCTGAACCTGTTAATTTGTGCTATTATCTCGCTGTCGGCAAACTGAAGCCACAAAAGTTTAATTAATTGGAATGCAAACTTGGTGTATTGCTTCACATTTCTTGTGTTAGTTTGGTATCCATTATAGGAACCATAGGGCCCTGACATAAAGGCAAGATGAGACCCTGATGAAGTATAGGAATGAACTTCAATCAATGGAGTTTCAACAGTTTCAGTATGAATAACCTTTATATTAATATTAATATGAAACATACTTCAGGTTATTTATAATTTAATTGCCAAGTACGAAAATAAAGCACTTGTGTAAGAGTAATAGTGTCAATTAAAGATTATAAGGAGCTTGTCGCATACGGATTGGGAACCATTTGTCCCATGTTGGTTGGGAATGGGTGTGTGTGTTTCTTTATAAGGGTCGATCACTCCTTTGAAAGTCGCTTAAGCTTTTAAAGTGGGTGTTTGGATATCCTCTTGTCGAAAAAAAAAAAAGAGTTTTATTCGTAGGATATCCAAATAGGCACTAAAAACACTTTTAGTGTCAACATTTTAAAATACTAATTCAAAAAACAATTGACTTCTACTACTTCTGCTTCTACTTTAAGAGTATAAATTGAAGCTATCCTAATCACGCCATATTGAAAATTAATCCAATAAAAAAAAATAGTATTTAACTAAGAACCCCTAGTATATGGGTTGTAGACCCTAATCCCCTACAAAAAAGTTGGTTTATGAAATAGATAAATTGTATAACTTATGACGGATTTGCCCTCATTTATACATCGGATTTTTAATTTTTTTTAAATTTGATTTTTGCAAAAAAAGAAGGCATTAATTGCCATATATTTTCAAAAAGGTAAATTTATATATTGTATGCATCTAATATGATTTTCAAGCAAGTAAATTTACTTAACTCGTATACATGTGGTGAATGCATATATTGTCGTATATCTTCAAATAGATAAATTTAAATAACATGTATTGTATGCATCAAATTTGATTTTCAAACAAGTAAAATAACCTAACCCGTATACATGTATTGGATGGATATATTTCTGTACATCTTTAAATATGTAAATTTATATAAAATGTATTGTATGCGTCTAATTTGATTTTCAATAAAAAAATTTAAAAAAAGATAGTCCAATAATGCAACTCACCTTTAATGGACTCTTTAAGAATAGATATAGAAAAGAGACTAATAATTCAAAATTTGAAATGAATGTAATTTAAAAAAAATTCGTGTTGACTAATCTAAATATTTTCCATAAAAAATCTCATATAATCACAAACTCTAAAAAAAAAATCATAACAAATATAATCTCATTAAATAAGGATAAATATGTCAATATAAAAAAAGAGGTGACTTTAAAATAATCCGAAAGATCTTACTGAAAATCTTAAAGCATCCGCGGTGGACGTTTTAAGTAAAGTTTTAGTGTCAGTTATTAGCAGACTTTAGTCAAAAAGTGCTCCAATGGAGCTCTTCAAATGGGTTAAATTTAAGTCAGTCTCTACTGACCGTTTTAACTGTAACAAGCGGATTAAAGTGCTGAGGTGGCAATTTTTCTCGGAACAAGCCAATTGCCGGTATTTTTCCATCTCATATATATATATATATATATATTAAAATTAGTTTAAATTAATTGTGTTACCATTTTGTCACATAAATTAATTGTGTCACTAAAATATAATTTTCCAAACACATTATTAATTGATTTTGTCATACAAATTAATTGTGTCACCAAAATATAATTTTTCAAACACATTGTTAATTGATTTTGTCATACAAATTAATTGTGTCACCATTTTGTCACACCAATTAATTGTCACAAAAATATAATTTTCCAAACACATTATTAATTGATTTTGTCACACAAATTAATTGTGTCACCATTTTGTCACACCAACTAATTGTGTCACCAAAATATAATTTTCCAAACACATTATTAATTGATTATACCATACAAACTACCATTGTTTAAATGAAACTATATTATTCTTTAAAAGAAAGTACGTTAACAAGTCGAACAACAATCTCGGGTTTCGAGTTACAAAATAAAAGAAAGCACACTTAACATATATTTAAAAATTACATAAAATATTCAATAGTTTAAATAGCCTCATCACCAAAGCGATTCCACAAATGTTCCATGAGAGCGATCCGTAACATAGAATTAGTCCCTCTATTACGAATTCTGTTAAGACGAGGTGTGATGTGTTCTGCAAGAACTGCTGGATCTCAATCATATGTGGGGTGGGAGATAGTCTCTTCGGGCAAATGACTCAATTGTTCTAATTATTTTTCATGCTTATCCTCAATAATTATGTTGTGCAGTATGATGCACGTTTTCATTATGCTACAAATGTCATCATTTTTCCAAAAGCGTACTAGTCATTGGGTTATACTCTATTTGATTTGCAACACTCCAAACGCGCGTTCAACATCCTTCATAGCAGCTTTTTGTTTTTCAGCGAACTTCTTCTCCTTAGGATTTGTTGGATTGGCGAGAATATAGTCGTTGGAGGTGGGTGAGAATATAGCCGTCGGAGGTGGGTGGAAATTCATCAAATAAAATTTAAATTAGAAATAATAATTACTGTGTCAAAAAAAATAAATAATTTTTTAATGGTTTTAATTTAAATACTATTAGTTAGACTATAGTCAATAAAATTTATTTAATTAAATTAAAAATATAATTAAATCAGCTGTTATTTTTTATTTATTTGAATATTAAAGTTACAGCGAGCTAATAAATTAAAATGTAAAAATTAAATATTTTAATTTAAAAACTATTTAAATGAATATTAAATATTAATTTAGTAAATTTAAAAATAATTTAAATTAAATTCAAAATGTATTATCGATTATTAATTGTAATTGGAATAACTTAATTTTACTTTTGTCATGTGAATACTTGTAGTGTTACTTTAAAGTGTGCATTGTAGCATATATGATTTTAAATTAAAGTGTGGAAGTTTAAGGGTGAAAAGGTGGACACGTATCATTTACATAAAGGAGTTGATGTGGCTAAATGATTAATTTTAAAGTGCGACATTGGATGCTGTTAAAGGATGGTGGACGTTACAGTACCGAATCTAATTTACACGGGGACCGGATAATTTTTCCAAAAATAACAAAAGGGGACAAATGGACGTCGAAGGTAAAATTCTAAAACCTCTCGAGAAAACGAAGACGACCAACCAAAACCCTAATCTTTTTTCTTCATCCCTCAAATGAAATTGAGACGCTTGATGTATACAATTTCGCAAATAAAAGCCCTTATCATACTCACAATTTGAAGATCCTGGTAATGTCCCACACATCGTCAGCAAGAAAACTTGGCGGAAACCAGTCAGACGGGGTTGAATCTTCACCAATGCCACAGCGTATCAAAATTGGAAAAGCTTCTGAAGATAATGAGAAGAAGGTAATATCATTCTTCGCTTGCATTGTATGCATGAATATGGAATGATCTAAATTTCAAATCCTTTTGCACATAACCTTAGTTTCGGGAATAATCATATGTTTAGTTAATTGGTTTTTTGGTTCATTTTTCATGGGATTTTGTAGATTTCAAACAAGAGAATCAAAGATGTTGAAATTTGCGTTCCTATAGTATATGGTACAATCTCGTTCTGGCTCGGTAGAAAAGCCAGTGAGTAAGTATCTTGATTATCTTCTCTTGATGGGGTTCTCTTTTATGCTCACTACGTGTTTGTAATTTGATTTCCTTTTAAACTTTTACTCAACCATTAGGTCTCAGTCACATAAATGGACTGTCTATGTTCGTGGGGCGTCAAATGAGGATCTGAGTGTGGTGGTTAAGCGTGCCGTTTTTCAGTTGCATCCCAGTTTTAATAATCCTACAAGGGTGGTTGAGTCGCCCCCATTCGAGTTATCAGAATGCGGTTGGGGTGAATTTGAGATTGCTATCACCCTTTATTTCCACGAAGATGTCTGTGACAGGCAGTTGGATTTGTGAGTTGATTATTTTGTTACTGCATTCAAATTTAGTCGAGCAGGAAGTACGGGTATTGAAGTGTCATGACTGTTTACAGGTATCACCATTTGAAGTTGTATGCTGAGGATGAATCTGGTCCTCAATCAACCAAGAAACCTGTAGTTGTAGAATCTTACAACGAGGTTGTTTTTCCTGACCCTTCAGAGGGTTTCTTTTCTCGTGTACAGAATCATCCAGCTGTAATCGTACCTCGGCTCCCTGCTAGTTTTAATTTGACTTCCCCTGGTAGATTTCTTTACAGTGATGCCCTTTTAGATGTTTGCTTATGACAATTCATTTGAGGTTTAATTTGCCATTTGAATTTCTGCAGTAGCAATTGAAAGTACGAGTGAAAGGAAGAGAGGCGATACCAAAGATAATCCTCTAAGTCAGTGGTTCATGAATTTCTCAGAGGCAGATGAGCTATTAAAACTGGCGACAGCTCGTCAGCAGGTCAGAATGGCCTGGTGCCTTCCACTTATTCATTAACTGATTTGTTTAGTTGAAACATCCAGAATGTTCATGGTATTGGCACACATACTAGTATCCGAGCATTGGTAATTTGGTAGCTGTACTTTCAATTAAAAGTATCTTATAAAAGGTGTGTATAATAAAAAAGTCACTGTATCATATGGAACATAGATGCAGTTTACAAGGGGCATGTTTCATAAGTGAGGTCATTCTTGGAAAGCTCAACTGCTAGTTATGGTTATATCCCATAATTGTTTCACTCTTGAGGGACTGGCTGTCTAAAAGGTCATGCAATAAACAATATAATAGTTTTTTTTTATCAAAGTCCCTTTTTTTTTCTTTTTTTCTTTTTTGTTTCCCCTATGACAATTCTTCTTCTTCCTTTCTACACTATTTTGTACTTAAATGTACTTCTTTTTTCCATAACATAAGATCACAGCTTTAAAATTTATTGTTTTAGACAATTATGTTTTGCCAACACCAAAGTTAATTATTGTTTCAAATAGTTGGAGAGGGGGTGCGAAGGATGATGGGAGAGATCTTGATTTGGTGGCAGTGACTGTTTCATTCTAACTTACCATTATACATTTTTTGTTCAAAGTGTGTGAAAGAGGCATGCTACAATGATGTGATAATCACGCTCACATTGTCATTAGGCAAGTCAGGATGATGTATTTCTCTGCTGTTTCATGGTATGCTTTGTTTTAGCTATTAGATAGGCCGGGTCAAGCATGGCAAATTAGTATCAGGTCCCATTGTCTTATTTCTCCTGCACCATCCTGGATATGAATTATTGATTTTTACTCTGTAAGCTACTGTCCTGGATAGAGCTTTGGGTTTTTTCTTGTAAGCTATTCTTAATTACATCTACTTTGGATGCCATATTATTAACATTTAGTGGCTTCTGATGCCCTATATTAATGTTTTGATAGAAAAAATTTTGTTATTGCGGTATATATATAAATATATATTGACAGCATTTGCAATATGATAGGTGCAAGCTCATATTGTTAAGCTGAGAAGACAATTGAGCATGATGGATGGTCTCCCTCAGCCATTAAAACCAGCCTCTAGTTAAGTGGATGTACATGATCATGGTAGGATTTTTTTTCTTTTTTGGGAATGTGGAGGACAACTGATATGAATTAGCTCAGTCCTTGGGACCTTGGCTCCTTCTGTTTAACAGCACTCCCCCGTCCCCCCTCCTCTCTCTTCTTCCTTTTGTCTTGTAAATGTCTTCTTCTGTGAGGGCTGAATGATGAAGTTATGTATCGAACAACAATGGATGGTTATGTAATATTTGTTCAACTAGATTGAAGGTGCTCTCTTTCTCTCCCTGTGTGTGTGTGTGTGTGTGAGAAGAAAACTTTCAGCAAATTAAATATTCCCACCCAATTTTGGTTATTTTTCCTGTAAAGGATAGCTGAGGTGAAGGTGTCTGATGCTTGGTTTTTGCTGCTAATTTCTCGCTTAATATTTCTTTATCCTCGTTCATTGTTTTGGGAGCTGAAACTGTGATGACACTGAAGAAATCTGGTTAAGGCAAGCTTTTGATTCAAAACTTAAATGAAGGACCTATTCCTTGAGAAAGCTAAAACCTGAAGAGTAAGGATCAGCAGTGCAAGCAGCATCATTAGCCTGGGTATCGAGGCAGTAATATGCTCTTGGTATCATTCTGTTGCAATTAGCTCCAATTTATCTATTTTCGAATCTTTACTGGGTTAATATTGATTTAGTACATTTGCTGCTTGCATTCTATATATCTCCCTTTGACCAGTAGGTGTTTTAATTGTGCCATGTATAATGGTGGATTATAACTTTCTCATCCTTCCATTTATCATACTTCTTTGATTAGGGAAGTCACCTACAAGTTTTTTAATGACCTATGGTCACTCATTGCTTTTCATATTTACAGAATGATTAGGGAACCCCATTTATCTCGGAATGAAAATTTTCTCTAGAGAATGTTGAACAGAAAATGTTGGAAAACCCTCAAATTTGATTTAATTCTTTGGGGTAAAGGAGTATCATTCACTATGGTTCAATTCACATTTACAACATGTTGAATTTTTCTCTTTTGGTTAACATATGATTCTTAATAATGGATGTATAAGTGGGAACGTGAATTATAATGAAGAAGCTGGGAGTCAATTGAAGAAATTCTAGAGAGCAGGAATTTTCCACTTTTAAAAGAGAGTTGCAGGTAATTTTCCTTGCACACGAAGCATATTTTTTCCCTTCAGAATATTGTTTTTGTAGGGCGCAGGAATTTCACTTTTAAAAGAGACTCGCTGATAATTTTCCTAGCACACTAAGCTGCTTTTTTTTTTTTTACTTCGTATTATTGTTACTTATTTGTAATACTGTTTTATATAGTACTGTACTGAGTTTGTGAGTTATGACCATAGTTCTTTGTTGCTTGCTTTTCTTCATACTCTTTAGCTAAACCTTAGTACTGATACGTATGTTTGGGTGCATGTGAACCCAGCATGTATTACATTGCAATGCATCATTTACCATGCTGCATATTGGTGTAGTAGCATACGACATGATATTATGTTGATGTTCCACTTACAATGAAACTGCTACATGGGACCATAGCTATGAATGCGTTCGGGTACCACTATTAAGTCCTTTCTTGTTTATGGTTTTGTAATGAAGTTTAATGGGGTCAGCATGATTCTCTCTGTGGGTTCTTAAATGTTCTTATGTTGTCAACTTGTGATTTGTTGTAATTCCATCATGCCCTTCTTGTTTGTCTATCATGTCAGGTTTAAATCTTTGTCTCAAATCTGGAAAGATTCTCTCTCTGTGTTTTTCATTCTAGGCTTGAATCCTTATATCAAATTTGCAAAGGCTCAGGGATTGGGAATTGTAGTTGGTCGAGAAATTTGTGGGCTCGTTTGATTCTCATTAACACGTTATGTCGTTATCTATGAGGGATAGGGTATGTTTAGAAGCAAATTCAGGGAAGAACGACTTCTAATGGTGTACTGAAATGTTATCTAATGGCATCTCTCTCTCTCTCTCTCTCTCTCACACACACACACACACACACACACACACACAGCTTTTAAGGTACAAAGAGAAGGTGCATTGGCCTTTTAACTTCTTGTTAAACATAGTGATACTTAGTGTTTTTGTTGTTACCCTAGCAGAGTCTGCCTGAAATAATCAAACTAGAAGGTTAATGTACAAGTTTGTTATGAAGGTTCATTTTAATGTCATACTACCTCAAGTGGTATCCAAAACCTGTTGAAGCTCCAATTCCTCGATAAATTTATTTACAATATGAGTTTAGTGTCCTCTATTATACTGAATCTTCTCCCTAAAGTTCTCTATTTATGCCAAATTATTGTTTTCTAGAATCTTGCATCCTGCATGTAGAGCCCACAGGGCCTAATTGTCTCAATCATCTAATCTTAATTATAGGTATTGCTATCGTCAGCCTACTCTGGTTTCGGAGACTCTATACGGCATTCTTAGTGTGTTGCGATAGATATTGTCAATTTTAACGGATATGCTAGTACCTAATCTCATTCCGTACCAGTTATTCGTGGTAGAAATTAGATACAAGGCGATCTTGCAGAAGGGTATTTACAGTAGATGCTCTTTAAAGTTTCCCAGTGGGGGGTTGCAACTTTTGAGATGGCTGGCTCGGTGAGATGAATGCGTTTTAGGCTGTTGGAATGATGTCGGAGGGCCTTATTTTTTTGTGTCTCATTGAGAGGTTTTGAAGGCAAAAGTAACATGGCTTCACATGATAATCAATAGGCAGAGTCACCATCCACCAAAAGTAAATTCCCTTTTGTTGATTACCTATGATAGTCACCGCCTCAATTGACAATGATGGGTTATCCAACTTTCTACCCAAAAGAGAATAGAGAGAGAGAGAGAGAGAGAGAGAGAGAGATGGGTTATCCACCAATTTCATCAATCCTTCATTTGCTACCCTTTTCATTAACTGAACATGGCGAGCCTCAACTGTAGACCATGACCAATAGCCTATCCTGTTCTGGTCCTTTCTTCATGACATTCTCTGCTGTTTCTTTGAATCTGATTTGAGTTGGAAAAAGTTGTCAAACACACATGGCTGACAATTTTAACATTGAAGGTAGCATGCACCATGCAAGTAGACTTTCACTTTTGATTTTATGACAGGGAAGAAGACATGGGAAACAATCCCGGTTAACCGATACGTGTCTGCAGTTTTCCAATTATGATTCATAGTAGTTTCAAATATTGATGCTGGTTCTTGCTCTCAATATTAATTTCGTTATGGGTATGCATGCAGGAGTATGTTGGAGATGAATGAAAAAGAAAACGAAATGCTTGCAGGGAAAACAGATCAATCAGACAAGTTACAGGTATTTAAGTATAGCTACTGAAAGCAGCATTCCTGACCTTAGAACATGGGAAATAACTCCTCTCTCTCATCAGCTTCAAACTGGTGGAGGTATTATGTGTGGTGCTCATTTTTTCTATCTAGATACGTGTGCTTGCTTCTCTCACTCATAAGATTATGGCGGCTCAATGCGCTGGCATGGCCACATGGGGGGAATTCATTAATTGTTAGATCAGACACACATTCATTTAACCAGTTACAGAACACTCTGTTTTCTTGCGGAATTCTTGGTCAGAGATTTTTATCCTTTGCAGTTCAGTTTTGGTTCATTTCGGCATTGGCATACCATAAAAATTGGCAGGTTTGGTCTTTTTTGATGTTGACTTGAAGGAAGCTTAGCGATCCCTTAGTTAGGGCTCGCTGGGGTAGTTGAACTGAAACCCGAACTCCTAGTAGTCTCTATCACATTGAAATATGAGACCTACTAAACCTTAATTATTGGGATAATAATATTTCATCAAGTGATCGTGAATAGGCCTCCTGAAATTCATTCCTCAACCGAACCTTGAAATTACGATAAGAGCATCTCCAATGCAAAAGTCAAATCTGGCATCCCAAAAAATACTTGTTGATGTCAAATTTTAAACTCAAATGGTATTAGTTGATGCCAAATTTGGCTTTATAGCATCAAGCAATGCTAAATTTGGCAAATTTGGCACTGCTTGATGCTATAAAGCCAAATTTGACATCAACTAGTGCCATTTAGGCTTAGAATTTGACATCAACTAGTGCTTTTTGGGATGATAATGCCAAATTTGGCTTTGCATTGGAGATGCTCTAATTAAAACGTGCACCATTTGGATTAAATTATGGTCTAACTGTGCATAATTTAAACGTGCTCGACCGTCCTACAAAAGTAGCTGACGAAATGTCTTTCTTATCAACAATTAATGTACGTACCAAAAACCTCATACTCACGTACCCAGCCACATTTAGAAAAAAAAAAAAATATGAAAGAAAAGAAAAAGGTGGTGCGAGTATTAGAATGCTCAACTCCATTGCTTGATCGAAAATGCTATGTACTGTTATTACAAAGTATCACTACAAAGAATTTCCTCCAATATAAACATAAAAAAAAGAAGTATCACTAAGAAGTAAATGTTGAGAATGGGATAGGACAGACCATGAGTTTTATGGATTCAAGTAAGAGTCTTGTTAAATAAATTCTCATATATTTTATTGTCTTTAACCTAATATCCAATATAACTAATATTGTCATTATGTTATGAATACATTAGCTAAAAGTTGATGTAACATTAATTATAAATTCATTTGCTAAAAGTGGGGTGAAATAACCTTTTTTTTTTTTGTTATACAGGTATTCTGGGCAAGCTTGCGTGTACCAGACTAAATCCTGCACCTCGAACAAGGCTTGCGTCTTGCGGTCTGACTAAATCCTACACCCGAATAAGGCTTGCGCCTAGCGGTCCGTGATCCCAGATATTAGTAGCTAGTGAGAGTCGAACACGGGATCAAGGGACTTGGTGAGCCCTTAGTCTTGCTTGCTCCACTACTAAGCTACACATCCTAGGTTTGGGGTGAAATAAAATTGCACCATATAAAATTACTCTAATAATTGACACGTGTACATTGTAAAAGGACTACGTGTTTAGCATTTTTCCAATTTGAAATCCCATCTATATATTAAATTCAGACATACGTGAATGAACACAATGGCGGAACCATGAGTAAAGTCTGGGAGGCCAAGCCCCTTACCAACCTTTCCCCATCATGCAAATATCATATATTGTGTATATATATACATATATATATTAAGGAAAGTCAAAAAGTTAGGGGGGCCCTGGCCCCCTTGGCTATGCCTTGATTCCGTCCTGAACGAACATGCACAATGAGAACTGAGAAGTGAAGTCTCATGTCTCTTTAAGTCTAATTTCAGAGAGAGAGAGAGAGAGAGAGAGTGCATGTACCTGTTTCTAGCTCCTAATGGGCATGAAAGCGAAACGTAGAGAAATTTTCCTGTTTTATAATGGGGGTAGATCGATTAAAACCAATGTTAAAAACCTTGAAAGTTATAGCAAAAACAGAGGCAGAGAGAGAGAGAGAGAGAGAGAGAGAGAGAGAGAGAGGGAGGTTGTCTTGGGAGGGGCAACAGGGTAGGGTAGAGGCCAATGGGGTAGGAACCGTATGTCCTTGTAGAAAGGCACTCCAAGACAACCCATGGTCTGTTCCATGTCCCCACACTCCACATGACTTTGTTTCTCATTTTTTTGCACTTTAGTTTCTAAATTCCTCTCACTCTCTCCAGTCCCCATAAATACCTCCTACCCTTCAATCCTCTCTCCCCCCCCACCACCCCTCTCTTTATCTCTGTTTCTCTCTCTCACGAGTCATGGCTCTCATGAAATCAAACAAACTACCACAGACAGCAGCTCTCAAACAAATTCTAAAAAGATGGTCAAGCTTTGGAAAGAAACAAGGCTACGATGAGCAAGGTCATCCTGTGGACGTACCAAAAGGACACTTTGCAGTGTACGTTGGAGAAAATAGAAGCAGATTCATTGTTCCAATTTCATGGCTCACACACCCAGAGTTTCTGAGTCTACTTCAAAGAGCTGAAGAGGAGTTTGGGTTTAATCATGATATGGGTCTTACCATTCCTTGTGAAGAAGTTGTTTTTCGCTCTCTAACATCCATGATGAGATGAAGCGATTTGGAGAATAAAGAACGTAACAAAGATGAATGATGCTATTAATTTAACAGTATTTATACATCTATATATGTATGTATGTATATACCTTCGGCTGCAGTGGTTCTGACCAAGACCCATTTAACATCTTTCGAGTTTGATAACTCTATATTGTCAATTAATTTGTATTAAGTTTTTCTTGGAGGGTTGCATCCTTTGACAGAACTTACACAAATCCCTCCCTCTCTCTCTCTCTCTCTTTCTCAAACAGTCATTGCATGCCCTTGAGAATGAGGTTAGTTCATGTGATCGAAATGATATTAGACTCTGTTAGGAACTGAATAAAGTGTACTTGTTGTGATACATTTAAATTGGTTAGAAAAAATTTAAAGGTTAGATCCTATATATATATATATAGGATCTGTCCTCACCATCCATCAATATATTATACAAATTTAGGCACGAATATTTAGGACCCATTTGTGTTAATTTTTTCCAAAATTACTTTTAGATGACTATTTTTTCACACATCTCTCTAGAATTATGTTTAAACCATATTTTTTACTTATCAAAATTTCCATACCAGAAACAATAATGACTAAAATTAGGCCTCCTAATTTTTGTCATAATAACTTCTGGTATGAAAATTTTGTTAAATATCCTATCATCCCTCGAGTTGTCTAGAAGATCGGGATTATTACTATATCTCTCAAATCAAGTAGAATTTTAAATTTCAAAAGTAATTTTAACAAAAGTTAATGCAAATGAGCCCCTAACCATTCAATTTGCACATATCTAGCTTTTGGTTTTGTAGGTCTAACTTATGCTGTATCATGAGCTTTATCTATCATCATCTAAATAAACTAAACAAAACCCTAATTGCTAGAATCATCCAATTCAGGGGTGATTAATTAAAGCTAGCTATTGGTTTCAAGCTAGTGTTGGCTGTTTTGTATGATACCATCATACAAAAATAGCTTTCACAGTAACTCTTCTTTGATTCTTTCTTTCAAGTAATATTAGAGAACAAGCTAGCCAGCATTCAAATGTACATAAATTATTTCTTAAGGCAAACATTCACATCTCAGGCACTGACAGAGCATATATGGGGAAAGAGTCCGACTTCTGAACCTACAACCTCCCATGATGTGGATAAGTAAGGGTACCGTTGGATTACTGCATGCTGAATTGCTGATAACGTACACAATTTCAATTTATTAATTTATTTATTGAGTTTTTATTTTTCTAAACATTAATGAGTGATGATATAATGGATTTTAGTTCTTAATTAAGTACTTTAAAGGTGCCCTGTTGAAGGTGGTGTTTGATGAAGCTTATGCGTGTGTCGGGTGAGTTTATTTTGTATGTTCTGTTATTTTCTATAAAAAAAAAAAGAAAAAAAAAATACATTGATTGCTTAGCAATACTCTTTGGGATATATGGCATTACTGGAAAGAAATACATTGATTGCTTTGACTTTAATATATTTTTAAGTTTGTATTCCAATTTTACCCTTTTAAAAGAAAGTGTCATTCTCCCTATAATGAATAAAAGATTATGATTCATTTGGGATGCTTTTTGGGAACAATCTTTTGGGATATATAATATTACAGGAAAGAAATACATTGATTGCTTTGATATTATTATATTTTTAAGTTTGTGTTCCAATTTTACCATTCTAAAAGAAAGTATCATTCTCCAAGTTATTTGATAAAGGGGTATAATGAAAAATTCATTATAATTTTTAATTTAAAAAATCAAAATTATCACATATCTTGAAATATCTCAAAATAAAAATGTGATCACATGAATTGGGACGGAGAAAGAGAAATAAATTTGATCATTCCTCCCACAGCAAATGATATTCCTATACCATTATTCAATGCGGTATTGCAATGCTAACATAATATGCATAGAGGGTTAGGGCATTCACAATTTTTATTTATTCGGCATTTTACGACAATAATTCTAAGTTTTCAAAATATTACATGAACGAAACCGATCCAAAGATAATTAGGTAAATATTTTTTTTGGATGATATAAACAAAATAATAACCATTTTAACAAGTAAAATGTCAAAAGTAAAAATAATAATAATAAAAAATAAATAAATAAATAAAATTGTTAACAATCCCCAATATTGCATTGAATCCCCAATTTAGTATATAATCCATAATCTTCAGAAATGAACAGAATCTCCAATTTAACAAAGGATCCCCAATTTTTCTAAGAATCCATAATCTCCAACTCTAAACCCATCATTATTTGGGGACATGAAATGACAGATATTAAATATTGATTTGACGTGCTGGAGATTGGGGATTATGTGTAAATTTGAGAATTCTATGTAAAATTGGGGATCGGAGATTCTGTATAATATTAGGGATTGAGAATTATGTGCAAAATTAAAATTCAAAGTCAAATTTTGACAATTTGAAGAGTATTTTGGTTCAAAAGAATAGTAATAGGTTCATCTTCTTAATTATTTTCGGATTGGATTCGTTTAGATAATATTTTAAAAATTTAGAATTATTGACGTAAAATATCATCATTCATTTAATATTTCAAGAAAGAAAAACATGAATGAATTAGCCAAAAGTCAAGCAGGTTGCTAGACGGTAGCTGACACCTTTGATAAGATGGAGGTATGATATATGTAGGACAAGCTTGCTTACTCACCATCCATTCTAGTACACTTGGCGCACATGCAAGTGGGACAATCTGTCCACTTTGTGGGGTCCTTTCATCAAACCCCAGTCTTGATTAATCACCCTACACCTCTAAAATCAGCTTAATATAGAAACCTAATCCACCCAAATCACTGTTAATCTTCTTCTCTCTTACTGGTTAATTGACCAGCACTGAGGTTGGGGGCTTGGCAATCACAATGATGGTCATTAAATTGGTCGGTTCAGATTCATATGTATCATCTCTCTCCCATGATTTTGTATTCACGCTAAAATTTGGTATAAATCCAACCCAACTCCAGAAGGAAAGAGACTCAGATGAAGACAGGACTCACATGTGTACAGTGTTATCAATAAAAGGGGCCGTAATCTTTCACATCATTATTTATAATCAGAAGAATTAGATTTCAAATCTTGAGATAAATACTGTTTGATTACATGCAGGTGCATTTTTTGTTGCTCAAGTCTACCGTTAGGATCATGTCTAATCATGATCATGTCTAATCAGAAGAATAAAATTCGTTGATTTTATTTTATTTAATTTTATAAAAATCTCAATACCAAACTGATACATAGATAATCTTAATAGATAATTTCATTTCAAACTAAGATAAGAGACTCCACTTCAAACTGATAATTCTTATCTGATACATCGTCCATATCCTTTGCATGGTGTCTATTTGGAAACACTCAATAAAAGTGGAACTATTCTCTTTCTCTCTCTTCCCATCTTTCCCATTCTGGCTCTCTGCCTCTCCATTGATTTTCTGTCTCTTTATTGTTGAAGCAGCCACGGAATCTGACCCCTAACGGCCACAAAGGTTCAACAGGGAAGCTTCTCGCTGGTGTGAAACTCACTTGGTAAGCCACCATTGAAGCTCTCGTTCCTTTTATCTGATCTCTTTGGCTAAATTTTTGTTTTGTTTGAAACATTGATTCCAATGGTGACGTTTGATATGGATCTCGTGTTTGTGTGTGTGGTTTTCCATTTTGCCAGAATATCAACCAATGAAGTATTAAGTTAAAATAAATATACAAATATAAATTTGTGTGAATAAAACTATTCCACATAGATAGAGTATATATTTCTCACCAATCATCATTTAAATTTTTTTTTTAAAATTGTTACCATTGACGGTATTCTTAGTGTTCTATTTGTATGTTTTTTTTTTTTGTTCTCTTTCTATTTTATTTTATTTTTTTTGCTGTCAACTTTCCTTTATTTCCGGATTTTGAGTTCTAATTTTTTTTTTTGCTTTAAAATTTCCTTTATGTTCGGATTTCTCAACCATTGATTCTCTGCCGCCACAGAATCTGACCCCCAACGGCCACTAAAGTTCAACAAGGAAGCTACTCGCCGACGTGAAACCCACTTGGTAAGCCACCGTTGAAGCTCTCATATGTAGTTCTACAGGCGTCGTAAACACGAGCATAAAAAAAGTACATGTCAATGTGCATGAAAATCACAAGGTATTTGATTCTTAATATACAATGAAGTAAATATAAATAAATTTATTCCACCTCATCCTTATGTATGACTTATTTAAAAATTGTAATTTTTTTTTTTTTTTTACAGATATATGGCAAATATTGCAGGCAAGCAATTGAAGAAGAGTTGAATTAGTTGTGCTTTATTTCGTTGAATTCCTTCCTCATGTTAATATTTAATGAATCTTTATTAATTTCATAAGTTTTTCCACTAAGATGAATTTGATTTTTATGTATCGTAAATATTATTTTCTTTTCATTTTTTTACCGTGCTAATTAATTTACTGTTCATAATTTTATTTGTGGTTGCCGCGCATCGCGCGGGTCAATACTAGTGTGTGTGTGTCTATATATATATATATATATATATATATATATATAACAGTTGCATCTAATCCATCAATTAGTTTTTCAAATTATCTATCTCACGGTTTTCGGTGAAGCTGGTGGACTAATAATTCAAAATATTGAGTAATGATCAAGTCCACGTATGTTGATATAAGTTATATCCACATGAAAAGCCATAAAATATTGTGTGATGCATATCTTGGGAAACTAACCAAACTGAGCATTGAATTAGATACTATACTCATGAATATCATTTCTGCAAAAAAAAAAAAAAAAATAGTAATCCAACGATCTTAGAAATATCATTGAGAAAAACTGTGACAGTTTTCGGCGTTCACAGTTTTTCATATTTATTTTTTGAAATTATGACATTGGATCACTGCGATTTTTGGCATGCACGACATCCATAAGTACAATAAATAATTCAACGGTCAGTTTTCCAAAATATATATCCTACAATTCTAGTCTTTCATGTGCATATAACTTATACCCACACATGGACTTGATCATTAATCTATATATATATATATATATATAGTAATTTTCTTATGAGGACTTGACCTTTTGGCTAATGTAAAATGAATATTTTGAAAAACAGACCGTTGGATTTAATATTATTTCTATGTATGACAGGTATGCCAAAAATTATAGTGATCGAACCATTGGTTTTTTAAATACAGACTGTTAAGCATTATAGGTATTTAATTTTTTATAGTCTGTATTTAAGAAATCAGTGATCCGAACACTGTAATTTTTGGCATGCCTGTCATACATAGAAAGAATATTAAATCCAACAGTCAGTTTTTTAAAAAACCCATTTTACATTGGCCAAAAGGCCAAGTCCTCATTAAGTCATTTTTCTTTCGTATGAACTTAAAACTCACTCTAAATCAATATAAAATCCGAATTAATTTGTAATGATTTAATGGGGTAGATCCTAATAATCTATAGAGTTGAATAAATGACATTGATTCTCTTTTGGTGATGTTAAATCAAGTGTGGAGTAGTGAAATAGGGGGGGGAGGGTGGGGTTTGTCGGTTTGAATTGACTTTGTTTTTACTATTGCTTCACGAGAAAGTTTAGGATAAGTATTTTCATAATTTGAGGATCTGTTTGGATTATTGGAAAGAACAAGAAGGAGATCGATCGGAAGGAGAATTAATGTTAAAAACTATATGTAATGAATGAATTTCGTTCTCTATAAAGTATATATAATGCATATTTAAAGATTTCCATTTCGTTTCTCTATTCTTGTGATCGAGATCCAAATCTTAAAATACACTCTAGAGCTAGCCACCTCATTTGGATTTTAGGATATGGGACCTTTAAAATTCTTAATTGAAGATGGAGACTAAAAATCCCAATTACATGAGTGACAATGAAACAATTTTTTAAACTTTGCATGGATGATATTATCTATCCGCACCATTTTCTTTGATATTTCTTTCTCTCTCTATATTTATTAGTTATCTGCAGCATATTCTTTGATCTCTGTCTCTCTCTCTCTCCCTCCAGCAGAATAGGTTTGGTTGAAAGACAGCAGGGACAACCGTTTGTGTGGTAGGAGGTGGGTTGGGTGGTAACCATTGTCCGGCTGCATGTGTCTAGTTCTGCTCTCTCTCTCTCTCTCTCTCTCTCGTTTGGGCTCTCCTCACCACTCAAACAAAAACTAACTAAACAGAAAATCTTCACAACCTGCCAAATGGAAAATGAGGGGGAAAAAAAAAAAAAAAATCAAAAATGTCTCCCAAAAACACAAAAACTATATTTCTCGAATTTGGTCATGCTTCCTTGTTTGTCCAGTGACATTAATGACTTGGTGGATTGATTTTCCCTTTTTTATTCTTTCACATGCACGTTCCCTTCCAATGGACTTCAACTTTAGCCTCAAGAATGAGTCATGATAAGTGAGAGTTGAGCATATTGGACTTATCCGGAAGTTCATGGACAAACTCAAACATCAATTTGCAAAGAAACATGGGGATCGGAGTTTCCTAGCAATTAACTTCGTATTGGTTTGAGTCACGCTCATGGACTTGCTGGATTTTGGGCCACCCCTAATGTTAACGACTCAACCCAAACTCTCTTAGGGCAGGTCCAAGTGACTAAGTACTCTAGAAGAAGGACAGTGAAAAGATTCCAGCGTTGGACTACTAGGCCACAAGGGTTGGTACTACTAATTAGCATTTAGGTCAAGGTTGTAACTGGCTTTGGGTGATGTTTATAGGGGGACCATCTTAGGCACAATGGTCTATCTGTTTATGATCTGTGTTCATGTGTATGTGTATATATATTACTATATATGTAAATACATATATACGTTCTACATAGATATTTTCTATTTTTTATAAATTGATGTGCATGATGGTTTATATGAATGAATGCATGATGAATGATTTAATTTTTTTTAATTTAAAAAAAATAGGTAAATAGAATTATGTGAATATATCGTATATATGCAGGTTGACCAAAATACAATTCATCATCATTCAATTATTAAGTGGGTTAAACACTTAAACTACTTAAACATGTCGTATCATGTTACTTATTTAACAATTATTAGGTCATATTCATATTTGAAAAATAAACACGAATACGATTAGCCAACGATATCAATTGCCTCACCTAATTACTAAGATGAAGACAGATAAATGTTCGAGAGGAAATCCAAGTCCAGCGGTCACAAGACTGGAGGACTACTAAGGGATCAATATAATAAAAGGTAGTTGAGTGATTGTGTTCTCACAGCAAACATGGGCACTTGCAAGTATATAACAGCAGAGCTGGAAGCCACAAGACAAGCTAAGGGACTCTTGCTTGCATGAGAGGAGGGCTTTTGACAGTGGGTATTGCTACACATATTGTCAAATTAATTGACTATCTATCTCCCTGTGAAAGGGACGGCTACTTTGGCAGTCCGCCAATAGTTTTCCTTCATAGTTTCTACATTAAGAAAATCCAACCAAATTCAGCTTTGATTCGTGATTTCTGTGCTGGAATTCCAAGTCACGAACCAAATTCAGAATGAAGAACTTCTAATAATGGATTCAAGAAAAGGGGCAACCAATATTCACTGCAGTGGCTTGTTATACCAAAATAACAATAGTAATAATAATAATTATACATCTTCAATGTCCAAGGCCAGCAGTTTTACTGACACCCTCGATCTCATTATATATATTGGCATAATTATCATTTCGATCACTTTTCAGGAGATCTTGGTAAATCCTTATCCATAAATTAAAAGATCCCTAGGGAGGTTTCCAGTTCATGAGAGAGTTTTCGAGTTTGAGCACATAAAAGTGTATCTGTACCCATTTGTTAGGATTAGGAGGTTGGGGTAAGGATAGGAAGAATAGACTAAATCCGCTGTCATTTCGTCTATTGAACCATGTATGCAATGGTATTTAGTGCTTGTGGGCTGAAAACTAATGAGTGTTCTTATCTTTTGAAGAAAAGAAACGACGATTGAAACCACTGTGTGGTTGCTTTTCAGGTGCAGGAGTGGAAGAAGAAGAGGAGGAGGAAGTTGTGTTGGTTGGTCTGTGATTTTGGAAGTTTGAGTTATTTAGAGATCTGAACGATGAAGTTGCTTCAATATCAGATGGGCTCAATGGGGAGTTAAAATTATGCAACAGAGAGGACTCTTCACCTGCACCTTGTGCATCAGTGGAAGCAACACTGTCCAATTCAGGCCGATCAAACTTGTGGGAGCGGTGGATGCTGTGTGGGTTCTGGGGATTATGACTTTGTTTATCTTCGATTAAGCTTTCGCCTATTTGAAGCCTCCTCTTGCTGTTCTGAGACCCAATAATCTCTGTTTGAGGGTGCAAAGCTTTCAACTGCTTGCCAAGAAGATGGATAGTGTCCTGACACTCTGCAAGTTTCTCTGCTGCAGCTGCTCTTTCTCTCTCCTGCCATGAACCAAAAAATTTACTTTAAGCATGTGTGTGTGTGTATAAGTATACACCGAGTAGGCAATACTTTTCATTCCTATTTCTTACAAGTGTGTAAATGTAATTCAAGCTTTTGAAAAAGTAAGATCAATTATACTCCATACCTGTCTGATCTTGATGCCGAAATCTGCAGCAGAAGATAATGAACTCATTGAGTAGCTCTCATTCCTTAACAGAAAATGAACAAAAACCAGACGTCAAAATGAAGCATCAGAGTATGCAATTGCACAAAAATATAGTTGATAACAAAGCTACGAGATCTCCTTTATAAAACAAGCATGAAATTTATGCGACATGATCAGCTTTTTAATTTAAGAACTTAATGACTCAAGTCATGTTCAATCTTGAGCAGGGTTTTGTAAAAATGTAAAATTAAGAGCTAGGTGCCAAACTATCTTCTTAAGGGGAGTTTATAAGTTTATGCTAACCTTTGCATTTGCTCTTGAAGATCCTTACACCTGGCCAAAGCATCCTGATGATTACGCCTTTCTTCTCTAAGGTCATTATCTAAATTTTCTGCTTTTGCATGTAGATTCTTCACCTCGGCTTCCAGCTCCTGTGCATGTGTTTCAAGTGACTTGTAAGTCTCTGCCATACATTTCAGCTGAGTTTCTGCCAAGATGTTCAATCTTTTTGATGATGCTAATTGTGATTTCAGTTCTGCTTGAAGCTGGTCCATGTCCTGTAATTTCAACTTTGTAATCTCCAGATCTTGAGTGCATCTAGCTAGCTCCATTTCCAAACTAGCATTCTCTGATTTTAGTTGTTCCAACTCCACAAGTGGGTGACTTGGGCTAAAGTTTCTTTCATGAAAAACCACAGGACCAGAAGTAGAACTAACAATGTGTCCATCAGGAAAATTCTGTCTCGACGAATCAAAACTAGTGATTTTTCCCTCATGGCCCTTAAATCCAGTGACACTGAAGTTTAGATCACTCACTTTGGCCAGAATTTGAGAAAGTTCAAGAACAAAATCAATTAAAGATATCTTGTTGGACAGAAATTTATTGACCGAGGCAGAGAAGTGCTCAAAATCTATAGCTAAAGTATGTCTCATTGTAGAGGTGTCCTGAAATTGCATGGCTTCCCCTCCCAGTGCTAATACAAATTGATGAATCTGTGAAATGGCAACCACCAAGTTTTGCTGTATGTTATGCTCCTCTTTATCAGTACCCGGTTCACGACCTTGACTTAATGAAATCCCATTCTCTATGGCTTCCCCAGTACAGTTAGGAAAGCCCCGTTGATTCCCTGAAGCATTGTAAGGAAGAGTTTTCACAGAAAAACAACTTGCTGATTGATGAGGCAGAGAGTCTTGTATGTCCTGCATAGCACCTTTAATATCCTCCAGAACCTTCCTTATATCAGTGTCCTTTGTTTGAGATTCAAGTATCATTGAAATTCTTGATTGGAGCTTCAACAAGGGAAGTTGATTTGAGTCAGGCACATTGGAAGAGACCTGATTTGCTGCAGGATTCAAATCAGGCAGTTTTTTAGACTGGAGATCCCAACCCATTGCAGCATCAACTGAAGCATTATGGTCTGCAGTTTCATTTCTCATATCATTTAAGCTGCTTGTTATGGAGATATCCCCATTAGAATCATTTGATAAAAATGCCAGTCTCTCCATCTCTAAAAAGTCATCCATTAGTTCCAAGTGATTAGTGCTGGCAGGCTTCTTAAATTTTTCAGTGCTCTTGTCACTCTTTGAATGAGAGAGGTTGGAGATTGGGGTCATAGACCAAGATTTGGAAGAAACTACTTCATCATCAAATCCATCTTCAGACATGGACACTAAGCGTGGTGGATTGCTTGCATTTTGTCTCAAGGAGCCTTCAGTTAGGATCTCAAATTTTGATTTTGGGGAGCTTCTCTGTTGATTCAGGGCCTGTACCTGTGTCTCTAAGCTTTTAAGCTTCCCAACCATCTTAGCACTCATGTTTCTCGACGCCTGCAGTTCACTGCTACGCATGGCCAGAGCTTCTTTCACCATTTTTGTTTCTTCTTCCATTGCCAACAAATGTGTAGCAAGAAACTCTCTCTCTTTATGATATTGCTGCAATTTTTCAATTGAAAAATCTGGCAGTGGAGATAAATGTGAGTCAGGATTCTTAAATGAATCCCTCCTTAGTTGAGGTTCACTGGAATCTCGGTCCAGATTCTCAACTTCCAGCTTCATTTGAGCCAGTGCAGCTGGCCCAGGCAACTTCTTGCGAACAAGACTGCGCAATTTTTGGCATTCTGCTTCCAGTTTGGCAATTTTCTTGACACTCTCCAAATGCTGCTTGTTTGCAACTTCTGCCGACTTCATGCTCATGTTCTTTTCTTCATTTCGAATATCAAGCTCCTTAGAAGCAATCTGCAGCTCGTAGTTAAGTGAACTTATTTCCTTCTCTTTTGATTGCATGTTTTCCTTCAGGAGTACAATCTCAGACTCAGCTTGAGATTTTTCTTCAATGATATTCATTAGCATATTAGATTGATCTTGCAATGACCTTGAAAGTGCAGCATTTTCAGCAGCTGACCGAAGAAGTCTTTGATCTAAGTCAACTATTTTTGCTTCGAGCTCAAGCTTGCTTTCGTTCCATTGCTTGGTTTTGGTGAGAATTACTTCTTGTAATTTTTTTTCATTTTCTTCCTTCACGCTTATCTGCCTGGTGCATTCTTTCAGAGCAACATCCAGTTGGGACGCTTGATCTTCGGCTGTAAGCTTCAAGAGTGTGACAGATTCAAGTTGATGTTTCAATGCCAGGGCTTCTGCACCAGCCTTTTCCCATCCTGAAAATATACAAAATTGCTCATTTATTGGAAGAAAATGCAAATATTCAAAATTAGAGAACATCTATGCTGGACAAAAGGAAAGACTAAAACCACACCATACAACAGACAGAAAGAAACATGCATTTTTCTATCCTTCTTCCTTTATTTCCTCTTTTTCTGTCACAGGTTCAAGGAACAATAAGGTCATACCAGAAACAGCTTCTTCAGCAACTTTTGCATGCTGTTTCACAAGAGTGTCCTTGGTAGTCATCTCTGAATGCGCTGCAGACAGCTTTTCGTTTAAATCCTTTACTTCATCCTCCAATCCAATAAGATGTGTATATGTAACCATAGATATTTGAACATAGTTATTCTTCTTGTAATTTTCCTGGCCACAAAAATTAAGAAAATCCAGATGAAAACGATTAATCTAACAGTGCAGTGAGAAGCTGAAAAGGTAAGATAATCAGGTAGCCAAGAAGTAGAGGGAAATTGGGGGGAAAATGTCAAACAACACAATTAAAAACATTAAAAACAAAAAGCAATAGTAAGATGAAGTAAAATGAATCAAGAAGAATCATTGCCAATAGAAAGAAAAGGCTTCAAGGTATCACTTCAAATATGACTTCCAAACAATATCTGTTGTTGTGTTGCATATAGAATCAAGAGATCACTAAGTAGCTTAACCTGTAGATCTCTCATTGAAATCCTGAATCAATCTCAAATGTACAGGTAGTATGAAACATTGTGAATGTTCTGCCTCCATTTTTTTCAACCATCTTGCTTATGCAATACAGATTTTTGCAACACCTGAACAGATGCAGCTAAAGGTAATAGCTTGTTACCACACTTAGTGTACTCCCTGGCTCCCATATGGGAATACTAACAAATTGGCATCACAGAGAGGGGTTTCACTCACATGATTGCTTTAATTTTTATTGTTGCAGAACAAGCTGTGCTAGGTGCACCTCTCTGTAAAGTTATAAGAGTATAAGTCTTTCTTCTACCTTGTGATACAGAGAAAAAACTTGCAATAAAAATAGTTAATCATAAAATAAATGAGGAAATGTAAGAACTTTGAACTAGTTCTTGTGGATGGTTGTTTAGGTACTCCTACATGGACAGGAAACAAGTGATAGATGTGAAGAGAGCTTGCATGGAGTTTGGCATAATAGAAGCAAATCTCTAAATATGTTATCGTTCTAGTTGTTAAACTCAATCACATACCAGATCTCCTAGAGATCTTTTTGAAGCCAAAGAAGCACCAACAGAATCTGATGCAGCCACTAGTTTGTCAGACGATTTTTTCTTCCAGGGCCAACTACGACGGTCCATTTCAGAATATATACCCTGCCTGCATGGTTGAGCAATAATGTGAAAAATTGGTAAAAGAAAAAAAATGGGGAAAAATATTGCAGTGAAAAATCAGGAAAAATAAACTCTCGTCTATAATGCTAAGTATAAATCTTTTTAGATTTTTTTTTTTTAAGAAGTTGTTAGGGCTCATACTTTGATTTCATGATTTGTTCTTAGTCAATAAGATTGGGTACAGAACAACAACCATTAGAGCTACAGACTAAAATGTCATTGATTCAGAAACTAGGATAAAAGATGATTTCCTAAAGGGGCACGTTTGGTCGTCCCATGTGAACTGAATTGTTTTATTATTCTTTGCATATAATTTTGTGAACAAATTCATCTTTATGAATGAGAATTTTTCAAAAGAATGGCAATCGTCATCACCAATGAGTGTAGAAATTAAAACAGGGCCATTTCATGAATTTTTAAAAATTGATCCTATAACAACAATTATTGTGATGATTCTAACTTTTCTAAATAATCCCTACCATATAAATTACAATTGATCCATTTGGACAACCAAACAGACCACTAATGGTGTGAAATTGAGGGACCTAAACTAACTAATGTACAATTTGGCAGCAACAGCTAACACCAGCCTATGTGATTCGGAGAGACAAAATGAAACCCATCGACAAGAATCTGAAGGTATAGAAATCTACAGAACCATTGAAATTATAACACCATCTCCAAAAAAATGCAATTCCAATCATATTCTGAAATGAGAGAGAGCGAGAGAGAGATAGAAATTCAGCCGTAGTTATGGTCAAACATCATCTTTCTAGTTTTTACTATCTAGAGTGCTATTTCACCTATGTATTTTCATCCATCTTAGTTGGTATGTGATATGTAGTTCACGGTAGTAAAAATATTAACAGTGAAAGTAGAAAAACGATAAAATTGGTGGGTGGAGTAGCATTTTCCTTTCTTTTAGATAACAGTGGAAGTAGAAAAATGAAAGCAAAAATCAAAATCAAAGAAATAAAATACAAAATCAATACAAGATAGACACAGACACTAAAAAAACTCCAATAAGATAAATCAAAACGCTTTAAGAGAACGAAAACACCATTGGAAACGAAACTTCAAGCACTAAAGGCCTGTTCGGCCGTCCCATGGAATTCAAATGTTTTCATATGAGTTTTTACTTTTTATATTGCAACTGTGGTACAAATTCATCATCCTGAACGGAAGCCATTTGATTAAGTAGTTGCAGCCATCCAAACAGGGCCTAAATCTTCATCACAGTTTTTTTACTTATAACTGTAAAGAGCCATGGTTTTCTCAGTGAAACTACCAATCTATCAGACACCAATATTGATGAGCCACACACTAATTAATCAATGACGATCGATAGAGGGAACGAAACGAAAAGCAAGAGCCAATACGTAATAAATTAAGCGGATTAAGTTTGAAGTATGGAGCTTACCAGAAAAAAAATGCAGATTCTCAGAAACCAAAAGCTTCGAGAAGGATCAGAAGAACAAGATATATCGTGTTATATATATATATATATATATAGAGAGAGAGAGAGAGAGAGAACTCTGAGATTAATTCAGAAATGGAGGTTTAGGTTCAGAAATTCATCCGTCTTCGTTCTTCTTCTCAGCTTCTTCAGCTGCAATACAGAGTGAAAGAATGGCTAAAATGTTCGCGTTCGTTGGTCGTGTTTTATAAGCTCTGCTGGACCAAAGAAAAGCAATGACATATATATATATATATATACCACACATATACACACACACATATATCATCACAATAAATTAATAATAATATTTAGGAGAACTTTTAAGAAACATTCTTAATTATAGATTATAGTTTAATAAAATCAAAATTTTCGTAATTACAAAAATATCAAAATGAACTAATAATTTTTTAAATTTTATGAAACTGAAAAAATAATCTCATTGAACTTTAAAAGTTGAATGACCAATCCTCGAGTTATAAATTGAATTCATAAAATTTCCTTAAACTTTTTCATCAAAAAATATTGCAAAGTGTTACGGATTTATAATTAAAAGAGTTATTTGTTTGATTTTCATAGTTCGAAAGGTTCAAATTTAGAATATATTTTTTTTTTTTTACCAAACCGTAAAATTTTATTCATATTTCTAACTTTTAAATATTAACAAATAAATATTAATACATTTTCTTATGCTTAAATTTAAAATATCTCTCCTGAAAGTAGAGACTATTAGTTAAATATTAAAATTCATGGAAATTTTATGAAATTGACTGTAATTTATAATAATCTTATAATCTTATGTAACTTATCAATAAATTTTCTAAAATCGAATTTTAATATTATAACTATCGAATAAATAGAGTTTACCAAATTTTAAGGATTTGTAGGTCCAAACCTAACTAGGAATAAGTTAGGTTTGGACCTACAAATCCTTAAAATATATTTATTTGCCCTCATAAAATTAATGTTATAAAAAAAATAAAAAATAAAAAAATAAAAGAATTTGTAGGTCCAAACCTAAAAAAAATTAAAAGAATTATGCAATTTGTCTTAACATGAATAAGAAATGACATATTTGCCCTCATAACATTACAAATGTTGGATGGGAGTCACAACGACAGCAGCTAAGATGAGCTGTACCGTATGTTGTAACATTGCGGGATTAGGTGTATGAAAGGACTTGGGCAACTCCCCACTTGATTGGGTCGTTTTCGAACGCGGGACTCGTAATCTTGTCCTAATTCGGAAGATCGGGACCCTTCGCTCAACTGGCTTCTTTCATTAGACTTCCATAAAAGCCGGAGAATCTTACAGCAGATGTTAGGCAATTAACATCCGTGAAATGGGTTTAAATTCATGTTTACGCTAATTAATTAATACACAAAAACTGGGTTTTTTTCTTATGAGGACATCCTCACACAAACTTATATAAGGATTTGGCTTTTTAGCAGATGTAGAATGGATATTTTGAAAAAATGACCGTTGGATTGAATATTCTTCATATGTATGACATGCATGCAAAAAATTATAGTGATCTAATGGTCGGTTTCTAAATTAAATCAGTGAAAAACTGTGACTGTTAAATATTGTCATAGTTTTTTACCGTCTGTATATTAAAAATCGGTCGTCAAATCATTGTGATTTTATCATGCATAATATACATTGGAAGAATATCTAATTCAACGGTCGATTTTGAAAAATTTTCATCTTACTTTAACTAAAAAGCCAAATCCTCACATAAGAATGTCCTCACAAGAAAACTAACCCTCAAAAATTAAATAATTACCTTGTAAGCACGCAACCCACATTCACTAATTCAATTACACACAAGAGGAAAATGACGACAACAACAGTTTATATGTCAAGGTCCCGTTAAGAGAATTTTTGGACGGTCCAAAATCATTTTTATAATATGTTTAGTAAATGTTTAAACTTTAAAGAGACTTCACTCAAAATTAATTATGTCCCAAACTAGGGGCTCGTTTGGGTTAGTATTTTCTAAACTAACTTTTCAAGTTCAAAATTCTACTTGATATTAGAGATCGGGTGATAATTACTTCTATACAATTTGAAATGTGATGACATGGATCATAAAATTTAAATCACAAAAATAATTGTAGCAGAAGTACTGGACGATTAACAATTGCAGGTTTTATTATAATCACTTGTAATATAAAAATTTTAATATGTGAACATTTCTTTAAAGAGATACATGAAGTGATAGCTTTCTAAAATTGATTAAAAAAAAAAAAAAAACTAATGCAAACAGGACCTAACTCCTAGAAGCTTTAATAGCGTCGGATTCACGGGGATTGAAAAAATAATAATAATAATGTGAACAATAAATGAACAAGAATGAAATAAATGAATTTGATGTAGAGAAAAAGAAAGACAAGAATATGAATTATTGATGGCAGTAGATGAAAGCGTATATGTGATATATATAACACAGTGAGTCAGTGACAGATTGAACCTAGGCTCCTTGTTCATTAGGATCAGAAAAAAGATCATGTAGATCTTGACTTTTTTGTGTTTTGTGATTCATTTCAGATCTTAATGGGCTTGCTTAATCTACTCAGTTTCTGAATAAATCCAAAAATGCCACCATTTAAGCATTCTTGTTTCCCATAAGCAAGCAAGCCAATATAAAAGATAAGAAGAATGAGTAGATTTTTTTGTTGTTGTCAGAAAAAGTATATATAAATTAATGGTAAATACGTCGTTGTGTTTGAAATTTATCCAGTTACGTAACTTAGTAGAAAATATTCGATGTGCCGGTTATATGTAACCTCTTAGACGTATAATATGATATGATAGTGTTATATATTTAAGAAGTTATATATAACTGACACACCGAATGATTTTTCGTAGATCAGATGGTCAACGATCACGGTTTATGAAATTGAAGACTTATGATCGAATGAATGATTATACGCACATGAGCAGTTAAGAATTATAGTGATTTTTCAAATTCAATTTGCTATGCAGCTGTTAATCTCTCGAGTACTTGAACATTATCAGTCAAAGAGCCACCACTTTGCCTCTTTGATTTCAGACATTGGCTCCCCCAAGTCTTCTATTTTAGAGTGGTCCGAAACCAAAAAATGAAAATTTTCTATCCTATAGGCATCTGAAAATGTCAATAAAATGCATAGGAAACCAATAACCAATTCACCTCACAAGGTCAAATCTTTGAACAAATCGAATTTTCCTGGTGAGTGCATGGTGGTGGCAATTTCTTTTGGAGGAGACTAAGGTCCAAGGAGCCGTTTGGGAAATTTGAAATTGGGCTTTCTAATGTTGAACTGGAGAGCAGTATGTTGGGCCTATTGTCAGTTAGGGTCGTAGAAGAAAAGAGCCTCAACTGCACCAAAGCCCGACCCAAAACAACTGAAACCTGGCCCCGTGTGGCCCGAATTGGCGAGAACGAACGATTCGTCCCGACGTCGTTTCCTGATGTTCGAAGCTCCCGAAGTCCCAAGTATGAGGGCAGGGCCGGTTTTGATGCAACCGTTCTTCCAGAAGAAGGCACCAGTTCTTAATATTTTCTCAGGAATTTATTTTCTCTCTGTCCAGTTTTGTCGGAAAATTGACCGAAGCCGCAAAAAAACCTATTGCCTCTCTCATCGGACTTTCAGACAAAGGAAATGAAGTTCTTGCAGTGGAATGTTTGTCTTCTGCATTTCCTGTGCATTCTTCTTCTGAGCATTTTAATGGCTGATAGAGCTTTGTGCATCAGAATCCCCGATCGAATCTCGGAAGGCGTAAAGGACACATCGAATCAGCCCTTGAAAACAGCGGTTTTCGCTCTCGGAAGCTTTTGGAGGTCCGAAGCGGTGTTTGGATGTTTGGATGGTGTTGTACGGACGACCGTTGGCTACGCTGGAGGATCCAAGCCCAATCCCGAGTACCGAAGCTTGGGCGATCACGCCGAATCCGTTCAGGTTTCGTCTCTCTCATTCTTTTTTCAATTCTTCGGGTTTAGATTCAGCCATTGCATTTATGATACTTGCTAGGTCATTTTTTGCTAGGGATTAATTAGTTTCTTCATTTTCCGTTCGGTTGCTGAGAATGTAGGGGAATAATGGAAAAATTTTTGGTTTAGAAAATAATGGAAAATTCTAACCGACTAAGCTAGATAGTTGTGTTAGGATCAGTTGAGTGGAGTTTCTTGTTTTCTTAGGTCCTCAATGATTGATCGTTTAAGATTCAAAGTTTTGATTTGTTTTCTTGTCCTACATTTTCTCAGCGTAAATATCTGCTTCTCTTTCTATACTCAATTTTGTGAAAGAAATCTAATTGTACTAAGTAATTTGGTTGATTGAATTGGAATGTTAAATTTAAAGCCCTTAAAATGTGTAAGCAATTTGATTTTCTTTTATATCACAAAGAGGGCCATGACCAGATCTAAGAATTGGAAGATGTAGTAGTCTGGCTTTAAGATAAATATTGTCATATTATGGTCTGCATATTTCAAATCTTGTTGCTAGACCACAGCACTGGGTAGTACTAGACAAGGAATTATGCAAAAATTGAGGAATAATATTTTCCATAGAAAGTTTCCATTTGGCTGATTTTTGGAGAATTGCCTCTTTTCTTCTCTGTGGTAGAGAGACTGCCATTAGAGTTTCTTATTACTACTGAAGGTCCCTGCAATATGGAGGCCATTTGCATCTGACCATTCAGAAATATAATGTGAAATAAATGAAAATAACCAAAAACAGTTGGTAGAATGTAGTTAGTAAAATTTTAAATTCAATTGACTTCTTTCCATACTATCCGTAGGTGCCCTAGTGAGCACTGCAGGGAAAAAGAAGGAACAAAATAAAGCCCAGTTTTCGATTATTTTCACTCCTCTCTTTTGAGTTTGTCTTTCCAATGTTTGAAAATTCTCTCAAATTCCTATTTTCTGCTAATTCCTTTTTGGCAGACATTCTTTTTAAGGAAATTTTGTTGTGGGTTTTCTTGTGGGAATAGAATTTGCTGATCAAGTAATCTCTACATAGGTTACTTGATCAGCAAAGGAATGGAGTTTACTATTTAGTTGTAGGAATTTGAGTGTACCCAAAGAAGTGTGGGGTCTTGCTGATCAAGTCCTTGTATTTGTGTTTTGTTCATTTTTTTATGTTTTTTTTCTTCTCGGGGGGGATGTTGAGGGGGTTTAATTTTTCTACATTATTTTTTCGTTTGCCAATTATTTTTGCCTTGCATGAAAAAGTGGGCCCTCCCATGCCCCCAATATGCCATGACATCATTGACATTATCTTCCTCTTCTTGATAATCATTAATGGGGTTCGTCTTTGAATCATTCTTCCTTTAAGCTTTCCTTTTTTCTCGACTGTGTTTGGATCACAGTTTGTGGTAGGAATCCCGTGAAATAGTTGTACTTGTAGTGCCACGTGTCATTATTTGAAATCAAGACCTTCCATGGCTTCAATTTTGCTTGATATTTACCTCTTACCATGTAGGTCAAATGGAGAGCAGCATGGAGAATCTTGACATCATTGCTTTTCTACATGTAAAGGTTGTGTAGTGCGAGGAATTTGATTCACCATTAGTGTTTGTTTCAGTATGTCTTAAGACATTAGCATTAATGGGCCATGAAAGATATGAGCACCTTTGTAGTTTAACCACAAATTGTCCATTAAGGCCTCAATGCTTTCTACATGTATAATTATAGGCTTTATTACATGGACTTGGGTATGGGTGTCAGGTGTGGGTGTGGTGTTGAATTCGTCTATTTTCCAAATATTTTCTACTATTTTTGAGTACCCAGTAGGAGTACCCACCTGAGTATCGGTGTCGGGTGTCAGATGCGAGTACTTCATGCCTTCAGGTGAGGCAAAAAGTCCATGTAACATAGATTATAGGATTGCCATAATTCTGTAGATATACTTAAAGATGTTATCTCTAGTTCTTCCAATCATAGAATAATCTTTACAGTCAATTGGGAACTAGCTCATTGTTGCAAACTATATGAGGTTTGCAGAGGCTGATACACAATTTGAAAGATGCACATCCAGGAAATGCCACATCCCTTGCCCACTTTTAGATGCCACTGGTTATAATTAGGACCCTGGAAGGAATAGATTGCAAGTTCACAATCCTCATGAATTTTTTTTTCCTTTTGAACCTACATGAAATTTGAGATGGAAAACCATTTGATTGATGTGGTTTTTAGTGCCTATTAGCTAGCTATAATGCATCCTTGATCTGGACATTTTATTTGGGACACAGGGCAGTATGGTTCTTATATGACTCCAAGGTTTGAACTTGTAGTGGGCACAGTGCTCTGCCCTGATGATCCTAGGTTATTTCTAACCTGGTAGGACTGTAGGACAGTAGGAGAATTGTGAAATTTTTTTGCTATTTGTGTTTAAGATTGGGTTTGGCAGTTCAATTTAGAGATGGGTGTAACATTTTTTGTGAGTTGTAAGTTTGTTATTGGTTTTCAGTTTATACTAGTGTACAAGACTGGGTGTTCGCATGTCTATTAGTCTTGATGTACAAATTGATTTGAAACACCCCCTATCAACTGCAGCCTTCTATTAGCTCTGATAGGCTATATCTTGCAGATATAATTTATTAACAATTCCTTATATCCAGATTAAAAATTAGTTTGTTGGGGCAAAAAAAAAGAAGGCTGCTATATCAAGTTGCATATTATTGGGGATTTCAAATGATTTTCTTGTTGCTTTCATATAGCTAATATCTTTTCCTTATACTTGGGAGGATTTCCTCTGTTTAGTTGTGAATTTTATGCAAATTTGTATAATGTGGTTGTGCAGGTTGAATATGATCCCTGGGTGATTAATTTCAGGCAACTTTTGGAGGTCTTCTGGTCTAGTCATGATTCTAGACAAGTATTTGGTCAAGGTCCCGATGTGGGTAATCAATACAGGTATGATACGTGGCTCCAGAAACAGTTCTCACTTCATGTCATAAGCTGTAGTAACCCAGAGAACGATTCTATGTGAACAGGTCTATTATCTTTACTAATGGAACTGAAGAGTCCAGATTTGCTGCTGTCAGCAAAGAAAGAGAACAAACTAAATCAAAGAGCAGCATTGTTACTACTAAAATTCAACCACTCGAGACACTTTATCCTGCTGAGCATGAACATCGGGTTTAGTATTCTTTATTAATTTCTTTCTTATGCTGATGCACAGTTGGCCCTCTAATAAGTTAGTAATCACAGTGAGAACATATTTTGTCATTTATTAGGGAATGCTAAAATAGCTATTATAGACCATAAAACCAAGCTGGTTTCTTTGTAAAATACTGAATATCAGAACTATTCAGAAATTATTAATTGGGGTCTACTGTAGTAGATGTCATGGTAAAACTCTTTTAATCTCAACTTGTATGAGTCATACCAGAAGTCTGAGAGTGCAAAGCAAGTTATATATAAATTTTGAGCCGTTTGGATAATTTTTTGTTAAGGTACAGAGATAACAGTTGAGTGTTGAGTACTGAAGTAAATCCCAAAAAACATGAAGCAGTACTAAAAAAAACATTACTTCTTGAATTCTGAAACAGGGAGCAAATGTAGTGCTTTAGCACAAGACTTCAACAAAATATTTGTCCTTTTCCATAGACGATCAGGTGCTGTTTTTGTTTTTGGGACTACAGAAACAGAATTGTATCTGAACGTTTTCTCAATTTTAAAAACAAAAATTGCAACTGAGGTTGACAGGTGATGGGTCTAGTTTTTTCTTGATTCTTAAATCAGAAAGCACACCACCCCGACCCACACCCCCGCCTCTGATTTTCTCTCCTCTTCCTTCTTAATGCTTCCCATGTGTTTGTTTCAAAGAATGGTGTAATGTAAAATGGTAAAACCTCAGCTGTAATTATCGAATTTCAACATTCACTTATCAGTGTCCAACTCTTAGCAAACGTTTGATTTTAACACATTTTAACATACTTCTAAATATAGCATTATAGTTTCTAATATTGCTTTTGAATGCAGACGTTTGATTTTAATTTCAATCAGTTACTGACCAACTTTCACGCTATAAAATTTGCAGAAATTTGAGCTCAAGCGAAATCCATTTCTTCTTCAGCTGATTGGAAACTTGCCCGAGGAAGAGCTTGAGAGGTCAAGTCTCGCAGCAAAACTAAATGGCTATGCGGCAGAGCTTTGCCCACCGAAGATTCAAAAGCAAATTGATGCAAAGATCAACGACATTGTTAGAAAAGGTTGGCCCATTTTGAGAGAAGTGTAGTTAGTTAGACCCAAAACTTCAGATCAAGATGCTTCGACCCTGCAAGCTCCATGCATTGGCTTATCCATAGTTTTGCCCATTTCAAGCTGAACTGCTGAGAATCAAAAGCTGCAGAAAAGACGAGGTTACTAAAGAGAACCCACCACTGTTGTATGCAATATTACTTGCAATTGTACGAGGGTATTTTCATTTTGTGGGGTTCAAAGTTCAAACCTCATTTCACTTGTAGCGTTTGTTGTTGATGTTTCAATGTGAATTTTTGTACTTAGTTATTATGATAAAATGTGTTCTTTTTACATTTATTATGGTACAGGAGTTTGAGGCAAAAACATTTGATGGGGCACATAGCAGCAATTGAAGTTTGTACACTTATGTTTTGTGAATATCTTGAGAAAATTGTTTAGAAAATAAATTTTAACTTTAAAATTAAATATTTAACTATAAAAACATAAATATAAATAAAAGATTTAGAAATTGGGCTAGGTGGGCCGTGGGCCAACAAAAAAAATTAGAGAGAGAAAACAAAACGAAACAAAAGTCAAAAGTTATAAAGAGAATCCAAAATCAAATCAATTATGGTAACTCAATACCATAATATAATGACAGTGCGGATCATTATTTCAGTGCATTGACTAATGCCATACGGTCATCAAGACTAAAGCCTATATTTTTGCCGATGTGGCGTCTTGTGATTGGTATCCCCCTGAATTATTCCGCGAGTCAGTGCGGCCGTATGTTATGCTGCTGAGGTTTCTCTATTTAAATGCACGGGTGAGGGAAAATTATACGAAAGCTCTCCTCTCTCTCTCTCCTCTCTCTCTCTCTCTCTCCGTTGGTGTAGGTGGTGTAAAGATAGAGTCGGATCGAAAGAGGAAGAAAGCTTCGATCTCGTCAGTAGATCGAACAGAGAAGAACAAGAAGAAAACCAAAATGTCATCTGGCAATCAAGTTAGGGCGTCGCATATCTTGATCAAGCACCAAGGTTCTCGGAGAAAGGCTTCATGGAAGGATCCAGAAGGTAGGGTGATCATGAACACCACCAAAGACAGTGCTATCTCTCAGCTCAAAGCCTTAAAAGAAGACATCGTTTCCGGCAAAACCAAGTTCGAGGACATCGCCTCTCGCTTCTCTGATTGCAGCTCTGCCAAACGTGGCGGCGATCTCGGTCAGTCCTAGCTTTACTCTCTGTCGTCTTGTGTGTGTATATATATATATTTAAGTTGAAAGGATTAGGGTTTTTATTGCTTGTACTATTTACCTGTGTTTGGTTGCTGAGAAAAATCGGGAAAATAAAAGAATAGAACAGAAATTTCTGAATCTTAAGTTTTTTGTTTGTGTTGCTTTTTAAAAAACAAGAGGTTTACCTAAACTAAGCCAGATAGCTTTAGATTTTAAATTTTCATTTCTTTTCATTTCCGACCTTTTCTCGTCAGCCAAACCGAGTGGTAATGTGTTTTTGTTGGTTGTCTTAAGGCGAGGAAGTATTTCCTGTATGATTGATTGATTGTTGTTGTTGTTGTGTGGTTTTTTTTTTTTCTTCAAGTATAGGAAAGATGATTTAGGGAGTATAGGAAAGATGATTTAGGGTTTTCGGATCATTATTTAGAAGAGTTGTTGATCTTGTAGGATGATATACAAGTATTGGGTATTGAGAAAGAGAAATTAGGGTTTTGTGGTTGGATTTAACTTTGGAACAGTATGTTTGTTATTTACTGAAAATGGTTTCCTGTATTTTTTTCTGGCGATTCTTGTTAATAGAAATAAATTTGGAAAGTTTATTGGAAGCTAATTTTTTATTTTCTTAGTTTTGAAATTGGAATGTAAGGATACTCGGTGGTGTGGTTCTTTCAGCTTTCTTATCGTAAATTGTTGACCGTGAAGGTGAATGAGGGGTTTTGTGCTGTTAACATTTGCTTCACTTTTATTCTTATCTTGTTGCAAATTAAGGTGGTTAACGTATGTGTGTGTGTCTCTAGTCTCTCACTCGTACATTTGGCATTCTAAAATTGTGGCATTATGTCCTATTGGACTTCTCTTTATCTATGTCATTTGGTGTCAGTAGCTTAGTCATTCTTCATAACTTGGGGAATTCGGTTTTTTGCCCTCTTCTTTTTATGGCTGAAACAAATTTGTGCTCTTCTCATGTCCTTGAAATTACAAGTAGGAATGAATTTCTTCCAATTTGATTTTGAATGCTTCTAAATGTGAAGTTATAGCTTTCTACTGCTAAAGAAAATGGGTTCTAATGTTGCTTTTAATTTTTCTCTTGAATTTTCTTCATTTTAAATCATCTATCCTATTTTCGATTGGGAATTTCGTGCTAAACCATCTCTCCTTGTTACATATTGCACGTACCATGGTACTTTGAAATTGGGGGAAAAAAAGAAAGAAAAGAAAACTTTATGTAAGCATATGTTATATATAGATTCCATCTGCTTCTAGTTTCATTTTGGTTTTTGTGTTCATACTCTATTTTATTTTTCCTTTACAATAAGGAAATGCTTACCAATTCTCCCCCTTGTTTTCTATCAAGGTTCTTTTCTTCCATTTCTCTACCTGTGTTGGTTCACATGAGCTTTCCAGTTAATTATCATATGTGCATGTCTGCTTTCCCTCTTCAACTTTTGTTATTTACCTATTGCTCTTATTGAGTTTTTATTTTTGTTCTTTTTTATTTTTTTCAGTAACTGAGTATTTTTAAGTGACAGCCTAAACTCTGTCACATTAATACTACATTCTTGATTGCAAGTTTATGTGATAGCCTAAACTCTGTGCGGATTAGCTAGTTTGATTGGCTGGACCTCTTCTAGTTTTATTGGTATATCATATATTCATATGCCCTATTAAGCATTTCTGGACAGATCAAACCATTTGGGATTATCTTATCTACAATGCAACAACCTGAATTTCTTTAATGTGGCTCTACGTCTGTAAATTCTTGTAATGACATTTGAAATAAATTGAGATGGTCGTACTGATTTCACAAAAGTAAAAGTCAAGGGGCTTTGTTAGCAATAAATTTCTGAATGGTAGTCAGAGAAATATCTGGGGGTGAGTGGGTGACTGAGGACAAGATCCCTTGCAAGTGCAGGGTAACGTTGATGCTGTCCATGAATATAGCACTAGATTCCAATCTCTTTCAGTTCACGTTATTGGAATAATGTGCTTTCATGGAATTTGTCTTTTGATATACTGTTTGCAGTGTGTCTTTTGTAAATGCTCTCTGATGGTGACAATTTTTGTGAGTTGTTTGAGCTTATTGGTCTGTTTGTTCATCATCTGTCAAACGTTTATTGGTGTCCTTAAAATAAAGGTGCTTCACTGATGGATTCGACCTACATTCTGATCGTCTCCTCATTTATGCACATTTGGAAAATATTCATTTGATTGCTCTGACAGTTGTTGATGCATATGTTCAAGGATTTTGGTCGCCACTCTTTTTTAATCTCTCTTCTTTTTGCTAGTTCTATTTTGTTGCTCTTTGTACCACTTGGGTGCACAAAGCTTTTAGTGCATTCAGGTGAGATTAGGAGCATTAACTAAGCTTTTTCTTTTCTTTCTTTTTTTTCTTTTCTTCTAATTCTCCTTATGATTGGAGCCCGGACCTCCAAAAGTGTAGCTGCTAATGCACTCGAATAAGCTGGCACTTGTATGATTTGAGCTTGGGCGTCCAAAATTGTAGATGCTTATGCACTTGGATAAGCTGAAAGACTTCTTACCATGATTTGAGTCCATCACCTGACGGTTAGGGATGTATTTATACAAGTGAAATTTCTTCCATCAAAACTCCACAACCCTTAAAGAGAGGAATAAAAAGTTTTGCCATGGGCAGTGTGCTCAGTTTCAAATTATGGTTAATTTTACTAAAATGATTGTCAGATATACACACTCATAGAGACACAAGTTAGTATTATCAAACTTCTGCTGGTCTAAACAAACTTTTAATATTCTTGCAGGTCCTTTTGGCAGGGGGCAGATGCAGAAGCCTTTTGAAGAAGCAACATATGCTCTTAAGGTTGGTGAGATAAGCGACATTGTAGATACTGATAGTGGTGTCCACATCATCATGAGAACTGGTTGATTACTGACTGAAACTTTTGGGTACATCGAAGCATTAGTTCGGTGCGCTAAGCAAACAGATCCAAGCATGTTTTGAGATAGATTTTGCTCTTCCCATTAGGGCAATTCGACCTGCTCATGTTAATGCCTGTAGCCATTCTTATTGTGTGAAGTGATATTAACTCATTTAAACTTGATGAACTGTTTCTGACGCTATGCCTGGAATGATTTATTGTTATGAAAAATGTTGAATCTTGAGTGTTATTTGGAGGGATAGGGAAAGTCTCTCTCTCTCTCTCTCTCTCTCACACACACACACACACACAATAATAGGGTCTTTCAGAGCCTTCGAATATGCTGTGCGTCCCTAAAAATGTGTTCCCAATTAACCAAAGCCTTCGAATATTTTTGCAGACGAAGAACAATTGAATATATCATTGGCCATGTCATCGGGAAATATTTTATGAGATAATTTGGTGCGATACTTCGGGGTTTTCACCTCTGTGTATATGGTTATTGGAGAGAGAGAGAGGGTCCCATGAATTATTTATTTATTTATGTATATAATTGACTGGTGGTGGACACGGCAGACCCAATTTCCGTATTGATTAGGAACATAAGGTATCACGTTTGGGTTGGTGGGCATTTGAAAACAGTAATATGAAGCGGTCATTTAATTTTTATACCTGTGGGCATTTATTTATGCTTATTCAGAATAAGTCATTTATACAAATTTAGGAAATGAATTCAATTCATTTGATTATTTGCCAGAATTCATTTCATTGGGTTATGTTCAATATCTGAAATGGGTTCGTTTAATTTCCTCACTAAATGAGGACAATCATTTCTAAGATCTCTTCCCCGACGAGACAATTAATGACAACAATTATATGATAAGCATTGGAAACTCCATAATCAAATTTCTAAAATCTCAGTAAATGTCTAAACCTCAGTAAAAAAACCACTAAAAATTCCTCCCCCCCCCTCTCTCTGCGCGCCCAATAACA